>PVKU01000765.1:0-400340 GCA_004027475.1 Anoura caudifer | reverse complement strand
GCTGGGGATCTGGAAATTGATTTCCTTAAAAGTATCCATGACTTTGTGCCCTGCGAAGTCTTGTGTGTGTCCAGGTTTGTATGGCCCTGTTTATAAACTGCTGTTTTAAACCCGACCGAAACTAGAAATGGATTTATTATTAAGTCAGAATACTAGTCTTCATACTAGAGTTTATAGTACAAACACTCATGAGAACATGAAGGATCTTGTCTTTCAATGACTTTGAAGTTTTTTCTCACATCAGGTGGACCTTTTTTAGACAGATTGTGCAGACAGAATTTTTGCAATTGTGAAGTCTCATGTTTTAATATAGGGAAATGCTTTTGAGTTATCCCAAAGTTTCATTGATTAAAAAAATTTGTTCTCCAGAACTTAGACATTTTACAATATTTTCGCTGGTCATTTGTACTAAAGGAAATAGTTTAAGTGGAAATTTTAGTCAACACTATATTTCTCATAGGGATTTACTCTACTATGTAGGACTCATCTAACCAGTGATAACTTTCTGAAATTGCAGCATGAGGACTAAATTGCAGAATGCCATTGAACTATAGTTCACATCTCAGAGTATTTGGGAGAGTAAGCTAACTGTTTAGAAAGGTGTAAAGATGAAACTGCTCAGGAGGAAACGAATTGGTCCAGCGTGTTTTGTGCATTGAGTCATTATATGCTTCGAACAGGAATAGGCTGGTCGTACATAGGTACATGTCAGAGCTGAAGAATGGCGTTTGCTGCCGCTACGAGGCTGCAGTCTTCTTCCCAGAAAAAACATCTGATGATGTTTTTACATCGTTGCTAAATAAGGACTAGATATCTTACCTGAGAGCAAGTGTTACCTCATCCTCATCATGATTGCAAAAATACTAGTGACAAAAAATTTTCTAAATAGACAAAAATTTAAATGGCTTTTATAAATTGCATTACACAACTATTACATGCTCATTGAATAAAAAATTTAGATTAGTTAAGAAAAAAAGAGAGATAATTTACGATGAAGGAATATTTCCTAAAGCTTTGTTATCCTCGCAATGGTTAGAAGGTCAGAGGCCTGGGATGTTAGTGACAAAGAGTCTGGAAGGGTAAGACTGAACACATTAGATAAGGCTTTACAGGTGGTTAGATTTTGTGTGCTTGTAAAGGCTCTATTCTTTCTCCCTCCAAAGATTTTTAACTGGTTGCCAAGTTAGGAGAAACAGCTATAACGCAAATCATTTAACCTTGAGGAAAACATGCTAAAATAATGCTTTCAGAGTTTTGAGAACAAACATTATCCTTTCTTTCCTTGCTGAATCTTATGGGAGCTTTGCTTTTCTTGAAGATGTGTCGATGGTTTTCTTCCTTTCCCATCTCCAGGAGGAAGCTGTTTTTAGCTGAGGGCTGCTGCTTTGCCTATCACTGCAGTGTGTAGGACGCCTGGTAGAGAAGGCAGCTGGAGAGGAGGAAGTCGGAAAGTGACTGAGTGTAAAGGAGAGAGCTCTGGAATAAAAGGAGAATGTTCTAGGACTTCCACACTCAGCAAGTGCAGCTTTTTTTTTTTTTTTTTTTAGGCACAGCAGCCTAGGACACCCCCTGGGCAATTTCATTTGTTTGGTATTCTGGGGAGATCTGATTTATTTGTACTATTTCAATGATACTGTGAGGTTAAAAATATGTTTCCTTGTGCATAGTAATTAACAACCGTCTGCAGAATGGAATATTCCAAGGCTTAGCGAATGCTAGGCATTTTATGGATGCAGCCAGCAGATGGTGTTAGTGCACTATAACAAAGCAAATAAACTGGGCTTGGTGAAGCTGGGAGGTTCAGTTTCGTTTTGCTTTGTTATTTAAGCTTGACAATACCCATCTATATATTCTGTGGGTATAGCATGTTTGAGTCCAGTCTGATCCTAAACTTGTTTTATGATGATATCATTATTTTTTACTGTTACAAATTAACTGTCAGTTTCAATCTACCCCATGTTTCAGCTGCCTTCGGGGATCATCTTGTCAGTTATGCAGCTTTCCAATTTTATGGCTGAGATGGAGAATGATTCCTTAAAGGCACATGGGAAGCACACTTTGTCTTTAGAATGAAATGTGGGGAAGTGGCTATGAGCTTTGCTGCATGACCAATATTGTAGGTGTGCAGGAAAAATAGATAAGGGCAAACCACTAAGGCCCTTGTTCAGCTGGACATTTGAGTGTCTCGACATTAGTTCAGGTGCAATCATTCATGGGAGTATTGATAGTGACCTCCTTGAAATTGAGCTAGGTGAGTTCCAATGTTATCCTACAGAGTTATGTCCAAAATGTGAAAATGCAAAGAGGAACTTGTGGGCAACTGCAATGCTCCCAGATCCATAGGAAATTCTTTCACTGAGACATAACGTAGCATATGAAGTCATGTGTAATTCCTCACATCTAATGCTATTGAGTTCCTACTAGGTGCTTGCTCTTGTTCCAGGTGCTGGAAAGTCCTTGCAAAATTATTGAGCAGAAACTTGATTGCTCCTAATCTTTTCTTGACGTTTAAAGGTGAAAGAGATTAAGATCTTCTGTATAGAGTTGGCAGAGCACCACTGATTGATGGCAAACTTGAAGGAGAAAGGGGTCATATTCCAGCTTGTCCCAGTCAAAGATTTCCATGAGCAACACATTGCCATAAATCTGTCTCTGAATTCTGCTACTAGCTCACACACTCTCTAAGGATGTGCTGAGAGACAGGGAGAAATCCCAAAAGCTAATATGATAGGCTAGCCTGTTTTCTCAAATGTTGAATAGACAGAGTAAGCATGGGTTCAGTCCTTCTGCCAAACTGAGTCTACAGAAAGGGTATTCCTCCAACTTTCTAAGTAATGCGATACCGGCTCCTAGAATTTGCCAGTTTTTATCAGAATTAAATAACAATGGTTATCCTATAGCATGCTCAATATGGGCCAGGCCCTTGCCAGCTATTATTTTGATCTTTATAACCCTTATTCAGGTGAGACATTCTTATACTTTTTTTTACATATAAGTGACACAAGAGGTTGATTAAATTGCTTGGTTAACAGCCAACCCTGGAATTTAAGAAAGGTCTGTCCATGTTCTTCCCATTATGCAGTAACTCCCTCTCTTCTGAGCATTGCTTGCTACAACTCTGTTCTGTTGGTTGGAGCAGGTATGGAAGAGAGATACAGACAGTGATCCCAAGATTTGCGCTGAGAGCATGACAGATGTAAAGGTGTCAGGCAGAAGATATCATATTCAGGGCCCTGAGGGGTCCCATCATATAGTCTGCAGAGATTTGCAATGTTGGGAAAATCAGCAGACACGGCCTGGAGGTTCAGCCAGCAGAAATGGGGTGGTTTGTTCTGAGCAAAAGCTTCAGAGCAGCAGACAGACTGTGGAGTTAAAGGCAGGCAAACAAAGCATCGTCAGAAAGACCACAGCAGGAAGATCTTTGCTTGAAGACAGGATACAGAGGAAGGATAGCACCGCATCCGTCTTTCAGCTCTTCTCTCTGGCAAAGTTAACAACGCGACCAGCAGAAGCATTTTGAAACCCAGACAGCCACCGCTATTTATTTATAGAGAGAAAGTGCACAAGGTGGGATAAATGCACAGAAACCCTTTGAACACTAAGCGTAGTGCAAATGGGTCCACTATTGATTCTTAGCGGAAATGTTCGTGTCTGCCTCACAACAAATATTACTCCCGAGACCACCTTTAACAAAATATTTAGTCTGACCTCTCCAGACTGCATTTACAAGCTCATTTCTCTCTTTACATTTCAGGGCTTTTCGCTGAGCTGTAAGTAGGTGCTGTGCAGCAGTCCCAGAAGACTTTCACAGGAGAGTTTCAGACAACAGGAAATGATCCTATGCAATTGTGCAGTGAGTTCCATTGAAAGGTTCCTTAGAAATACTATAGGAAGAGAATGAGAAATTAAGGAAGTTAACATCAAGGGACATAAAAGGCACATTATGATTTAAAATCAGCTGGTGTGGCAGACCCTGGCATGCAGTAAGCAAACTTGTCAGACATCGCCCAACTTGACTCCGTTTCCATCTGCACATGACTGAATCTGTTGTGACTGCAGACATAGCCAAGTGTGGAGAAATACTTGGGGCAGTTTAAGAAATCCATTAGGATCATTAGATCTCTTCTGAGCTAGCCAGAGTAATCAAATTTATGTCTAAGTGGAAACCAGTTTAGCTGCTGATCTTACTTACCTTTCATAAGAGTTGAAAAAAAAAATCTTATGCAAGATTCACTCACAAATGCCTTTTAATGTTCTTTAAAAACATTCTACTCATCTCCAGTCAAAAACGGCTTCATATTTGTGTTATTAGAGGCTGTTTTCCAAACTGTATTGTGACTTCATTTTAATAGTCTCTGATCCAGATTATAAACAAAATGGTTTGGAATTGAGTCATCTGTGACTATAACATAAGTGATATAAAAATAAAATAAATCAGGCTGCATATTTATTTGATTGCTCTGAGTTCTCAGTGCATTATCTGGATTGCCTGTCCACTTCTGTCTGTGTTAGTGTCAAAAGTTTTCAATTGCAAGTCCCTCCTGGGCAGGACTGATGTCGTCTCCATCACTTTGAGAGCCCCAGGGTCCTCATCCAATAAGCATTTCTTGAGTGCCCATCATGGGGCAGGCGTTCTTGGCTGGCACACAGTGCTCTCCATCTGCATAAATAAATATGTGCAGGGAATCAAAGCTTCTTACTTTTTTATTCTTTCTGCAAGATTGTCTTTCCTATCTGCCAGTCCTGTAGAGAGAAGAAAGAGGAATATCAGGCATGTGGTTGTTTTTTGAATCTTGAGTTTTCAGTTCAAAGCTAAGACTAATGATGTTGGTACAGCTGGCTCAGTCTTAGGGGGTTTGCCATTGCGTGCTGTATGGCAGATGTTTGGTTGTGTTTGCCTGCCTGCCTGTCTTCCTTCCTTCCTTCCTTCCTTCCTTCCTTCCTTCCTTCCTTCCTCCCTCCCTCCCTCCCTCCCTCCCTCCCTCCCTCCCTCCCTCCCTTCCTTCCTTTTTTTATTGTTCAAGTACAGTTGTCTCCATTTTCCCCTTCCTTCCTTTCTTTCTTTCCTTTACTTTCGTGATTTTGCTTTAACCTCCTCATAGTCAGAAAACAAAAACAAAGCATTACCTTGAAATCCCCCTTCCTCAATCACTGCTGCTCTATCAGGTCTCAGGGCCACCCGCCAACATCTGGGAAGCACTTTTGGTCATTGAGCTATCTTGAGCCTGTAAACCACATGATATTCACAGAAGATCTAGGGGAACAAGAACTCAAATTATCAATCGATATCTTTAGATAGATCCCAAAGGTCTATCAATCCTGAGAGCCTCATATGTTCAAAACTCTGGCTGTGGAAATGTTGTTGGTGTGGCTGTATGGACATCTGGGATTTTTGCCTTTTGATACAAACCACTTACATTAGTAGAAACTATTATATTTTTAGATCCTTTGATCACCTATTCTGGACAATGTTGACAAAGGTAAGAAAGGAAGTACAGCCATCCATCTGTACCTGCAGGGTATTGGTTTCAGGACAACCTGTCCCTTACTCAAATCTGTTGATGCTCAAGTCCCTTATATAAAATGGTGTAGTATTTGCATATAACCTACATGTATCCTCTTGCATTCTTTAAATCATTTCTAGATTCCTTATAATACCTAACACAATCAGCCTTTGGATTCTGTTCTTAGACTCATGATCTTGCCACAAGCTTTTGGCCTGAAGCGCCCACTGTTATCTTATTGCTGTGCTGCTCCTGCCATGTCAGGAAGGGCCAAGTTCAAATCACACTGGGTCCTGGGCAACGTCCTCATCAGGGAGGTGTTCAGGTTTATTACTTATGCACATGGACTTCAGAGATAGGTCACCTGAATTCAAATCCTAGCTTCGCCCATTTTTCACCGTGTAAACTCGAGAAGGTCACTTACCCTTTAAACCTCCATTTTTCATCTGTAGTGAATAGATAATAGTAACAGACAACATTTATTTAAACTGTTTCCATGTGCCAGATCCTGTGTTCAATGTTTAACATGTACTAACTTTTTTAACCATACAACAACCTGTGAGGTGGGGATTATTTCTAACACTCATCTAACAAATGAAAAAAAGCAGAGAAAAAAAAACCCAGAAATACATTTTCTGGGGGGACGTAACTAGTAAATGTTCCTGCTGGGTTTCAATCCCACTGACTAGTTTGTGTTCTGGAAATGGTAACACTTTATACTAGCCTTGAACTCTTAACTGTGCATGGCATCTTTGAGCCCAAATAAATGCCAGTTAATTCTATCAGCAAGGAGGCTACACTCTGGCTTTAGTGCTTTTGTCCACCTAGTTTTCAATTTGCTCAATTGAATTTCTGAATGGGTGAAATTTTGTTAGGAGACTGAGCTCAGCCTCAATACAGAGGTAAATTTGTATTAATGCCAATTTAGAAAACCAGTTTAATCTTAGATTCCTGTAAACTCTGGAAAATTTTAATAAGGTTTTACCCCTACCCTTCTTCTCCACATTTCTCACTTTATGAGTAGGTTTTATAAGTGTATTCGCTGATTATCCCCAAGTAAACACAAATATTAAGCAAAATCTTACTCTTGTGCACCAATAATAAAACCAAAAGTTGCCATAAACATCATAAATCAGGATTCTAACCTCCAGAGATGATCTATCAACTTGATCTGAGTAGGAACAACACCGTACTGATCCCCAGCACTCCCTCTGGGGAAGGTCAGGTCACAATGTGGCCACAGGACTGGCCACTGAGCCCCAATATAAATAGCAGTGAATTGGTCAGACTGACTGACAGCTTCTATTGCCCCCAGGGTAAAACATGTTTGGAGGGAAGGGTGAAAGAAAGCTAATTATAACCTGAGGGTATTGCCTTGATTGTATGAGGCCGGGGTTAGAATCCCTTGCAAGTTTTGCTCTACTTTTGGAAACAATTTTTTTGGGGGATGTGGATAGAGCCAGAGAATAAGGGAGAATGACAGAAGGAGCCTGTAATAGCTTACATCTGTCCTTTAACCGGAAGTCAGCCTGCCATTTTCCTCTCATCTGCCAGGTCTTGGTTTGTGAGTTGTTGTTTTTTTTTTCCCCACTGCCTCTTCCCTGTTACAGAAAATGTGGCTTTCCTTATCTGTAAGGTGTCTTAATTCAGTGGAAAATAGAATTGAGTCCACTGCCCACTCCCTGTTCCAGGAATGTTTTTCTCAAAATAGGAAATATACAATATGTAGGCTGGATGACTAGAATTAGATTGGATCAGTATGAAACAGGGAGATTTGTTTGCTTCAGAAAAAAATCTCCCACTGCCTTGTCTGGCTGCCGAATCCAGGACAAATATCTGACTCAGAGGTATAAAAATCAAACCATTCTGGGTGGATTATTATAATGATGATCCTCCCCATGGATTCCTATGTGCCCTTTTGACAAAGCCTTTTGTGGCCAAACTGGTATTTCTAGTTAAGATTTTGAAACCATCATATTTAAAACCTCCTCTTCTTGATTAAGTCAAAAGAGAAAGGAATGGACTTTCCTGCAGAGACAGGCAAATCTTTTCTTTCTTTCTCTTTTAATAATGAGTTCAACTATAAAGTCTGTCTGTTCTTTAGACATCCACATGAAATTAATCACCTCAGAACGAAGAGGAGGAAAGTTGGAAGTGCAAAATTTTATGTCTGAGTAATTTTTTTTTTTTACTTCAAAACACCCATTTGGGTGAAAACTACCAAGTTTATTGCTATCCAGCCTCAGATTCTTATTTCCTATCTACCTGTTGGATAATAAAAGCTCAGACTTGTTCTGACTATTTCAGTATACCACAGAGCAACAATAAAAACACATACCACTCTACCTCCAGCAAAATGTCTGGGAGGAAAGAAGGAAAAATGCTTCGTAGCATGTTTGGAATTTCTAGTGCCTTTAATTGAGAAATAGGGAGGGTCACAAACCAAAGCTGAGTGTAGATTTCTTACTGGGTGAAGGATTTCCATGTAATAGGACTCACGGAATGCCAATGAAACTTGCACCTAAGGGAAGATTTTTTTCCAACTCCTCCAAATCTCTCAACTGAAAAGTTCATTCTTCCATTAAAAAAAGAATTGTGCTTTGTGAGTTATAAAGTCTATTTTGTTTCTTCTTCAAGTTGAATGTTAAAATTCTGCCTTGTGCCCTTAACTTAATGGATATTCTCAAAACTGGCAACTTTTCTTTCACGCAGGAAGAAGGAATAATTCTGAAGTAAGAGCACCAAAATAGATTAAGGATACATTATTTCAGAGGCTGTAGATTGTTAACAAGCAAAGGAAGCACAAGTCATGGGGCATAATACAATTAAAGGCAACTGGGTAAGATTGCCAGCCATTCCATCTCCTTGACTTCCCTTGTTGATGCCAAAGGTGGCCCTTTTCAGTCTGTTTAAAATATGACAGAATCCTAGGTGTGTGTTTAATTTCTGAGCGAATCACAATTAGCGAGTATAGTAGATGCTGTGGGTGTCCTCCCTGGATCCCTTTACCAAGCCCATCCACCGTTCTTTGGCTGCTGTGTGTATTGCTTGCTACTGACTCACGACTGGCCCCTCACTCCTCTTCCAGAGAATTGCTGAGGCCAGCTGCATCTCCCTAGAGGTTATGATCCACCAACGAGAACCAGGCAGTGAGTGATGGATATGGAGCTACAAATGGGAGGCCACCTCACATCAAAGGAGAAGGTCATCATTATTTTTGTGATGTGATCCCACGGAGCAGGTCAAGCCTAGCCTGTATGCAGGACCACATCTTTGCTCAGCCCTTTGCTGCTTGTCATACCTTCCCTGAAGAGGTTTCCTTGAAAAGCACCCCTTCAGTAACTTCACACACCAGAACTACCATCTTAGGTTTTGATTCTAGGGTGTCCGGCCCTACGACAGTGAGTATGCCCATGTGTTTTAACTTATTTTGTGCTGATGTATTATACAATACAATAGAATTGTTAACCAGAGTTCCCCTGGAAAACAATAAACTGTTCTCTCTGAATTGCTGCAGTCTGTTCTATTAACCCTTTATAAGCCTTTGTAACAGAAGAAAAGTTCCTTCAGTTCAGTAGTGTTCTCTGTGCAGCCCTTATACATCAGCTGACACAGGAGCATGGTTGGCAAAAGGTTGGAAATTTGAACTCAATGACTGATTTCTACTCCCTTCCAATTTTAGGTATTTTTCTAGTATTAATTCTATTTATAGCACTCCTTCTAAAAGCTTGTTTTTTCAAGTTAGAATGATGTCCTGACACAATAGGGATAATTATTATGGCCTTAGTTTGTGGTAGTCATCTGGGAGACGCAACAGAAGATGTTCACTGGGAATCAAACAGTGCATCCAAGTCTGCAATGGGGTGTATCTTCAGCGTCCTCTGTAATTAGAAATGTGCTTGTGCAAATGTCTGAAAATCTACTGGTTTTAAAGGAATTGGCCTGGAGCCCATTCCAATCCAGACCAAAAAAAAAAAAAAGCAAAATTTGAAGGTCTCTTTGTGTTGCTACCAGCTCGTGGTGTAAAGGTGGGCTGATTCAGCAACTGGATGAATGGTGATTCTAGCTGACAGGCACAGTCCTCCAGGAAATGTCAGGCTGACCCTGCTGCTTAGTAAAACAGAGAATAAATAGAGGTGATGAGAAAGGACATAGGAACAAGTATTTTAAAGGCATTATTTCTGTTGGGTGGGAAATATACATGATTCCACAGTGGAAGTGTGAATCCTTCACAGACATCAAATCTGTGCTTCGAACCAAACGTATTGTCCAAATATGCTGACTGATGCCCCGACTTGGATATTACTGATTCTCGATAAAATATTTTGGTCTAAAAAATTAGTTCTTTGTTTCCACCATGCTACTGCTTATTTATAATCAGTATCTTTTAATTAAATCTAAAACACTCTTTTTTAAAGCAAGCAGGTGCTTGTTATTTTCTATTTAGCCATCTGATGTTTATTTTGGTTTAATTTCCAAATGTTCACAAGTGATTTTTACTGTACTTGGAGGATCTAAAGTTGTTAGCATTTAATCTTTGAATGGGATGCATCCATTTGAAGATCAGTACTAAAAAGTCAGGTAATGATTTTTAATATTATATAATTTATAGCTGATGTGTAAAAAAATCACAGAATTTTATGTTCTAAGACTTTCCCCAGGGATCTGTGTCAAAAACCCCATTGCTTTTTAAAGGAAATATAAACCATTTTCTTGTTGAATTTCCAAAAAAAAAAAAAAAACCCTTGGAACTTTTCATTCATTATCAAGAAAGTAGAGATGATTATTCAAAATCTTTTCCCACTTGCCAAATGGTTATCATGACACTCAAAAGGGTTAGATAACATAAGAAGCATCTCTGAAAGTAGGTACTTTATTTTCTGTTTGATAAAAGGGAAAAAAACCTTGGTGAGTCAAGAGAAACAGAATTAGCCTTGGCTAGTGTAGCTCAGTGGATTGTGCGCCAGCCTGCGAACCAAAGGGTAGCCAGTTCGAATCCCAGTCAGGGCACATGCCTGGGTTGCAGGCCAGGTTCCCGGTGTGGGGTGCGTGTGAGGCAACCACACATTGATGTTTCTTTCCCTCTCTTTCTCCTTCCCTTCCCCTCTCTCTAAAAATAAATAAATAAATAAAATCTTAAAAAAGGGAGAAAACAAATTATTTCAGAAATTCAGAAAGAAAATCTTAATTATTCTCTACTATTTTCCCTACAGCCTTCATGCATTTTATAGCCATCTCTGTCTAAATGAAAAATCTGTTAAATTTTTGAAATCAGGAATGGTGGTACTGACAAAATGTTCATCTAAAATTGTATTATTAGAAAAACTGGAAATATAAAAATGGACTTCAAATTTTACATTTTAATGTACTATTAGAATATTTTATTTTCTAACTTTTATATTTGTAATATTTATTAAAAAGAAAATCAATGGAATTAGAAATTTTAAAATCTCATTAGAATAAAATACTGACTAGCTCATACATCTCTGGTAGCATTTTTCTAGGTCAGAAGTTGGTAGGGTAAGAAATTAGTGGTAAGAATACTTACAGAGTGACTTTATAATTTCTGACTTGACTTAATCTATTGATTTAAAATGTAATGATTTTTCTCTTTTTATTTCTTTCTTGCTCACTCCTAGAAATGAACTATAATTATTTGAACTGAAGCTATCAATTTCTTATAGGAGTTTAACCAAACAATTGTTTGACAGATAAATAATTTTTAGGTCATTAAGCAAATTGATCACCTGTGAATAAGTAAGTACTTTTGTGGAAACACACATGGGTGATGTATGGAAAAACAGGCATGGATATAATGGAAGCATTAAAATAGTTAAACCTCAGTTATATGTGTCCATATGAAAGGCAAAGGTAATCCAAGAGACAGATACTTCAGAAATGACCTGATATAATAACATGCATTTTATAATTGTTATAATTATGTTTTTCCATAACTAAAATGTTTAAGGCTAATATCAAAGTTAATATGTATTCTTTGAGTTTCCACCAACTAATGATATAGTGGGGGCATATAAAAATGCTCAGTGTTGGAGGTCAGACAATCTAGAAATACAACTTTAATTTTATGCAGTTAATTTACTAAGTGAATAAGCCACATCTCAGTAATTGAGAATTATCTCCAAGCAGGGAAAAAAAATACAAAAATAGGGTAGCTATAAAACAAAACAGTAAAAAAGTCCCCAAGTCTTATAATGTAAGTCCCCAAGTAACATATAATGGTAATTATTTCATTGGGTGCATATAGTATTTGCTAAATTAGGTCATGTAGATTCCCAGATCGTGTAATATGAAATCTACTGTGGCTGTACTGGGAGAGAACGAAACTGCACATTGATAAATTGCATACCTGCCACCTTTCCTCAGTTCTCCTGGGGGCCATCCCTACGGTGTACAGGGTTCCAGGCAAATCTTTTTTTGTAAGATTTATGTCTGTACAAAAAGTTTGATTTTAAAAAAGTATTATAAAATTCATGGGCCTATGTAAGGTATGGTAATTTTCAATAAAGCTTTTGAATAATGGATAAAGTAGAACTATGTTGCATTTGTTTATTGTAGAATAATTGCACATAAATATTCTTCTCGGTAGCTAGTAGCTAGGCACTGTATGTTTTTGTTCTTTATTGTCAAATGCATGGTTCCTGGCTAATTTCATATCTTTCAGGATGTGAGAAAATGGTAGCAATGCTGTTATTATTCACAAAGCCATGGCTCTTTGGATTCTGTTTAAATTGAAATAATACAGATCTTCTTGCCCCTGTAGTTTCTAACACCATTTACTTAATGCTGGTTACATCATTACTCATGAGTCTGTATCATTCATCATGTCATGAACACTGGTTTTCCATGACTGTGTCAAAAGTTGTTACTGTTCTTAGTTGATGATGACCACAAATGCAAGTCTTATCTAGCACATGCAGGAAAATGTAAATAATAAATTGTTTTCTGGCTAATGTCAAATTTAGTGTTCAGAATCTTATAGTATCAACATAGAATGATATATCTTCCAACTACATCTTCTCTTGAACTCTTTAGGCAGTGATGATGGCCTTCTTAGAATATGGCCTGTTTTCATGTTGGCTTTACCCCACCTTCTACCACTTCCACCAGGAAGATAGGTGAGAACCATAGGAGATAAGAAGAGTGGCTCCATTTGTACCAGGAATGGCCACCCCTTGTCCAGCATGACTTAAGACCAGCCTGGCAGAGAACACCACCAACACATGATGTAAGAGATGACATGGATTGAAGAATCACTGCACTTAGGGGGAACAAAGATCTCAAAAACTCTTGGAGAAGGGTAAAGTAACCCTGGGAAAATAGCCTAACATGTCATGTGGAACCTGAGGAAGAGGGTCAGCCCCAGAGAAACCTGCATTTACCTTGCTCCCTTGGTGCTGCAGACCAGAGGTGACACCTCTGTCCTAGGAACTCTGATACCAACCCACACATGCGGCTGAAGCCTAGGGATTGGCAGTATACCATTGATATCCTGGAGCCCTAAACTTGTCCTGTGTCCCTCAGAAATGCGAATCTCCACAATTCAGCACATCAGCACCATTCCAAAGGCCCAATTTCATCCAGACTCTTGTGGCTTCATGAGTTTTCCTCTTGAAGCTCTTTGAGACATCTGGTTTACCCCTCATATTGGGTAGAGGCTTAGACAGTATTCTGAAAGGGAAAAATCACAGACTTCCTCATCTTCACTGCAGGGCGATGTCTTAAAAATGCATCTCCAATGGTTGCCTACTGGGACATGGAGGAGGGCACTTTAGTGGTAACTGAGCAGTAATTTAAGAACACACCCCAAACTTGGAGACCAGGACCCATAGGGTCTTGAGTTAATTTGAGTTCTTGTCCAATGACACTGCCAGCCCTTGCTGGTCCCAGGCTCTGGAAGGAAACTTTGAAACATTTTTTGGGAGGTGCCTTAAGGAATGGGACTCCCTAAGGAGCAAAGTGCAAGGTTGTTGCTTGCCTGGGTTTCAGGGTAGTATGGGGTTTCCTCATAGCATCTGTTGCAATTTGTCTCAGTAGCAATTGCCTCATTCAAGTTTGGAGTGTATTCCTAAATTGCTGCTAAGTTACTACTAAAGTGCCCTCTGCCATGTCCCAGTAGGCAACATTTAGAGGTTTTTTACAAGACATTGCCCTGCAGTGAAGATGAGGACTTCTAAGATTTTAAGAGCAGATCACACATGATTCAAGTATAAATTCATAACTTCATAAACATTCATATGATGTTTAAGAGTTCATTTTCATTTCAGAATAGTGGACCAACCTCTGAAGAGAAACCTTCAGCTCATGGACTCCTCACACAGAGAAAACTTTGCTCATGGAAATTGGGGCTATTATCATAGCTTCTGTATTTTCCTTTAAATTGATGAAAGCAGAGCAACTTGTCACTTCAGTAGAAAAAACATTGAATACACGAGTTTTGTGGGAGCTTCAGAAGTTGCAAGTTATGACTAGTAACCTAAATCGATTTTTTAACATCTAGTCCCATTCAAAGAACAATGGAAGTTACTGAAAGTCTTTGTGTCTTTTTGTACTTAGAAGAAACAGATATGAAAAACTGGTATTCTAAAGCCATAGATCAAACAGTATAGTTTAAAAACTTTAGAATGACGATAATTAGAAAGAAATGCATTTTTTTAAAATGCATCTTTTGTGGAAAAAGAAATAAAAATACCTTTTATTTCTTTGATGTTGCTGTGGAGGAAAGATGTGGCAATAGTCAGAGGGCCAAACTTTATTCCCATTCTGAAGTATAAATACATTCTCTACTTCATTTTAACTTTAATTGATTTTTTTGGCTTTTTTATTTTCTTCCTCTTCCTCCACCCCTCTCCCCCTTTTCACCTTCTTATCTTTCTTCTTCTTTTTTGATACCCTTCCTTCACACATGAGCAATTTATATTAAAATCCTTTTGTGTGTTAGTAGAGCACTTTCTCCAGATGTTATTTAAATTTACTTTGAAGGAAAATTAGTTGACCTTCTTCCAAAACAGGGAGTCCTGCAGAACCCATCTGTTCTTAGAAAAGTGAATGTTTCAGCTAGAACAATGGGTCTGGTGTAAACTCTCTCCACAATGTAAAGTCCTTGGGATAATAAATAATCTGTTTTGGCCTCAGGGATAATTCATTGATGATCTCTTCACTTATTCTTATGTAACTATTAAAGAAATAAAGAGCTACCCCTATGTAGCTGTGATAAAGAGTAACATAGACTCACATTTGCTACTAAGGAAGGAGCACCAGAAAGAGTCAATGAGAAAAGCTAGGTTCAATAAGATCCTGGTTATTTAAATATAAAGAGGAAATATAGAGATGTATGTGTATCTTTTAATATTTTTTTTCTTGGAAGGATATGTAAGAAAACTCTTGACCATGGCTACTACCGGGGTATGGTGTTAGAAGAGGTAAGAAAGGGCTAGCTTCAATTTTTATTTAATATCCTTTCACATCATTTGAATTTCCTTACCATACGGGACTATGTGGCAGGCAAAATTCTAAGATGGACCCAAGATTTCCCATATTGCTGGAGTACATGCTCTGATTAAACCCCAGTTCTGTGAATATGATGGATTTTACTGTTGTGATTTTATTATGTTATATAACGTAACATTAAGAAAGATTATCCAGGTATTCCTGACCTAATCACAGAAGACTTTTAAAGGCAGAGTTTTCTTTGGCAGCTTGGAGGAGGAGGAGGAGGAAGAGGAGGAAGAAGAAGAGAAGTCATTGTCACTGAGTCATCAGAGATTCAGTGCATCTGCCATTGCTGGCTAGAAGATAGAGGGGGCTACCTGGTAAGAAATGTGAGCAGCATCTGGGAGCTGAGAGAAGTTCCTGATTGATGGCCAGCAAGGAAATGGGGACTTTTGTTCTGCAATTGCTGAGAACTGAATTCTTCTAAGGAGAGTGAACCTCCAGACAAAAACTCGGCCCAGCCAATACCCTTCAGCCTTGTGATAGATACACTGAGCAGAGAACCCAGCCACACATGCTGGATTTCTGCCCTCCAGCTAGTAAGTGGGTGTTGCTTAATGCTGCTACGTTTGTGGTAATTTGTTGCACAGTTGTAGAAAACTGCGATTAGTTTTCTGTATTATATTTAAGTAGAAACAATTACAGTAGAAAGTATCTAAGCACTAAGATTACAGGCCATTTTTTTCCTTACCTAGGTATTTTTTTACTTAAATGAAGAACTTTAAAAAATGTTTTTTAAAACAATCCCTACTCCTACTGTAAGGATAAATGCTCTTTTGAAGTTGCAATACAAAGTTGCTGGACCTGAAGAAAGTCAGGTTTGCTCATTGGTTTCCATTGTATGTTTCTGTTTATTCATCCCTGTCCCATTCTGGAAAAGGTAGTATGTAACATTATAAGTTAGAAATGTCTTTTCAGGAGGAAAAAACTTCTTTAAAATTAAACCCACAAAACAAAAGCCCCAGACAAAACCAACTTGCGAACTTTTGTTAAAAGAGAGACTAAACAAGCAGCTGCTTGCAGGGAATGCTGGGACTGCAGGAGGGAAGAGCAAGTGTGTTCGCCTGGTTTCCATCTACCCGGGGATCCCAGGGCCTCTCACAGGTCTCGACATACAGTACATGCTCCCTAGTTCCTTGTTAATTAAAACAAATGAATGCACTTGCTGTCAGTGTTGGGTGTTAAAAACTATAGGTTTTCTTCCACTCAGACTCTCCCTTCCACTACTTTGTTTTGTACTTTAGAGCAGAGAAATTTCTATTCCTGTGTGCTCTTGAAGGCCACACACCTACAGCTTCCACAGTTTAGCTTTCTCCATCTCCATCCCGGACATTTATGATATTGTCACACAGCCCAGTTATAGTACCTCCATTAACCATCTTGAGTGACTATTTCTCAAATAACAATTTTCCTAAGGCTGAAGGTTTATTTTTCTCTCAGATTACTTGTTCCCCTTTGCTTTGTCACTATGAGTTTAAAATCTTTATGTAGGGGATTCTTAGCATTTTCTCCTTTCTCAATAGATAGTTTCTAGATGGCAGACACTCTTCTCTAAGTCTTCTGCCACAGCCGCAGAGCCAGCACAGGCTCTTGCACATATAAATGCCCGATAAATGTACCAGAGGTTGACAAAACAAAAGGAATACCTTTAGTGGGGGAACTTTTCTTGTAGACAAAAACTGCCTGTGGTTATTGGATAATTCACCCCTACCTGCTTTTATTTAATCTCTGAAAAGTCCAGTTACAAGGTAGTTGGGAAAGATATTTTGGGCATCTGACAATAAAAAAGTGATGGTAGAAAGCAAAAAAGAGAGACAGCTAAAGATTATTATGAAATTATGCCCAGTGTGTGTCAGTCCCCTATTCTCCAGTTAATTTCAAGGGCAATCCTGTAAACTAAGATACTGCTGTTCTCCATCCTTCCTGGAAGGAGGGCTTCCTTTTGCTATGTAGGGATTTTAAATTATAGATTTAAAGTCCCTAGGAAATTTGATTTTTCAAATAAGGGCACACTTCCAATGTCTTTTCCTGCATGCCATTGAGATTCTGGGGACAGTTAACAGCAGACGTTTTGGAGAACACAGCTAACCTCTGTGCTTCTGTGGAGCTTTAAGTGGTGGCAAACATGTTTCTCCTTAACAAAGGACATCTTGCCTCTTGTACTAAATCTGTAACAGTCTTCCCCCCAGACTCAGAGCTCTGAAGGCTCAATTTAGCATCCCCCAAAATTGAATTGTGTTTTTTCCCTTTAGTACCTCATTACGAACAATAAAGAGTTGAAGAATGGAGTGTTGGCTGGCAATTTTGCTATGATATATGGCAAAGCACAATTCAGACTTGCTTTTTTGTCATCTGTAGGACCTCTAGGTTATTGACAGGAGTAGTTATTTTTCAGCTGGAATATAGAAACAGAATAGTTACATCTGTGCTCAATTTACCAAAAATACCAATCCCTTTGACATCCAAAGGTTCTGCAGGTAACCCACAGGTAGTTAATGATGCTAATAATAGTGAGTGATGCTTTCCCACTAGAGAACCTTAGCCACCTTTCGGTGTGATCTCTGACTGTCCTCTCAGGGCATTAACTATGCAGTATTAACACTGATCTTTCCATAAATTCAGTAAGTGGCAAGAGAAAATTTCTTGTAAGTTCTGGCAACAGTCCTTTTACATTTTATATTCCCCTAAGGTTACTGTGCTTTTTCTCAAGGCAAATCCAATCCTGTTACTAGCTTTGAGTCTCATATCTGTGCCTCAGGGTGGGGAAGGAGAACCAAGAGCCTTCATATCTACAGACCAGGAGTCAGAAACTACGGTCTGTGTCAGGGTTACATCCTGAGAGTTACAATTGGTTTGCATGATACTTAAAGTGATTTGAGCTAGTTGCCAAAGATGAAAGGCGAGGAGGATTTCATGTAAAAAGAAATCTCAATTTTGGCCCTTCTTAAAAGTAGTTGAAGTTTTGGCCACACTGGGCCTGATTTCCGACATGGCAACTGGAGTTGGGTGATGGCTGGCAGGTTACCCCAATCCAGGATGGCTCCTAGAATGTGCCACCTGTTTCTGGACATTAAAAAAGGTACCACCTCTGGGTGGAGGAATTAGAAGCTTGAACCATCAGAGAGAACATGGTCCACATGCAATATCTCTGGCAAAGTTGCTGCCACCTCCTCAAAACATTTTCCTCTTTGTGAGCCCCTGTAGGCATTTGGGTTACGACAACTGCCAAGCTTCGGGAGAAGTCTGCCTGCAGTGCACGTCTGGATGAAAGAGGCTGGCTGGCCTAGAGGGTTTTCTTCGGTTGCTTGGCCGCAGATATGGAGACTCCAGCATTTGGTTGACTTAGCTCTTGTTTCCCTTGAGAAGATAGTTGGACAATTTTGTAGGAATTATAATCAGAGGCTAGGTCTCTCTATCCTCAAGGTTCACCCTACTTGCTGAACCTCAATACTCTCCTTGCCCCCACCTCCAGGCTGATTTGCCATTTGTTCATTTTTTCAGCCTATGAGAGGATGTGTCCAGGAAGGATATAGGGACTTTTCTAGCATGATGCAGGGATATGATTCCTTTAACTTAAAGAGTTTGAGGCAGGCTTCTTGTGCCATCTTTGAATTAGGTGGTCCCAGTATGTATCTCTGTTGACAACTTGACCTTATTAAACCATGCCTCAAAGTGAAGCTGCAGTTACTGACAGTGGATGATGCCAAGGAGCTTTGGAGTCCCTCCGTGGCCTCAGCAAACCTGAATAAAAACTGTCTCTCTGTGGCTCCCCAAGAACCATGAGCTGCTTTTCTTAGTGTTGTTATGGCAATTTTCAAAATTGTTTGCATGGTGTAGCTATATGGGATGCTTGCTGTACAAGGGGCAATAAAATGAAATTAATACTATACCATCTAGGAGCTTGTAAAGTGATTCATCATTAAGTGCAATTGGGTGATATGATTAGGAGTCTGTTCTGGCAAGAGCACGGATTTCAGATGGGTTGAGCATTGACTCTGATCCTCAGTAGTTGGGCAAGTCTTTTAACTCCGTGACCTTCAAAGGAAAAATAGTTAAATTATAACACAATGAGTGAGAACTTAGAATGGTTAAGAACTTTGAAGTTTCCTCCCTCCTCCATCTTATTAGTTGGAGTAAATTAACTTCAAAGATCTCAGGTGTGAAAATAGCACCTTCTTAATAGGATTTGTTCTATTAAATCAGATAGTGCTTATGTCTAGCATGTGGTAGGTACACAGTACCTGACCATTGGAACCCCTGCCTGGCATAACATAAGCTATCAAATATGTTGGTTTCCTCTCCCCCGTGCTTGTGTCTCACTGCTTTGGGCACGAAGAATTTTAGCAAATGGGAGGGACAGGTTGTTGCATTACTCAATAAATATTTACTGGCTTGATTTTACCGTGGAAAGTCAAAATGTATGAATATCAAGCTGTTTTGCCAAAGGTGTGGCTTCATCATTGGGAAGTTGGACTGGAGAATCAAAAATAATTTAAGTATTTCAAATACTTCAGGACAATGCACTAGTTAAAACAAAAATAAGAATGTGTCTTTAATGAGGGAATTACTGCTTACTGCCTTTAGGAATGAGTTCCTGGTTACAGAAGTCTTTATCTCAAGACCCAGATCAAGCGGAGTACAAAGGTCACAATGCCAATTTCATCTGACACTTGCTTTGCCGAGTCGGAGCCTTGGTGTTTAGGAGAAGGCTGGTGGTTGCTATGGAACTGTTCATAATGATTGCTGCCTGTACTCAATTCCTCATACTCTCCATCTCCAATATAAAATCACTTAGACTTGGGCTGTAGGGCAGTAAACAAACTTTCCAGCAAGAATTAACTGAGCTTGGGCATTAGTATCTTAATGTAGGAAATGACTTTCAATATAACCTTTCCAAACACCAGCAGCAGCTTGGCTATGTCAAAGGAGCTTCTAGTTTCCTGATAGTGGACTGAAATGCATGAAATTCAGACCTTGATCTTTAGTTGAGCAGTGCCAAAAGCGAAAACATTTTGGGCTTTCATCACACAATAAATGTGAAAAACCTTTACTTTGTGCAAAACTGGCCTCAGTGTGGGTGTTTTATTTTCACATATATAAAGAAATTCAGCTATATACTAGATTCCTAAGTGGAAAGAGGAAAATATTCCCGTTGAAATATTTATGTCTATATATTTTAAAAATAAAATCTTGTAGAAAAGTGACATCTTTACTATATTTCTGTGAGATTTGTGATCCATGTAATAGAAGCTTCTTACTCCTGAATTATATTTCTAAGATATGGATCTCAGTGCTTATTAATGTATAACCAATCTTTGGGGGAAAACTAATCCAGTCCTTGAGCTCCAGGCACATAAAATTAGAAATGGGTTATTGGATGGGTGGGGAGAAGACATATCTAATTTGGGGACTTTGCAGCCTCACCAGAATGCAAATAATTCAACGATAACACAGAATAAATGGCTTCCATTTGCACGGCTGTTCCTCTCTGTAATCCCAATGGTATGTGTTTCCCAACAATTACCTGGCCTAATTCTCTGTTTATTGCTTAGGATTTTAATGCATCAAATGTGGAACATAGAATAAATACATATCAGTAACATACAAAAAGATGCCTGAGTGCAGTTTTTCACTACCCAACATAAGCATTTTTGAAAAGGCAATGTAAACGTTACATTAGCTCTGGACCCTCCAACTCCTTTGCAGCAGCAAGAAATGATAACAACTTTGTAAAGGTTTAACAGGCATGCTTAGGGCCGTGAGTGAAATTCAGTCATCTACCAAATGTATGACAATGCAGAGGACAAAGCTTTATCTGTGTGGATCAACTGAATGTACAGTTCGATACATTCATGTTTGCAGGGCTACCTGAGGTATTACGAGGTCTGGTACCAACCCATACAAATGCAGAAGGAAACATCAAATTCATCAAGCAGCTGCAATAAATTCAGATGCTTTCCAGAGCTGGCAAGGTGATGTCAAGAAAGTTAAACCTGAAGAATGAGACTTAGATTTCTAAATGAGATCAGGGAAAAGAGAAAGCAGAGTTAATAGGGGAAATCAAGACCGAAAGAATCAACACTACAGCTGCACTTGGAGGAGAGTTTACAAATCAATTCTTTCTGCTTCTTCTAAAATTGTTCTGCCAAACAACTGACACTGTTATATACTTTTTGTTTTTGGTTTATTTAGTCTTTTTTTAACACAGCCATTGTTAGTTCAACAATCTAATATTTGGGATACATTATTGCAAAATAAGGATATAGCTGTATAGGTTAAGCCATTAATATATTTGTCAAACATCTCTTTTATAAGACAGAGCAGCTTGCTAATACTGACTTGGATTAGCTATATTAATAAGGTTACTTATAGTGAGTAGTAAAAACTAAAGGTAGGGATTTGCTCTCTGCTACCTGTCTTTAAACTATAGTTTAATAATTTTTCAAAACATCTGCACTCTGTAATTAAAAATAAAGCAATATTTTAGTATAATGTTATGTGGTAGTAAAAATTACCCTCTCTAAATATATGTGCATGTATACATAAATACTAGCATGTTTTAAGAAACACTAAAATTATGTGAAATTAACATATAAATAAAATACGACCTGGAGTGAAATTACCATTATGTATATAAAAAAGGAAAAACAGAAGGCTTCCCTTCCCAAACCTTTGATTTTAGTATCTTTTGAGCCAATATTCCTACATTTGGAGTGTAAAAGTTATTTCAAATTTGAAAAATATTATATTAATGAATAGTATGATCTAACTTCCTAGAAAAGGCAGTATGTGTTGATTAATTTTAAAGATTTATGTTCATTGCAATGTTAAAGAGACTACATCCTTTTGAGCTTCCTTAGATAAATATTTGTAATGTCTTTTATTTTTTAAGGAAAAAATGAGGCTTTAACAAAGTAAAACATTTTTTATGTTATTTGAAAATGTTAGAAAATAAAAATATTGTGAAAATATAACATTATTCCAGTACATATTGACTTCTTTAGTATCTTTATAAAGAACGAAATGCTAATATTATAAATATTCTATGTTTACGCATATATGGTTTTCTCTGTCTTCATTTTCTATGGCATTCTTTGTTTCCTGTTTCTCTCATTTTCCCACATCTCTTTCTTAGTTTCCTTTTTCTATTAGTCCCTGCTTTCTACATATCTTACTTCATTAGCTAAAAGTTATAATCTTTCAATTTTTACTTCATTTTTAATAAAACAATGGTTTCTATTGGGTAGATGGTCAACCGAACATGCTCTTCTCCATTTTTAAAAAAAGTTTTCTCTTTAAAATTGGCAGTAGTTACACTGTTAGCTTAAATACACATGCATATTGTATATCACACACTTGAAAAATAACAACTAGGTTCACAGGGTTCTGT
This sequence comes from Anoura caudifer, assembly GCA_004027475.1. Taxonomy (NCBI): domain Eukaryota; kingdom Metazoa; phylum Chordata; class Mammalia; order Chiroptera; family Phyllostomidae; genus Anoura; species Anoura caudifer. The sequence continues at coordinate 377,936 of PVKU01000765.1, read as the reverse complement.
GGAAATTCAATACATGATTGGTACACTATTAAGCAAGCTTATGGAATGACAAAAAATAAATCATATTTCATAACTAGTATCTTAAGTAGCCTCTAGTTTTTCTGACTAAGCCAAACTGATCAGTGTTTTTCAACTGCTCCATTGCTTCTGGGCAGTTTTGGAAAAATTTTACAGAAACAGAACTTAAGAGCAAATCAGAAGTGGAGCCCTTGACACGTTGCCTTGTAGTAAACCTTGGTCACATGTGCGCTGCTGCTGCTAGGTCGTACGTGATCTCTGCCTGGACAGTAACACAGTGGGGATGGGTGGTGCTGGGGATGTGCAGGAGTTTGCTCTAGGCTCTGGTCTGCCACCTAACTGCAGGCATAGGCTGGGCACAGCAGGCTGTGCCTTTCAGGCTGTCTGGTCCACCTGGAGCACAGGTGGCTGCACTGCATCCTCACCTGACTGCTCTGCCTCTTTGGAGGTTACTGCGTAGCCTCCCACATAGCGCACCTGCTTTGCTTGTTCCAGGGCCACTGGCTCTTCTTCGTCTTCCACAATAGTCAAGTCCACATTGCTGTCCATGCCAGAGTTACTCCCTCTTGAGGCTGCCCTCACAGCATCCCCCTCAGCCCCCTTCCCTTCCACCAGGACATTGGTGAGGGATGTTTGGGAAAGATCTTCCGTGAATGAGCTCTCCTCGTGGTCATTTGGCATCTGATCATTGCTAGGCATGTCTTCGGACTTGGTTTCATTTTCTGTAGCACTTTCCCCCTCTCGGACTTTCTTTCGACCGAAAGTGAGAGGAGAGACCTTGAAGGGGGAGCTTTTCCCTGAGGATATTTTCTGGTGATTGGAAATGAGAGATTTCTTAATCTTCTCTCTCCTCTCTACAGATACAATCTTTGTCCCCAGCTGGTTCATCTTTTTCTCGATGTTCTGGCGAGAGAAGGCTTTCTTGAGGCTATCCACTTTGCGGAGGCTGGATCTTTTTATTTTCTCTGCTCTACTTTCTTCAGTGTTTTCCTCTGCACTGTCTTCCAGGGCCTCCCCATCATGGGGCAATTCATCATCTGATGAGAGGTCCACCGTGTGCAAGGTTTCCTCCAGAGACTTGTTTTCATCAGCAAGTTCCTCCTTCCCTTCCACGGGGCTGGACACGGGCTCTTTCGCAAACACGCTAGCAGGGATCTCATTTTCTTCCTGAAGAGATGGACAAGGGAGATTTCATGTTAATAACACACTTCACAAATTCCTGAACTGCTGTAATTATTGTATGTGTTTTGGGCTTGATAGAAACCAAATATTCTGTGGCTTCACTTTTTGAGAACATGAAGAGTTAATTCTAAATTGGTCATGGCTTTTCCCCAGGCTAGATAAGGCCAAGGGCTCCCTATGGAGAAGTTTACCAGGGTTTCTGGCAAGGGCTCTATCAGTGACAGGCAGAGGGGGAAGTGGGCTGTGGCTTGGATCGACCAGGAAGCTGCCTAGATAAAGGAGCTAAAGTAAGTTATTGTGAACCTTCTCTCCTACCCAGCTCTGTTCCAGCCAATATCCCACTGAAAAAGAGGCTGGAGGTCAAGTTGGAAGATAAAAGATGAAGGCAGGGGAGAAAACCAGAAAGTCCTCAAGTGTCAGATATTGTGTAAAGCCTTGATCAGCTTTCCTCCCCAAACAGAAGTCAGAAGTAAAGATATGGTCAGCCTTGGTATCTGTTCAAAAGTGCACACTAATATTTCTGGTGACATAATTTTTGAGTGAGAGAAGCAAGGGCCAGCCTTACTGGGGACCCACTGACAAAGCCTTGTGGTTTAGTATATCCTTTGCAGGTATTAATAAAGGGAGGTGGAATACTACGGCCATTTTTAGAGTAGCAAAGGAGAATTATGAGGCCAAGTGCAACTTATTAAGCCTCTTGTTCACTAGGGCTTCCTGGGGCAAGACTAATTCAGCCCGTACCTGCACTTAAGAGTGAGGAGAGAAACCCAGTGATCTCCCCTGGTCGCTGTCCCAGCATACCTTTCTGTAGCTTCTAGGAACACAGGCAAAGACCTGCCCCTTGCTCTGTCTCAGAGTGCGAGGGAAATGGTTCTCCAGTGTTGCTAAGTGGGGAGATTTGAATTTAGACAGACTTGGATCATGCAGCACAAAAATCCCTTTGATTTTTATATTTTTCTTTGAATGTGGGAAAGTGAGAGCCAGCCAGTGAGCTACTTTCACATTGTCATTGAAAGAAATGGCACCGTAGGAAGAACCTGTGACAGGAAGCCTGAGTCCCAGTCCTTGCTGCATTGCTAAATGGCAGTGTGGCTTTCAGCAAATAACTTAATCTCCTTGGGTCTGTTTCCTCCAGACATGAACAAGAGGATATGATCCAGATTAGCAGCTTTCGAGCTGCACTTCCATGGACACCAGAAGTTCTGCAGGAAGGCCAGGCTCCACAGCCTGTGCCGCCCTGGCTTCAACCAAAGCTGTGGTGTTACCTGCTTATATTGTGGGCTGCCCAGTAAACTTTCAGTCTGAAAAATAACTAGATCTAGTGAGTTTAAAAGTCCATCTGGAATCTAAATTTCGTGCAAAGTTCATGTTAACAGTAAGAACTTCCCTTCTCATTTTGCAATTTTGATTGCTGGAAAAATTGGGGTTATAATGGAAAACATGCTCTGAGAGGGAGCGTGCGTATTTTTTAACTTCTTGCTATAAAGACTAAATGAACAAAGTCTTGATATAGAGAAACTTAAAAATCCCTCTCCTAGTTACCACTGAATGATATAAGTATGATACTCTCAGAAAAGATACAGCCCTGTGTCTCCCCCTTCCATGAACATATGCACTCATACCAGAGCCCTCCCACAAACTGGTTAGAAACAAAGGATCAGGTCTTGGGGAGAGGAAAAGCAGAACACCTGGCTAGAGTCCTCGGGAGACCAAAGAAATCACAGACTACATTTTCCAAAAGCTCTCTCCACACCTTCCCATTGTGAATGCCAAAAATGATCAGGAACACTGTATAAGACAGAGTCAAAAATTAAAAGGGGGATGGGATTCCCACAAGTCATTGATGACATGGACTTTTACAGAGAGCAACTTTCCCGTGTTTCAAATCTCAACTTGTCTCTGCTCCATTGGCATGTACTCCCCATGAAGGTGGAATTTTTGTCTCTTGTTCACTGTTACGCCCCAGTGACTAGAATAGTTCCTGGTAGCTCCATTGCTATTTGTGGAATGAGTATGTTGGGTAAGATGGCTTTCTAAGACAGCCCTGAGGGTAGTTGGAGTGGAGACTGACCCCCATTGGTTAGGCTTACAGACTGTAAAAGAGTGGGCCTAGCTTTGTGTCTAGAAGGAAGTTTGCTGACTGTTGCTGTAACCCAGGAAATGAGGACAAACTAAGGTATAAGGAGTGCAATGGTTTCCATTTTAAGGAAGGGTTTTATTCTCAGAGGATGAGTGTGACTATAGGAAGGGCAGGCTGCAGAAATAGCTAGGGCTTTGATAATCTAGAGGCAAAATTACTTCTCAGGTTTGATGAGAATGTTGGGGTGGTTTGATAGAAGTTGCTTACAGGAAAGAAAGAAACCAAGAGCTCGGTGAAATGAAACGCTCTTGGTTAAAAGCCCTCAATGGCCTGGTTGTTGTGGCTCAGTGGATTGAGTGCCAGCCTGTGAACCAAAGAGTTGCTGGTTTGATTCCCAGTCAGGGCACATGCCTGGGTTGCAGGCCAGGTCCCCAGATGGGGGTGTGTGAGAGGCAACCACACATTGATGTTCGTCTCCATCCCTTCCCCTCTCTAAAAATAGATAAATAAAATCTTTTTTTAAAAAGAGCCTTCAATGAAGAAGGCAGAAATTCAGGTCGATAACTATAAAAAAATTAGTTTTGGTTACAGGAGAAGATGTATATTTGCATAGTATAATCTCCCTGGGTAATCAAAGGATTATTCTGATAACTTTCCTTTCTTCAACCTCAACAAAAGGTAGACATATTCACTGTACTCCTAAAGTAATTAAACTAGTAATATTACATTTTTTCTTAAATGTAAATTTTATTACTAAAAAAGCATAGTCACCATTGAATCTTAGGTTCTTATCTCTGTTACCATGTGTCCTTTGAGGACAGTCTGAGGAAAGTCCAGGATGGTGTGATTCAGTAGTGATCTGTGGCAGATACGCAGTGCGTATACGAGGGCAGTTAAGGGATGGTGGGAAACCCAACTGAACTCTTTTGTACAATGCCAGGGAAATTTATATAAGTGCTCCTTGATGCCAACTATGAAAATAAACCCAGCAGGAACAGACATAATCCAGAGCGATTTGGATGAGTCTTTATGCAACTGGAAACAAGTGAGATATGTCTTCTTGGCTAACTGCTATGCATCTGCTGTCATTGTAATTACTCAAGCAGTATTGTGTGTTCTTCTGTCTACTGGATAGTGTTTATTTTGTGTGTTCTATAGCATCCACTCTGAAGGTGAGCCCTTTCCTTTTAACACAGGGATTTGTAATGTCCAAGCTCATGTCGGCCTTATCTCTCCATAATGTTTGTTTAGAAGCAGAAAAATACTGACACTCTTCAAAATCTTTTTAGTAAAATATGTGCATGGTATTCAACTATGAAGTAACTATTATGATGTTGGAAATTCAAGTAGATCCTCTGTAACTGCACAGTCCCCCAGGTGCCCAGTCTTACCTGCACACACATTTTGCTCGGGACACACACACCTCAAAGATGCACTTGATATTTCACCTACCTACAGGTGAGGCTACACTTCTGCCTCCTGTCATGTTTCTGGTCTGCTCTCCCTGAAGATTCCAAGATTGTTGGCTTTTTCAGGGGGCAGGGTAAAATACGCATCTTCAATTCTGTCACTGCTTACATAAGCAGATCTTATGCTGCTCATATGTCTACTAGGGGTTGTGACTCCTTAACATGGCTTTAAGAATCCCTTGTGGGTTGCGTTACTTTCTTGGGTAGTTTCACCCGGTAGAAGCCCCCAGAAGCAGCTGACTATTTGCCCTACAGATTTATTTACAAAAAGATACCCAGGCACTGCTGATGCAGCTGCTTCTGGTTCTGACCTTTCACAAGGACCCTTAGGAATTTTTCAAAGGAAGGGAGAATTAAACAGAACTCTTCAAACATATATGAATGACACACTTGTAAGAGAAAAGGAATAGAAAGAACTCTTGAGAAGTGGTATTTTGCCTGCACTTTAGCTTGTTTACTGTTTATATTAATGCTAATGAACTAATAATTCCAGTTGTATCATATATATAGATATAAACACAGAGAAACTTGCCACCATGCTGGACACTTTTTGGGTTGGAGCTCCTAGAAGCAAATGTTTACACCTACATACAGATACGTGCTCTTTAGAAAAGGAGACTCTCTGGCCAGCCCACAGTAACTCTTAAGGCTTGAATAAGGAGAGACAAGCCAGCAGTTTGCTCTCCTGTCACTAACTTATCATCCCTGTTGTTAGAAGAAAATAACAAAGGCTGTCATATTCCCATGGGGATGTGGTGGCCTCTTGGAGGGGAATGAGGACCATAAATTTGTGTTCATGAAATGTTTTATCCAATAATCTCTAAATACTAGTTATTAAAATGGAACCATGCCCACCTGACATTCTGATTTATGGGTCTCTTTTGCACATTGATGGCTTTCTCCGATTTGTGTTTCTGAGGTATAGATTGCCAAGTGGATAAAGCCATTGATTAGAACTGTACCCCTAAGGCAGCTGTCGGTAGAACCAGCAAGTCATAAGAATAAAATGCATTAGTTATAATCCCTGAGCAGTCTTTCACATTCTGGAGGATTTAAAAGTTTCATTATTTTTCAGTGTTATCAAGGGTTCAATTCTTTTTTAAGATCACACTGGTTAGGTGTTCTTTGTTACACACACACACACACAAAAAAAAAAAAAACTCCCACAAAACAAAATCACACTGAATTATTTAAAAGCTGAGGTAGAAAATTGAGTAAACATGAACTTTGCCCTAGTGGGATTATAGTGTTTGTTTTTATTCATTTCACAATTCAACTCCATAATTTCTATTGTTAATAAAATGAAACCTTGCTAGTCACTTTGTTTGTCAGGGCCTCTTCTTCTTTGATATAAAATGAGGTTAAACTAAATGATTATTAAAGTGCTTTCCAGCTCTAAATATTCGATTCTGTGATATTAACCTAAACGCCATGAAAACTAGTTAACAAATTGCAGAAGCAATCCCATAGTACACTAATGCCAAACACGTTTTGTTTTATGCAAGAATCAAAACTATGAATCCTGAGCTGCATTTGAGAACATTTTTCATTCAATTCAAACAAATAATAGATTACAAAACAGAAGGGGTAACATTTACTTAGAAAGGCTGCAGCTGAGAATTTAGTTTTTTAATATATTGAGAGGGAAGTAATGATTCTTTTGAAGAAATACCAACAATAATCAGTTATTCACTTAAAGTGCCCAGGGGAAAGCTGACATTCAATAAGTATAAATAATAACAATAAGGACTAGTATTTTGTTTATCTCATAAGCTAAAGGGCACTGCATACACAGCATATTGAAACCAATAACCCATTATGGGAATGTTAATCAATGTGATATAAACATTGTGGACTGTCATATAAAGGTGTTTTTTAAAAAAATTATCTATGTTCTTATTTCTTCTAAGTCTGAATTAATTTAGCAGTTTTCAGAGCAGTGGCATTGGACAAAGTACAATCTTTAAAAAATCAATTTTAAAAAATAGTCTGAAGGTGTTACCCTTTTAGCACCTTTCTAAAATTCTGATCTCATAGAAGGAACCCAAAAGATGAATATTTGAACACATTTAAAGGCTTGATTCTCCACGAATGTATCCACAGCAAATATCTAACCTCTACTCTTTTCACCCAATTTCACAATTTTATGTGGATGAAAGTGTAAGCTGTCCAAGGGTACTCTCATTTTCTTCTCTGGATTTGAAATCATTCTCAAACTGCTTTTTCAAATAATCATTACTAGAACCTTCAGAGGATATAAGTGGGCATCCCACCCTCAGGCAGGGTCAGTTACCTATGAAATTCTAGTCTCTTCAATCAACAGAGGAAATTTCCTCTTAACTGTAAATTCACTGGCTTTCCATACACATTCCAGTTTTAGTAAAAAGATGGCCATACTTATGGGCAAAGAATTGGCCTTATTACTCTTTAGCATTTGCTTTTGGATCAACAACCCCTCTGAATCTTATTTCATTTTATACTGAGTTCCTGTCACAGTATTTTGAATTTGAACATTGATCTTAAGCTATTATAAAAAAAGTAGAAAGGAAAGCTGCTAACTTTAACAAGGACTTGACAATTTAGTTTATTGCTTAAAGGGAAATTAATTTTTCCCAGTTTTAGACACTGCTGGTTATAATTTGGAGTAATTGCTAAGGCATGAGAGGCTGAACAGCTACAACAATGTAAATTTGGCAGATTTAAATAAATAAATGACACTATGTAAACAGGATGAATTAAGAACAAAGTTCGCAATTTGGAAAATGCAAATATGTAAGTATCTAGAGTCAACCAACCAACCATCCAGCACCTGTAGATTTGGGGGGATATAACTGGACCTAAGAATCTAGAAACGTAGTCTTCTAAACACTACAGGACTAAATACATTCGAGTCGGGTGACAGAGCTTCTTTCCTCACTCACTTCTTTTATTTTTTTGTCCTAGACCAGAAAACCAATGGATTTAGGATGGGAAAGACTAGCATAATGTTCAAGGGGACTGAAAATGACAAAAATGACTTAAAGACCTACAGTGGTACCTGGTACATTATCTGCCCTCCTCATCCTCTGAAGGTCCAGGAAACATCAACCTTCTGCTGCGCTGGAAAGACTGTGCTGCCAACCAAAAGGGTCTATTTTGGGAAGGGTCTTCGGGTGGTGTCCTCTGCTTTCATGGATTGGTGGTGACATAATGCTGATTTCAACATGGTAGGTGTCGTACAATGTACGGTAGGGAGCAGGAGTGTGTGAATGTAAGTTTTAATGAATCCTAAATGAAAAATCATAAGCACAGCTGTTTCAAGATCCTGGGTAAGGTGGGGTGAGTTTTTACTCAAGAGGCATATATCTAATGAAGCAAAAGTGTAGCCTCCTCTTCATGCAAGTGCATTTCAAATCTACCCAGGAAGAGCTTCTTTCTATTCCTTGAGTTCTTACACCATGCCAATCACTAACCATTTTAAACATGTTATTTCATTTACTGTATTTTGCCATGTATAATGAGCACTTTTTGGTCCAAATTTTTGAGGGAAAAATAAGGATGCACATTATACACGGGTATAATGATTACATACCACAGGTAGAATAATGGGTATAACAATCTTGTGCATAATGTGCACAAAACGTGGGTGCATATTATACACGGCGAAATGCGGTATTCCTCACCCTAGGAGAGAGACATGAGGGAGGAAGCATTAATGTTTAAGAACACACAGTTTGGAATCGATTAAATGTGAGTTGAAACCACAGCTTCATTGCTTGCTTACTAAATAACTTTAGACAAGATATAAACATCTCCACATCCTCATCTGTAAATTGGAGGAAAGTGAGATAATGCAAAGAAAAAATACTTAGTAGAGTAAGCAGGGCTTATTAAAACCTTTAAAGTTTTTTTTTGCTCTTTTTAATATTCTCAGTGCACATATGAGGAAACAGAAGCTTAGAGAGGCTATAAAATGTGCTCACTGCTGGCAAGTGGTGAAACTAGGGTTTGAACCAGTGTCTGACGACAAAATGTATCTTCTCAACGCCTATACTAAACCACTCTCTAACACAAGTTATTATTTTATCCCTGACATAATTACTAACCTGGAAACCCTTGCTTTAAGAAAGATCAAGAGAAAGAGCAACTGTTCCACTGAGGAACAGCACTTGAATTTGTTTCTTCAAAATAATCACCATGGAATGCTGTGAGAGTTGAGATTTCTAATACCCTTTAGGCTAATAGAGGATCTTACACCACTCAAGAAGATCCAGTTCCTTGCCTCCTAAAGTGCTTTTCTTAAAAACAAGTGTTCTTGGGCGCTGCCTACTAAGAGACCCAGAATGGACCTAATCACATTGCCTTGGATTCTCATAGCTTCCTTTCCTCCTTGGTCTAGAGCACCCCTGTTTCATCTTTCACTCACTATCAGGAGAATTTCTTCCATTTCTGGCTGCAATTTCGTGCTCGTCAATCCAATGTGAGAGAACAGGAGACCATGGCAGGGCTTCAGCAGCAGCGTGTGTCTTTAAGTGCCCCAACAATTCTTTATTTAAATGTCAGATTTATAATTCTCTTGAATTTTTAGTTGCGTATCTTCTTCCTCCATCCTCCCAACATCTACAGAACATCCGTGGCAAATCAAAACAAAAACTGATTCAGACAAATTGCAATTTTCCTATACTAGATAAGTACTTGTTTTCCGCCCCCCCCCCTCCTTAGCTGAGGACTAGGACAGAGATAATCTCTTTGACTCATAACGGAAGAAGGGAAATTTCTTTTGATGACAGCTTTAAACAGGTCTGTACACGTTTAGTTTTGTTTGGAGATCAGTATTTAATTTAGAAATGCCTTGAGAGCTAAGATTTCTAACATCTTTTAGGCTAATATTATATGGCTTAAGAAAAGCACAGTTACCCTATCTCTTCAGTTTATCTGGTACGTGAAAAGCTATTCCATTTGCATTAAAAGCTAAAAAACTTCCAGGCTGCAAAAGGCCTGTAAGGTATAGGAGGACATCAGCTGCCTGAAGCTTTACAACAGTCAAGTGCATTTTGGGAGGACAAAATTGCAGCCAGATGAATCTTTCCTTTTAAGGGGGAAGGAGGCTTAGGATATAACTTGGCAGAGCAGATTCATTTAGAGAAAGAAGGCTCCCTTGGTTTAAATCCCGATTTCTAAATCCCTCTTGGGAGATGAAGGCTCTTCTTGTGTGCCTTTCACAATCAAACAGTAGGTTACAGCCTCTCCCTTCCATGGCTGTGAAATCCTCTCCTATTCACATGGTCACAACAAGACAGCCCTGGGGCAGGGACGGATGGCAATTGCTTCCTGGGCTCTGTGCTGGCTGGGTTCCACTGGGCGGAAGGGCTTCCAGCATTAGGCAGGGCTGCCCTTGGATTCACAAATGCCCACCCTTGGTGGAACAACAGCCCCACGCAATCTCCCTGTCCCCAGATAGCCTCTTGGTGTGTTAATTGCATCATTGATGCATTAAAAAAATTAAGTGGCCTTTTTATTTGAAGGCAACCATTTGAAGCAGAAAATATTCAAGACTAGCCTTTGTAAGTATAACTGATAACACTGCTTTTATTTTACTTTGCAGTTGTGGTCTTTCTGAGCAATGAGAAGCAGCTGTAGTGTGTTTTTAAAGAGTTATGCTTGATCTTTTTAATGCATCATTTGCTAGAAAAGACCTCAACAATATTGCTTTGACCAAAAGAGTCTTAAAAAGAAGAGGCTAGCTGAACTCTAATGGAATCGGTCTTCAATATTTGGTTCATCCCCAAAACATTGGTAATCTTTGCACAAAGGGATACTTAAAATGGCTATGAGTTAAATGTTTTGATAAAAAAAAAAAAACGAAAAGAAACAAATGAAACCCTCACATGATGACCTCATTTGCACAAAGAGTTAATAAACAGCCACTGAATTAATTTGCCCTGTCCAGCTAACAGCTGCAGCAGAGCCCCAAGTTCATAAAGCACAGAGACAAATGAATTTGACTAGGGTGCTGTGCACCTGCTCACTTTCCCTACAGATGGAGTACATCCAGGTGCTCCCTGACAAATGAACCCAGCCCACTAACCTCTAGGGCATGGACTTTGAGTTTAGGCTACAGTGACCTGGGAAATTCCCACCCGTGTGCAGATTTCACATTCACCTGCTGAAAGCAGACAGGGACAACGTGTGTGTGTTTGATCCCTGACAGGCAGGACAGATGTACAAATGGTTGTGAGAGCCAGACCAACTGAGAACCTGAATGTTGAGGAGTCCCAGTTGGGCGGGAGGAGAAGCAGGAGGCACTGACCTGGAAGATGAGCACCTTGAAGTGGTTGCGTCTGAGGAGCTGGGCATGGTTGTTCTCCAGCCGCTTCACCTGTGCGCACTGCCTCTCCAAGCGCTCCTTCACTGCCCGTGTGTGAGCGCTGACCTTGCGGGACTTGTCCAGCAGCTTGCTCACCGTGTTGCTGGTGGAGGCCTGGTACTTGGAGAGCTTGGTAAGATCGTTCTGGATGCCCTTCACGGAGCCCTCCAGGCTGATCTGTCGCTGCTCCATTTTCTGCTGGTTCTCCTGCACAGCATCCATCATCTTCACCAGCTTGTCTAGGAGCGTGAGCACCGTGACCGCGTTCACCTGCGAGTTGTCTCGGATGGTCTCATCCGTGCTCCCCAGGTTCAGGCTGGGGCTGGGCGTGGAGGAGGGTACCGGGCTAGGGCTGGTAGGCTTCTGCCGCAGGTCAGAACCCGGGTGCTGGAACTTTTCAGCTTGGGCAGCGTCCTCCTCCATGGCTGGGCAGGTGGGAACCTGTGCTCTTCTTGCTCTGGTGAGAAGGATGGTGTTGAGGGGTGCAGAGCAAGGCGGGCTGGTTTGAGCTCAGAGCACCGCTCTCCAGGACTGGCAGGGGTTCAGACAGGCAACAACTGGCTACTCTGATCTGAGGAACTGCATTCCAGCTGCTTTTAAAGCCTTACTCCACCCAGTGGGAGGCGAAGGTTACAGAACTGAGAACCACTCAGGGTTCAGAAGTATGCACACACTTCCTAAATGCGTTCTCCCCGGCACAGGCCACAGGGCACTTTCCTGCAGGTTTAGCTTTTCTTTCCTATTCCTCTTCCCTTTTTAAAATAAGTTCAATGCCATATTTCAATCATGATTTCATCTAGGGGCGGAGAAAAACATGCTAACTTGGCTCAGTTCCACGGCCTCCAATTGGCTAAAGCTTGTAAACTTTTCTGGCTGCTATGCTACAGATGCAACAGAACGCCTGTTCCCCCCTCCTCTTTCCTGAATACAAGTTACTCTAATGGAAAGTATTGTTTGCATTTGCCCTAGAACTGACTGATGAGCCAGAGAATGGCCTGGTGTTCTACTAGGAGGGGCCAAGTTTAAAGGGTGCTTGTAGACAAGCTTGTATTGTTAGTTTTTAATTTCTGAAGGAATGGAAGTAAGCCTGATAATGACAAAGAAAACAACCCCAATTTCCCTTGCAATTAGAAATGCAAGATAAGCCAAAGGAGACTGAAGTTCAGGGATGTTAAAACATGTAATGTTGTTATGTATTGTTATCTTGTAATAGATGGAAAATTTTTAAATGACCACTTAAAAAAAATATATATATATAGTTTCTTGGAAGGAGCTCCTACCCTTCCTGACAGCACAGATGGAACTGGAGAGCATTATGCTAAGTGAAGTAAGCTGGGGGTAAAAGACAAATACCATATGATCTCACCTATAAGTGGAACCTAATCAATAAAACAAACAAGCAAGCAAAATATAACCAGAGACATGGAAATAAGAACAAACTGACAATAACCAGAGGGGAGGTGAGAAGGAAATAATGGGGGAAAGAAGGGAAAGGATTGTCAATGAACATGTATAAAGGACCCATGGACAAAGCCAAAGAGGGGTAGGATTGAGGGTGGGAGGTGGAGGTGGGTGGGGCAGGGGCAAGTGGTGGTGGGAAAATGGAGACAACTGTATTTGAACATTAATAAGAAAATGATAAAAAAAGAAAAAAGAAAAGTTGAAGAATAGTATTTAAAAGGGCAACTTTGGAAAAATAAATGCACATTACAACTAGAATGTGTGTCTTCCATTACAGGCCACACTTTCTGAATAACCAATACAGAAGCTTAATGAATAAAAGGATGAGTTTGCAAAGTATAACATTTCAAATATGTGAACATGTAGAGTTTAATAAACCAATGACTCCTGTACCTATAAAAATACATAGTTTCTTTTAAGAAGTAAAATTGAAAGAGGAAACCCCTTCTCCCTCAGTAAATAAAGTCTGGTCTTTTTAAGCACTTACCATGCTTATTTGTTTTAACTAATTTTTAATCCCTGTTGAGAGATTGTCTCAAATGCCCATCTCTGCAAGGCATTTATTGACACGTGCCCAGAAGTGTGACTGTCAGGAAGGTTGAGTTGGAGATTCTGACATGCTTCTAATGTTTGACATTTCCAAATTCCTGTTCACTGAAGTGGCACACCTGTTCTCAAATGTGGCCCTCCTACGCTGAGCCCTTGGGATGTGGGGCTTATTTCCTAAAACGACTTTACATGCTTCAATTGGTTTTAAATGTATTCAGCCTTCGAAAGTGCTTTCAGCAGGAAGTTTGTAAGAGGCCTTCTATGAACAATTTTGAGAAGCACAAATGCCAGCTCACATTGGATCAGGGGTTGATAATGGAAAAGCGCCATTCTTCAATGGCAAAATCTACACATAGACCACTCAATCTGTGGGTCATTTGTTGTCACATTGATTGAATTTGCGAGTTTCCACTATCCATTCAGTTCTACGATGAACTATTCAGAAGATACTAATAGAGCATGATCTAAGATTCTGCCCCTGCCCCCAGTGAGTATACCTGCTAGTTAGGTGGATGAATTAAAGATATTTACAGTGGCCACCAATGATTTTCGCAGGTATTTCGTACCCCCCCAAAACCAGGTTAAAGTGAATTTTTATAATTTTAAAAGTAGGAGCAAAAGAAGTGAAAAGATTTGGTTGGAAATTTATTATTAAAATGTAAGAAAATTGTTAAGATTCATTTACCTTGCATTTAGCAAATTCTAGGTGGTCAATAATATGTTAAATATTAGAACAGAGGATGAATCAAGTGCTGACTGAGAAGCATAATTTTCTAACAAAATTACATGGTATCATGATACAATATCCTTTTACATTTGATTTCTGTGGGCAAATCATAAGAAGGGTCATTATTGCAAAAATATTTGAAGGCTTCATCAGTTTCCCAAGAGCCTCTCTTAAATTTTGACATTCAAATCATTCCCTTTTGAAGCAGTTACTGTGCCATCATCTGGGTGGATTTTTCTTCTTGAAATGTTAACTATTCCAGCTGCAGATTCTCATTCGTCAGAGGAGTTGCCCATGATTCAAGGGCTTTTCTAACATTAACTTCATCAACTTGATGAAGGTGATATGATTTCTTACGTATTTTGAAAGATTTGCAGTTTTATGTTATAATCACTTTGCCCTGATTTTGCATTGATTTGCACTGATTTTTGCATTGCATCCTTGGATATTGTATAACCCTTTAGATGCATAGAGACCTCGAAGACATGGGATCGAGGTGGGAAAAAGAGACAGGCTAATTGTTAAACAGGAAGAAAGATTAGCAAGTGGGCTTATTTATTTTTAAAAATTAATTTTGAGTAACATAAGTAGCATCTCATGAACAGTTATCTATTGCTGTGTAACAAACCAGCTTGAAATTCCAAGGTTGAAACCAACAACAATCATGAATTTTATTTACTCATGCTTGTGTGATTGGCTAGGCAGGGCTCACCTAGAATGGGTCATCTCTGCCAGGCATGCTCACTCAGCTGTAATGGAATCCAAGATTGTCTTAAACACATGACTGGCTCTTTAGCTGGTACTACTAGATTGTGGGATTTGTTGCTTCTTGGTCTTTCAGCCTCCAGGGACCCTCCTTCTGATCTCTTTAGTAGGGAAGCCAAACTTCTTTACACTGTGCCTCAGGAAGACCAGGCAGTGGAAGCAAAAGCTGCAGGATTTTGTAAGGTTGGAACTCTCCTCTTGTCATTTCTACCACATTCAGTTGTTCCAAGCAGGTCACAGGCCAAGCTCAGATTCAAGGGGAAAGGAAATAGACCCCACCTTTTTATGAGAGGAGCAGCCAAGTCCCATGATAAAGGGTAAGCAGCATGCAGGAGGTTGTCATAGCCATCTTTGAAATAATGTACCTCAATGTACATACATTTTTCTTTCAAAACACTGTTACACATAAAGCTGAAGTCCTTTTCAATCACCATTTCCTTCCTTCCTCCCTTCCTTCCTTCTTCTTCTTCTTCTCTCTCTCTCCCTCTCTTAGCTGGGAACAGTGAAATTTATTGATGGTGCATGACAAGGTATGGTTCCCTAAGCCCCTCCCCTTCTTCAGAGGCTCTGGGATAGAAACTGTGGAGATCAGGAGATGCTCAGAGTGTTGGAGGCCAGTTTGGGGCAAGGGCTCCCCAGCAGCTGAAGGCCTCTCTTCTCCCTGGGATTGGAGGTCCAGGGGACTCTTATTCCTTGGAGGCCAGGTGGACTGTAAGGTCCACCACCTTGTTGTTGTAGCCAAATTCATTGTCATACCAGGAAGTAAACTTGACAAAGTGGTCATTGAGGGCAATGCCAGCCCCAGCATTGAAGATGAAGGAGTGTCACTGTTAAAGTCACAGGAGGCATCCTGGTCCAGTATAGCCCAGGATGCCTTTGAGAGGGCCCCCTGATTTCTGCTTCACTACCTGCTTGGTGTCATTGTATTTGACAGCTTTGTCCAGGAGGCAGGTCGGATCCACAGCTGACACATTAGGGGTAGGGACATGGAAGGTCATGATAGTGAGTGTCTCATTCAACTTAGGGATGACCTCACCTACAGCCTTGGCAGCACCAGTGGAAGCAGGGATGATGTTCTGGGCAGCCTCTTGGCTATCATGCCACAGCTTCCCAGGGGGGGCATCCATGGTCTCTTGGGTGGCAATGATGGCATGGACTGTGGTTATGAGTCCCTTCATGATGCCAAAGTTGTCACAGATGGCCCTGTCCAGTTGGTGGTGAAGGATACATTGCTGACAATCTTCAGAGACTTGTCATACTTGTCATGGTTTCCATTAATCATGAATGTGAGGGCATCCACAGAAGGGGAAGAGATGGCGACCTCCTTGTCTCCACCCTTCTCATGTACCCCAATCTTCTCCAAGGTAGTGAAGACACCAGTGGACTCCACAATGTATTCAGCACCAGCATCACCCCATTTGATGTTGGTGGGGACTCACTCCTGGAAGATGGAGATGGACTTTCCATTGACAACATGCTTCCTGTTCTCAGACTTGACTGTACCTTTCAACTTGCCATGAGCAGAATCACACTGGAACATGGAGGCCATATAGATGAGGTTAATGAAGGGGTCATTGATGGCGACAATATCCACTTTGCCAGGGTTTGCAGCCCTGGTAACCAGGCACCTAATACAGACAAATCCATTCACTCCAACCCTCACCATCGTGTCTCAGGGTTGTGGCCGGCACTGTGCAGGAAGACATGGCTGTCTGTGGAACAGGTGGAGCAGAGAGCCTCACCATTTTCTTTCTATTCCTTCTCACTTCTTGTCAGAGTAATCATTTTTATGGATTTTAAGTCTATCCTTTAGAAATTATAAGTGATCAATTCATTAGTGAATAGTCACGTTGTCATATAATTGGCTTTACTTGCACAACTTTATAACTATGGGAACTATGAGGAACTATAGAATGGGATCCTGTCGTCTGTAAGATGGCCTGTAACTAAGGAATGAATATACTATGACACAAACTTAAGGGCATCAAGAGTTTATACAAGGGGAATGCAGAGGCAATAAAAGAGAGTGTTGTCAATGGGTTAGAATCTGAGGTGACTCTTAGCAGGCACACTCGCCATTTAGTTGACCTAAATTAAGTTCTATTTTTGTCTGAGAGAAATGAATGAAATTCAGCAATTTTTAAAATAATTTTTTGAAAAATTAAATATACATATTATATATTATGATCATCCCTAGAAATTAGGTAGTAGAATTTAGACTTGATACAATGGCAGTTAGGAGGCTCCTAGAGGTTTTTGACATGACAGTGATGTGTTAAGAAGTATTACTACAGCAATAAAATGTAGCAAGGGGTTTCTCAGTTGGTAATATTTCTTGAATGGCTAAGTACTGGGGATGCAAAGATGAGTGACATATATTTAACTTTTAAAGGCTCCCACTTTACTGGAACTGTGTATGTTGACAAATACTGAGTCTAGGTATACAGATGTGGTGCTGGATTGGGGTAACATTGAGGGCTTTAGTTATAAGGGTATGGCTTGGAGTCTGAATCCTCTGTCTAGTCACTAGCCGCCTACTGTTATCTCAGGTCTCTTAAGTTATATAAACACAGAGGTCACTCCAGGAAAATGCCTACTTTTTTACTGGCTAGAACATCTGCCTCAATCTTTATGTGCTTTCCCATTCTGGATCATTAGCATGTTCCAAGGGTTGGCTAACCTTTTAGCACAACTTTATAGACCAGAGGCAGTTCAATGGCTTCCTTTTTTTTTTTTCCCTTTTCCATTTAAACCTTTATGGGAATCCTGACACTGTAAGTCTTATTACTGTTGCAGTGATAGAAGGCGTGGATGATGAGCTCACAGAAAAAGAAAGCTCTTCTTCAAGCATAAAAGAATAAACTGTCTACTCTATATATCTTTTCTTTTGAGCCCCATATTAGAATTCAAAAGCCTTTGAAAGATTGTGTTGCCTCTTAAGCAGTAGGTTTTATGAATATATTAACCACATGGGAAGAAAGAGGAACAATATAATAATTTCTTTTAAGGAAAGAAGGAGACAGAGAGAGGAAACAAAAGAAAGGGATGGTGTCTACAGAAGGGAGAAGAATCTTTCCACCTTTATTTTTCTTAATGAAAATGCCATTACCTTTCATATACTTGTGAAGTCTCCTTGATGTTTTTAGCTTTTGGCTATTGAGAGGCAAATCTCCATGGATCTTTCAGAGCAGATACACTGAAAGTCTTTTGTTTTGGACTATCTTTTCAAGAAGGTTTTTATAGTGAACAGCCTTGGAAAATAGAGAGTAACAGAATGGAGAAGGAGCGGAAGGTAGGATTATATGACAACTACTATAGTAAGGATAATGTTCCTTCTGGGGCAAAGTTTAGGCAGGTTGTTTGCAGCCTCATAAAAAACTGGGATTTTCTAAACTTGAGGTTCCTTAGATACAAATCCATGGCATGTGCAGTATCCACCTATACCCACCTCTGTGTTGAACATGAAGCTTAGGTGTCTAGGGGCCGTGAGTAGTAAAGTCTTTGTCTCTGAGGCAGGAGTCTCATACCTTCTGCCATGAAACTGTGGCAGGTTAACTTGTTTGCTTGCATGTAGGGTAAAATGTCCGACCATTCACTGTTCTTGACATTGATCATTTTTAACCTAATCATAACATCTTGCATGAATGAAGTTCAGACAATAAACTTGAGAATATGGAAATATGTTTAAAGACACTGGAACCAGAGGGCTGACTAACTCAGGGATCTCAAATGGCACTTGCATCTGTATTGTTGTGGACTGACCCTTGCATGGACATAGAATGTGAATAGGAAGATAATTTCTAGTGGTAATCATGCCTTGGCACAATAGGGGTTTCTGCTGCCAGGGCATGCTCACAGCTCAGTGCTGGAGGGCAAGCTTTCACAGAAGAGAGTGTCCCCAGCAGCCTACTTAGGAAGGTCTTTGGTAGGGATAATAACATCTCTGTGGTTATAGCTTTTATTTTAGAGGCTGAGGAAAATTCCCATGTAAAAAAATAAAGTTCCAAGTGCATATTCTTGCTTGCTAGTTTTAGGTTTGGTGAGTGGCATGGATATTTGCTACCCACATTTATCATGCTTCTAAAAATGCATTAATTTATATATTTATTGAATATTTATTGATCACCAATCATTTAAAAGGAATGTGCCCATTTCATGAATGTGCTGATTAACATACGTGTGTCCTTGTCTTTACAGAACTTAATGAGCAAAGGAAGCTATAGAGTCTGCATTTTCCATTGAGATTATGTTCCAGGGATATGCCGTGTGGTTGACTAAACATGGCTGCAAATTATTTGCTACTCTTCCCACTGAGAGGTGGAATCTAACTCCCACTTTTTTATACCTCAGATAGCTTTAGTGACTTGCTTGGGCAGGAAGAATGTGCCAGAAATAACATGTTGGGACTTCTGAAGCTAGAACATGGGAAGGTTTATAATTTGCTCCCAGGTTTCTTGGGACATTAACTCTGGAGGAGGCCAGGCCCATGTAAAAAAACTGACTATGTTGATTCTGTCATGTTATGAGGAAGCCCAGGATAGCCACATGGAGAGGCTATGAAGAGAGAAAAACACGTGGCTAGCCCTGGCTCTGTTAGCTATCTTTAAGTGATGGAGCGCCTCCTTTCGCATTACTTGCCCATATGAGCCCTAGTTATTGTGAAGCAGAGAAGAGTCACTGTGCTGTGCCCTGCCCTAATTTCTAATCCACAAAACTGAACGTATAATAAAATGATTTTTGTTTTATATCACTAAGTTTTGGGATGGTTTATTATGCAGTAACAGATAACTGTGAACATGTCGTTTGCCAGGAAAATGTAGTTCTTTAAGAATTATTATGAACAGTCTAGGTTTGTTCCTAGAACTCCTGCACTCAGTACTTTTTATGTGGACTACTGTCCCAAAACTTAGCTCCTAAAATAATATCACAAGAGAAAATAAAAGACTTTGTTTAATTATTGTTACCCTAAGGAAAACTTAACTCTGAGATTGATACCAAAAGTGGTGGGATAAGCATAAACTAAGATGGAGTGAATCAGGCAGAAAAGAAGGCGGAGTTGAAGGACCATCTAGCCACATCTGGCTTCATTCTGCAGTGCATCCTGCAACAGTTCCAGATGAAAGGGAGGGTGCAGTTTGTAGAAGGCCAGAAGGTCCTGCCTTTTCCTTACCCTTTTCTGAGGTAATAGATACAAATTAAATATTTACTTTCACTAGAAATATTAATGATAAAAGGCATACGATTATATGACCCTAATATCTTCCAACCAAAGTCTCCATATAAGCTATAAGGAAATCATATATAAATGAGTGATAAAGCATAAATAATGTACAGTTTTGACATAAAAGATAGATTCCACATTACTCCCCATGTACTGTCATTTAGGAAATGCTGTGATTTTTTTTTTTTTAATCTAGAGGGACTTGCATATTTAAGGAATCCTCTGACTCTTGGACTCCAGTTTCCCCATGTGCCATTTCCATCTTGCTCCATGCCTTCCTAGTTGTGAACCCCAACCCTTGCTGTAAGCATCACAGAATCCACTCACACAGAGTGTCCACTTGGTGTAGCAAATGTTAATGAAACTTCAGGGCCACAGTTGGGAACATTGCTGACATCTTTCTGGTTTTTCTCCTCCAAGTTTCCTGTCTTCTGTTTTCTGTTAACCTCCATTTCCTATTTGATGAAGGGAAATTTTATTCTAATACAGGCTCTTGTGTTTTATCCTTTAGAACAAGAGGATAAACTATATTATCATAGAAGACGTTTCCAACCTCCCTAAAAAAGAAACAAAAGTCTGGTTCCAGTAAGATAACTAAACGCCTTAACGTCTTGTTTTATTGTCAAGATGAGAGACAGAGAGACAAGTTAGAATATTGTTCATTCATCATTTATTCATTCACTCATTCAACATATATTACTGAGCAACAAGTAGGTTCTGGCAATGTAGCAGAGAATGAGACATAAATTCCTCGTTTGTGTGGAGTTTATACTTTGAGGCGTGGGGGTAGAGACCGTTGAAAATAAAAATGCAATGTAATTTTAGACAGTGACAAGTTACTATGAAGAAAAATAAAGCTGAACAATGGGTCAGAGAATGACAAGTGTGTGATCTTAGATGAAGTGATCACAGAAGTCCTCTTTGAAATAGGGCCATTTAAACAGAGATATGTTGCAGGAATCCAGGTGAGAGGAGAAGTCCTTCTGTAGAAATACAGTGTGTTTAACACAGTGATAGAGTTTTTGGTAGGTACATATATACCCAGCTAAGGACTTCACTTCCAGTCTCTCTTTGAGTTAGGTGTGGATATATGAGTATTACCAAATTCTGTTCAATGGATAGAAGCAGAAGGGATATGGGCCACTTTTGAGTGCTGCTCTTCAAAGGATTAGGTGCATGCTCCTACTGATCGCTAGTCCTCTTTCCCCATATTTTTCCTAGGAGGTGGTAAAGCTGACCTGGGTGCTGAAGTGGAAACTATTGAATTGAAGATTGAAGATGGCAGCCCCTCTTGCTCCCTCAG
The DNA here is from genome assembly GCA_004027475.1 of Anoura caudifer. NCBI lineage: Eukaryota > Metazoa > Chordata > Mammalia > Chiroptera > Phyllostomidae > Anoura > Anoura caudifer. The sequence continues at coordinate 356,815 of PVKU01000765.1, read as the reverse complement.
ATCTGTCCCTCTCCTGTCCTCTTTTCCTCAATTACTCTCATTGTTCCTGCCCCAGGGGATTTAGCTTTCATGAAGAGTAATGGTTAAGAATATGGACTCTCAAGGCAAATTTCCCAGGTTCAAATCCCAGCAAGGTTGTATGACTGGACAGATCACTTTTCCTTTTTTGGCTCCAGGTTCTTATTACAAAACAACAACAACAACAACAAACAATAATAATAATTCTTATCTTATTAATATTATAGGTTATTGTGAGGTTCAAATGAGTATGTGTGAAATGTTTGGATCAGTGCCTGTAACATGGTAAGCAGCATATGTGTTAAATAGGTAAATTAAATAAATAAAAATGCTTAACATAACTGTTTAGCCTCTCAGCTTTGAAGATGTAATTTAATTTTTTTTCAAAAATATTTTCAGGTCTTGTGGTACATATGCCACATTCAAAATGAATTCTTCTTCTGCTATCCCTTGATGGCACTTTGTGGGACACCCAGGGGAAATACCAGGAGGTGTCTCAGTCTTTCCTACAAGTAAATTAATCACCTACTTTACGTGAATTGTTAAATGCTCAGCATAGACTTAGACCCTTAGACAACATAAAAAAATATAAACAAGGTCATCATCCTGAAGAAGTTCAAAATCTTTTGGGAAAGGCAAGATTTACGCACAAGAAGCAATTAGAAGACAATACAAGGCAATACCTAATGAGGCATTGAAGTTGTCCCTTTTCAGTCTCAGGAAACCTCTTAACCTCACAATAACCTTAGCTTTTGCTTTTCTCATTACAGAGCCTTAAAGCAAACAGGAATTGAGGCAAAGAGATTTAAATTAGAAGAGTAATTTAGCAATAATGCTGTTCTTATAATACAGTGCTTTTTATGTATGTTGTCTCAAGATACTGCTAGACCCTGGAAAACAATACTTGAAGGAAGTGGGCAGGAATTCGCTATATTTTTTGTTTTGTTTTTGTTTGATTTTGTCCCTTTTTTCTGTGCCCCCCCCGCCCCCCGCCCCGCCCCATAACTATACTGCTATACTGCTGCTTGGAGAGACCTAGGTCTCCGGACAGAACTGTGAGATGAGCACATTCACTTGGCACTTCCTTCCTCCAAAGGCAGACCTTCTCCAGCCCCCTCCTCTGTTTCCCCACCCTTTCCTCTGTATCCTGCTGCTGTTTATTGAATCTTAACTCTTCCCTAGGAAGAGAATTCTAGAGATTCCTTTAGCCACCTGTTTCAGAGTTTGATGAGTCTTTTTAAGTAGTTCATTCTGAGGTCTATTTTGTGAATTTGTTCCTTGAAGTATCGTGGTGAATGAACACTAAGAATTGTATTTGCTCTTCCAAAAAAAAAAATCAAGGACAACAACAAAAACTTCTCAGCCTGTCTTAAAAGAAAGGTGTATTAATTTGAAAGCTTTAAATAAGTAAATTCCAAAACCATTTTGGTAACCAAGTCTGGTATTTGTCAGGAAGTTCTTCATAGATAATTTAAATCCTTATTATAGCTATATAAAACCATTTCCTCTCATTCTGTTCTGTTTTTGGAGTTAATGAACATCTGCATAATGGATTTTTATTAATTACCTATTAATCATTTTTCTATAATTTCTACATATTCATGTTAAAATTTAGGATCCCTATTGAGTCTGTATCTATTTGGAATTCACTGAAATAAAATATTTTTATCAAAAAATATTTTGGCAATGCAACACATCTTTGCAATAAAAATTTTTGTAGGCAAATAATGGTGGCAGCAAGAAGCACTTGCCTGGTGGTTCACACTTGGAAAGCACTTGAAGAATCTTGAATTATCTCTGAATGTTAAAAATGTGTGATTCCGAATTCCTTTCCCTCTGGGCAGGCTCACATGTTTTGGCCTCAAAGAACTGTTGTCTTAGTTGAAGCTATGGCTCTGCTCCAAGTGGAAAAATAAATAACTCCTGAGTGAGCCAGAAATCCAGGTAACAAGCACAGGTGACAAGTGCTGAGGGAGTAAGGGTCTGGCTGGCTGTGCTCGTGGGCATGACTGCTTTATTAAAACATGTTTTGAGTATCTCTTTCTGCAACAATTTTAGGCTGTTGCATAGACATGCTCATAATACCAGGCCTGAATAATGGCAAACATGAACGTGTTATAATGCAAAGGAAACTTTGTGTTTTGAGGCCTTACTTTCCTCATTTGTAAAACTTGTCCACTTGATTTCTAAGGCCTTTTCTAGTGATAACATTTTATAATTTAATGAATTCTTAAACTCACTTTACAGAGTAATTTGGCTAGTATTATTTCAGATTTTCATTAAAAAACTATTGACAAACTTGTGGATCTGGGATGTCCACCAGTCCAAGGCTAGACACATTGCCCCGTAGCTCTGCTGCCTCCAATGAATTAAGGCTGTTGTTTCCCCTTCCTCTTTCTGGGGTAAAAAAGGGCCTGGGCTGAGCCTTAGGTCAGGCTGCCTCAGCCCTTGGGGTGAGCTGTAGTTGGGGCCCAGGATTCTCCCGCCCTGCCCATGAGCCTTCCTGGGTGGAGTGGATGGGTCACAGGCCCCGAACTCTGACCTCTACCCAGAACTCCCAGCTACCTTGTCTGTCCAGCTTACACCTCAAGCACAACACACAATGCACCTTAAAGGGAGGGAGGGACGGAGGGAGGGGCCCATGGCTCTTTCTCAGAGCCCAAGAGACCATAGGTGCCCCCTCCCTCTGTTCCTTTTATTTAATGAAAACTGAAACAAAACAGAAAAACAAACAAAAAACCAGGAAGATGAAATATGAATAGAAACCTGAAACAAACAAACGACACAGCATCTTTTGGGTACCACATTTTACCTCTGTTCAGAGTCAAGGTAGTTTGGCAAAATGTGGCATTTCTGTGGACTGGGAGTGTAAAAGACTTGAACTTGAGTTTCAGCTTCTACACTAATGGGATGACATGCCTCAACCTGGAGGAAATGGATTTCCTCATGTGAAACATAAAGGGTTTGACTGATCTAATAATTCAGTTCGGCAAACATTTATTAATGGTTTTCTACACTCAGGACCCTTCAATAGGACATGAGGGTGGACTTGGGGAAAATACAAAGATAAAGATGTGGAGAAGCGCTCAATGAAGTACATAGCCAATGGGAAAAAAAGACCGGGTTAAGCACTGTCATAGGAAAAACAAAGCACGAAGTTCTAGCAGCACAGGGGAGGCATGAGGTGGCTTTGAATTTTCAAGTATTATGAAAGCTGATGATCACCTATAGCTGAAGAGCCTTGTAGGGAAAAGTGCTGTTTGGTCTGCATTTCAGACACTGTAACTCATGTATACAGTTCACTGCAGCAGCTAGTTAGAACCACAATCTACTATGGTGATTAGGCATGTCTACTCTCACTGCTAATTGCACTCTCCAGGGTGTAAGAGAAATGAAAACGTGGGAAGATGGAGTTTTTCCAGTTCAGGGATTGACCTTTAAAAGAATCAGGGCAGGGAGAGGGTAATGAAGCTGGTAGAGGAACTGGTGTAAATATCCCTGACATAAAATTGAACTAATTTAGTTCAATTGGGAGGAAGCCCAATTAAATTAAAGAAAAATATTACCTGAATTATATAATCATTTTTTAAATGCAATTATATTATTTTCAAGTATGTGTGGTAAGTTGAACTGATTGCTACAAAAGCATTTCTAAGGTTAAGTGCTATTGGAATCTTCTTTTAATGAATAAATAAGTTCTGATTTATTAGAAATATCTTTTAAATGCACATTATTTATGTGTTAATGTGTTTAAAATAAAATGACCAGTCAATCTCTCTAAATTTTGCTCAGGCTGCTCATTTGTTTAGTGACCTTTCTTTTCACATCAGTAGGTTCAGAGGTAAACTAGACTTCTGGTTTTCAAAATTTTACACATCAGTAGGGTCTGGGAAAATGCTGTCTCACTTTGATTCTTGTCTACTGGAAATGGTGCACTTTTATTACAATCAGATCTAAAACTCATTTCTAAAAAGCTGTCATTAAAAGAGTTATCAAAGAGGGAGGCCAGCTGGCTACTGTCATATGCCATGTGAAGGGCGTGATGGACCAGTATTTGGAAGCTCTTCTTAGGCATGAAACCATTGACAGCCATCGGGAAGATGGAAGTAAAACAAAATAGAAAAGAGAGTTCCTCACAGAGACTGCTCAAGCTTGGCTATTGGTCAGGAAAGAAGGAAGTCACACCCAGTAAAGAAGTAACGAGAAGCTGAGATGACAAAGTTTTAAAAGCATCCCAGGCTCAGCTGGGTAGCTCAGCTGGTTAGAATGTCCTTCCTGTACCAGAGTTGTGGGTTTGATCCCAGTCAGGGCACATACAAAAGAAGCAACCAATGAACGCATAAATGAGTGGAATAATAACTTTCTCTTTTCCTCTACCCCTCTTTTCTCTCTCCAATCAATTAAAAAAAAAAAAGCATCCTGAAAGGGGAAGCAGTCTGGATGTGGGAAGCTACTGGGTTGTTTTCTTGAAAAGCATTTGAAAACATGGGAAACACTGTGTAAATGCCCTGGATCAGCTTTAGGCACATATCACAGTGTTATTAAACTGGCAGGAATTGTCATGAGCCGACCTTCCCCTCTGTCCCCCGGAGTCATGTGGTCTAAGATATCCAATTCTCCAGTTTATAGGTCCAGAAATGTAATATTCTCCACTTACTCTTAGACAATAAGATTCAGGGGAAATCGACTCATGCTATTAAACCTAGATGAGAGTGATTTATAAAGTATGTATAGTAATTAGTAGAGGAGGCTGACCTGGCGCTAACAAACTGCAGTGCTCATTCCCTCTGCCCTGGCTCACTGTTGGGGAGGTCAAGCCTCCTCAGGTACAAAATTACATACCTGAAGGTAGCTCCTATGTGCTGAAATAAAGCAAAGGAAGGTAGGTATGTTTTATTGGGGTGCGCGTAACTGTATGTCTTGCTCTTACACTTTTTGGGCATTTTTCTGTATGTTCTGCAATGCTTGGTAATGAGGGTATTTTCACAAATCTGTAGTAAAATTAAAAAAATAAGGGTAGTACACATGAAATTACTGTAAAGCCAAATATAGTACTATCTTTGTAAATTTTCTTTAACTTGGCAGAATGAAAATATTGGCAACCCTATGATAGGTCCTGCTTTGTTCTTTCTTAGAGGGTGATTTGTGGTTCCATGAAATCCCAAAGTCTGAGTATCACTGATTTAGAAAACTGAAATGTGATTGTATACCAGTGGCTTTTAAGATTTTGACCAAGATCCACAAAGTAAAACATATTATCACATCAAAAAGTACAGGCAACTCACACCTACAGAGATATGCATATATAAATATTTACCAATAGAATTAAAAGCTTCACAAAACAACACTTATTTTAAGGTGTTTGCCAGTCTGATCTATCTTACTTGTTAAAAATGTTAGTTGCTATTCAACAATTCGATCTCATGACCCACTAATGAGTCATGACCCACTAATGAGTCACAACCCACAATTTAAAAAACACTGCCCTAGACTCAGAGCTCTCTCATTCCAGGACATAGCTGAACAAACACTGACAGGTGTTTCCTTTTTGGATCCCCTTTTCTAGGCTCTCCTCAGATTACATCCCTCTTGTTGCACATTTGTTGTCCTGGAAAGATTACGATATAGTTGATCAAATAAGAACTTTCTTTATGCTAGTCATATCTTGGCCCTTGGGGCATTCTCTTGCCACCTTGCTTAGATTGAGAAATATTCTCTAGTTCTTTGGATTTGGAGGCCACGTGGTTTTGTTTTGTTTTGTTTTGTTTTTACAATGCAAGGGAGTTTCATTAGCCCCACATTTACAAAATGCATTTTATAGTAGCTTATTCTGTAGACTAGCAATTCCCGTCTGTTTTGATTAATTCTGTTTGCCTCAATTGCACAGCATGCCATATTACTTAGTACTCAATTTCAAAATTTGGGGATGGATGGGAGAGAGGGACACCTTACTTCAGCCCTTAAATATTGATCAAGCAGTATAAAATAGAGAATCGAGATGAAAAGAGAAATGAAAGAAATGAATGATTAAGTTAAAACGTCCAGCTATAATTAGTTTGGCTAGGTAAACCTGCCACCAGAGTAATGAAGAACGGAAATATGCCAGGTAGGTTTTGTGGTCATTACTCTCTTATTTTGGACCACAGGGCCGCTGCCAGTGCAGCAGTATTGTATGATGGTTTGGAGTGTGGCTGTGATGCCAGGCTGTCTGGGGTCTGACCCACCCTCTGCCCTGTGCATCATAGGTAGGTCCTATGATGTCCCTCCTTAGGAGGGGACTGAGCCCCAGAGACATAAAGTGCCCTTGGACAAGTTTCTTAAACTCTCTGAGATTAATCTATAAAATGAGGAACACTAAGAGTACATATTTTATAGAGTTGCTATGAGGATTAATGAGTTTTCATGTTTACTTAACTTGGCACATGGTAAACACATTCATTTTAGTTATTATTGCAATGATCATGCAGCCGGTGGTTTACAGGCTGAGTTTGAGTCAGTCATCTGGATTCAAGACCTAGCTTCTTGCTTATTAGCTGTATAATATTGAGAAGATTACTTAATCTTTTCAAGCCTCCGTGTCTTTATTAAAAAATTATACCACTACTGTTAACAATAATATTTACTGCAGTGTTGTTTAATGTTTCAGATTTAATGACACCACAAAGGGCCTATTAAATACAACATATAAAAATATAGCGAACTAGCCAAAATTACCAATGTGCCCCCATTTTGTATTTATTCAAACAATACAGTCTTCTAAATATATATTGAGATCTTGACCTGCACATCAGCACTCATGGATAAAGCACAATTTAATAGCTCTTTCTCTTTATGTTTTCCTAAAAAAGGAACAACATTCTCCCCCAAAAGGACCAAACATAAAACTTCAAATAGAGTTGAAGAATTCACTCCAGTTCAATAACTGTCCTATAAGGCAAATTTCTCCTAGCAAAAGTTGAAGAAAAGTCAAATTTAAAAGGCTACTATAATTAGAACTTTTGATAATGGCACTTAAACTGATTAATATCCAATAGTGCCCACTCTACTGAAGCATATTTTTAGGCAGTTATACTTTTATATTAAATTAAACATTTGTTGAATAAATTAGCTTATGTAGTAATGTCTCCATTTGGCTTTTTGAGATAATTCTGTAATGACATGGCCAATGTAGCTGAGGGCTTCTCCTGTGCTGTTCTCTTTGCCTGGAATGTCCTTCTCATTTATTGTCACATGGCTGGCTTTTTTCTCAATATTCAGAAATAACCTTTCCTGCCCATTGTACCTAAGGGGGATCCATCCTTATCCCGTCACCTACCACCCTATTGCATTTTTCATAGCATATATCAATGGTTGAAATAATACTGTTCATCTGAGAGCTGCTTTTGCCTATCTCCCCCACTAGATCTGAAGTCTCAGGAGAGCAGGAATCTTGTCTGTAACATTCACTCTGCATTATTTTTCTAGATAAATTTAGCAGCTTAAAACAACACACATTTATCATCTCAGTTTCTGTGCATCCAGACTCTGTGCATGGGTTAACTGGGCCCTCTGCTTCAGGTTTCACCAGGCAGGGATTAAGGTGTTGGCCAGGCTGCAGTCTCACCTGAGACTTGGAGTCCTCTACAGAGCTCCTGCAGATTGTGGCAGAATCTATTTCCATGGTTATAGGATATAGGTTCCCTTTTTCTTGCTGTCTGTCAGCGGGTGGGATGTTCTCAACTTCTAGAAGCTGCCCAAGGTTCTAGCCATGAGACTTTTCTCAACATGCAGTTTATTTCTTCAAGGTCAACAAGAGAGTCTCTGACATTTAGGTCTTTTTTAAAGAGCTCACCTGGTTAGGTCATGCCCACCCACAACAGTCCCCTTTTGATGAACTCAGAGTCAACTGATCTAGGGACCTTAATTAATCTAATTATCTACACAATCTTGCCATTTTTACCATATAATATAACTTAATCAGAGGAGTGATAACTCATCATATTCACAGGTCCTGCTCACACTCTAGGGGAGGGGAGTATCCAGGGCAGGTACACGAGGGGTAGGAATCTTGGGGGGACGTATACACTTCTGCCTTCTACAGTGTTGAGGCTCCAAGGCCTAGAAGGGCATCTGACACTTAGTAGGTATTTAATACATATGAATGAATGACAATGAAGCAAGTAAGGACCAAGGAGACAGGGAGAAGTAAAAGTAAATTATTGCTTATGTATTACAATGTATGTTTAGTATCCTACATTGAATTCAAAACATCGTGTGATTTAATTGTCCATTTAATTCACTTTCCTCAATGAGAGGGCTGTGACTATTATACACGTACAGTTTCTGCAGTACAATCTTGATGAATTATTCTGCCCAGCAATCCTATGCAGATGAAATCATTAACCCTAACAATGCTAGGATGGCTTACACATGGAATTCCAGCATATCATTAGCAAACTAGGAATAATTAAGGTTGGAACTTAAACTTTTGCTGTCTATTGTTCAAGATTTAATAATGCACTGTTTCCCTGAAATCAGAGAGGGAAAAGGCATTCTTTTTCCTACAAGAAATGAGTTAAAATCAGGTTCTGAAAGATGTTGTGCTGGCTGTATCTAAGATACTACATTGTGGAATGACTCTCTTAAGGAAGTGTCATCAGTCCTATTATATAAGACATAAACTCCAGGGATGAGGCAGGCATAAGAGAGTGTGTTAGTTTGCTCTGGCTGCCGTAACAAAATACCACAGACTGGGTGGCTTAGAGAATAGACATTTATTTTCTCACAGTTCTGGAGGCTAGATGCCCATGATCAAGGAGCTAGCAAATTTTGTTTCTGGTGGGAACTTTCTTCCTGACTCATAGACTGCTATAGTCACCTTCTTGCCATGTCTTCACATGGGCTTTCCCCAGTCTGTGAGCTTGGGGAGAGAGAGGTCAAGCTCTGCTCTCACCTCTTCTTCTTATAAGGACACCAAGCCTATCATTTAATCACTTAGCCTATCATTTAATCACTCTCTTGTGCCTCCTCTTGGAGACCTGGCCCACAAGCCAGGAATGTGCCCTGACTGGAAATTGAACCAGCAACCCTTTGGTTTGCAGGCCAGCGCTCAATCCATTGAGCAACACTAGCCAGGGCTGGGTCACCTCTATTTGAACTCTACCTCTTGTGTGCATCAGGGGAAAAGTCAATTTTTGTGGGGCCTGGAAATTCTATACAATTTGGAAGACCTTTTTAATGTAGAAAATACAAAATTAGGTTCAGAGTCTTGGACAGGGCTTATGCAAATAAGGGGCTCTAAAGCTTAAATTTCATTTATTTTGCAGCAAGTTCACTGGCACTTACCATACAACCAAGCAAATTACTAAACCTCTCTGAGCCTGGCTGTCCTCAAATGTAAAATGGAGATAATTATTATATTTAAATCACAGGGGTATTGAGAGGATTAAATTAAATTGCAACTAATAAGCTCTCCTTGTTAGCTATTATTATTGTTGTCATTGTTATTATTGTCACGGTCATCATCATTATTCATTCCCTTCATTTTACAGATGAGGAAATAAACAAGAAGCTGTTACAGGACTTGCCCTACATCACACAGTCAGTTAGCTGGGAGCCTGGGCCAGAGTAATCTTCCTGGCTCCTGGTCTGTGCATTTTCCATGGCTCTATAGAGACAGCCTGTTGTACTTGTCCTTCCCCAGGGTTCATATCCTTAAAGAGTGTACTGGCATCATCATACTCTTCACCGCCCAATAGCTACTCTACGGCTACTATAGAAAAACAGCCCGTACTAATCTGGTTGAATCTAAGCTTTATTTTAATTTTTTATACATATCTAATAAGGTTAAGGTCTACAAACTAAAAATCTATATTCATTAAATTCAAATTTTTCATCATTTCTAATTGGAAGATGAAGTTACTGTCTCCATTTGGGATGAAATGATAACTTGGAAACAAAGAAATTTCTGTGCAGTCTCTTTCAGGAGTCATTCCCAAGTTCCCACATATGCGGATTTTGTCAGGGACATTAGAAGATTTTCCTGGGAAAGGTCTGAGGAGGCAGTCCCAAGGGCTCCAATCTGCCCCTTGGAAATTCATGCTAGATGACAGAACTTGACTCTTCTCCATTTCTCTCACGGCCCCATGTATGTGAGAATCTGTCCATGTTTTCGGACTCTAGTGGAAATCTGTGCTTCGGGACTGGTTTTAGTACTTTAAGAATACAGACAATGTTGATTCCAGCACACCTGAACTCTTCGTCAGTGACCCACCACAGACGTTCTGGCCCACTCAGAAGGGCTGGGCAGTCTGAGCATGCCTGCTATCACACCCAACGGTGCTGGTTCTCAAAGTCAGTGTGGTGTGAAGGATAAACAGTGTTTGACTCAAGGCTCTCAATTTTTGGCCTCTGTGTTTGAATGAAAAACAATACAACCTTTTGTAAATATTTTTCTCATTTCTCTCACTTTCAACGGTGGCACAATTATGAAAATTTTGTGAAATCATCAAAACAAACTATGTAACAACTTAATAGAATCCAACTGCGTAGGACATGGATCAGCATGGATTTTTCCTGGCTCTGCTATTGTCTACAATAAGCATAGGAAAATTACTTAACCTGTAGCTCTTATTTATGTACAGATAATAAAATGAGATTTTGGAAGTTCCTAGAGGAAAGATGTCACTTATGTATAAGGAGATTATGAATATCTTATGGTTTTAATTGTGGTGATTAATATATCCATCAGAAGTAATATTGCTAATGTTATGTGACTAAAATACTGATGCTGAATTTTGCCTGTAGGATCTTCATGAGGACATTCCTGGTCCATCTTCCAGATCTGCTATCTATTAAACAGCCATGAGCAAGTAATAAAACAGAATAATTAGGAGAACTGTACAGCCACACACATCTCCAACGGGCCTCTCCCCTTCCCTCCTGCATCCTTCAAAGTGGGCAAGAGAGAGGCTAGGGAGTCTTCCTCTTGGCTCTGTGCCTTGCCTGCAGGCCCTCTGCTTTGCTGGTTTCTGGTATTCACACCTTTATCCTTCAGCTTGAGCCTCACATTCCTATTTACACTTGCTTCTCAGCATCCCAGTTCCTTCTTTCCAGTCCCTCTTTTTTGGCCCTATGCCGTTTAGTAGAGATTCTTGTTAGCACCAGGTTTCAATGTATCTGCCCTATTCTTTGTTTTAACACCTTGTATTGAGTTAAAAGAGTAAGGTGGTAATTTCCTATAGATGTAAGAGAAGAAAACACTTGATTATGATGACTACCAGCTGTTTCTTTGTAAGCTCTTTTTGAATAACATAGAAAGACATGAAGAGGGATTTTGTTGGCCAGTAAGACATCAAAGCAATTTTAAAAATATCTGCATGGATCCAGATATCATCTACCAAGGCTGCTCATCTGATGGCCATCACTGCATTAGCCTACATACTGATATTTGCCAGCATGGGACTGTTTACTTCTTCAAAGTTATGAGCAGGGTACCGGGTCCATGAACTTAGACTTGAACTAAGAAAATCATTCTCAATCATATCATTTATTCAACAAGTGTGTGCCAGGTACTATTCTAGGAGCTTAGGACAAATCATTCAATATAGTAGACCAAAAAAAAAAAAAATCCCTGTCCCAATGGGGCTTATTTACATATAACATGTTTTTATAGGAAAACACAGGTAGATTTTTGTACCTGCTTGCATCCTACAGCTTTTCTCGTATTTTTGCCTTTGAGATGCAGCTGTTTATGTTGTATAGGAAACTGTCTGACTCCCTACACAGTGAAAGTTATGCCACAGGGTGACTTTTCAAACAGGATAGGCTTTGGCAGGCTTCTCTTGAAATACGAGTGTGAGATACTTTTCTGTGCTTGTACAGTGTGACATGCCTTTCATTTCAAGCAGGGTTATGCCACCGGTCGTGAAATGCTATTGCAGTCCCAACCCAGGTTTGCATAAGCCACATGCAGTCAGAGTCAGCCAGAGTCACCATACAGAGCTCTCATTTATTTTTCTTTTGACAAGACAGAGTTCAAAAACAGCTAAATAAAACAAAGTTCACTGTTACATTTCCAAAAGTAGTAACTACTATTTTCAGTGGTAAGAATAAGAAGTTTAGAAATAAACTTTAGATAAAGCATGGAAAATTGATTGTCATTGCTTAGGATATTTGAAAATTAAATAATTATGCTCAGATTTTTTTTTTAAAGAGACTATTACCACACACAGGGCATGGACAGCAAGGGTAGTGTGTGTGTGTGTGTGTGTGTGTGTGTGTGTGTGTGAGTGAATGTGTTGTGAGTTGGAAGCTAAATGCAAGGTATCCCCTGGCTTCTGAACCAGTAATCTCTCAGTTGCTTCATTTCTGCACACGAGGCTCCTGGGCTGGAATTTTAAATCTCTGAATTAGCACAAACAGTGGTAAAATCACATGGAGACAGACAGTTTACAATTGACTGCAAATCAAAGCAGATTCTCCTATTCGTTGTGCGTTCTAGCAGGCATGGAGAATGCATTAAACTTGTGAAACATGCTTTTGCCAACAAAATCTGTCCACGATTACAACCTCCTACCTTCCAAATCTTCATTTTCCCTTCTTACCCCATATTTGAGATAGCTAAAACCCTCAGCGCAGGAGCAGCCAGGAGGTGGTTTTCAGCACAGGCAGCGATGGCTCATTGAGTGCACCTGGGCTGTGTTTCTGGTTAGATCCTTCACATTCCCAGTCCTGACATCAGAACCGATTTCTGTCAGCTATAATGTGCCTGAAAAATTTCTTTCAAGGCAGTTTCCTTTTCTAACACATCCCGGGGGAATTTCCCCTAGGGGGTGTGAGGCAACATTAGATTGTGGTTCTGATAAGATATTCCCAGGGTGGAAGAGTTTTGTACGGCAAGCAGCACATTGCATCTGTTGTTTTCCTTATATTGAGTATTTTTTACACTGAATGATACTGGAACTGCAACCCAGGACTCTGTCTTAACTCCCTTGCAGTCTTGTACTTCCTCCTCCTCAATGACGGCAGATCCCAAAACACTTAGTGACATATGGTAGCCTATCTGTGAAGTGTGCTGAACACAGTCCATTTACTTTCTGACTTTGGAGTATTGTGTTTCATTTTGGGCGTCATATTTTTTAAAGGAGTATTGACAAACTGAAAGTCAGCCACCAGAAATCTTTTTTGGGAACAAGACAGGAGCAGCAATAATTGCATTCATGTATGCATAACTAGTATCTGCACAAAAGAGGTCTCTAAGAGTGGTGAAGAGTCAGCAAAATGTTATGAGAAACTGTTTAAAAAAAACTGGAGAGGTCGGTTATTTATTTATTTTTTTGGGGGGGGTGGGAATGGGGTGGGATGGGTAGTGGCCATGATCCAAATGTTGGATCGGCTGTCATGTGGAAATGCAAATTATTTTTTCTTTTTCCATGTAGTTCTAGTCAGCAGAACTAGAATCAATATGTGGGATTCATGGGTACAGATTTTTATTCTATATAAGGAATACCATTTTGCTTGTTAGCTATGCAATGATGGAATATATACATGAAAGCAAAAGCGGTAAGATCTTGTAAAGAGAATTCTGCACTGAATAAATACTTAGGTCTGACCTGTGAAGATATCTCCCATTCAAATATTTTATAATTTTCTCAATTAGGAGTTTTTTTTTAAATTTTCTTTTTGACAGAGGCTTAAAAGACCTATTTTCTCTTCCTCTAGTCCTCAATAGGAGAAGATAATTGAGCTAACTAAGCTGTTTCGTGGCTTTAACAAAGTTAGCCTTACATCCATTTTTTATTTCTGATTTATTTTCTCTTTTGGAGTACATAATCATGTATTAAGGGAAACTTACAACCTCGGCTGAGTATCCATGGATCCTCATTATAACCTGAACATCCTCCGAAGACTTTAACTGAGTTTTGATATCTTGTTACTTCCCTGCTTGTAAAACTAACCTGTGGATTTTTGCCCATGTGGTGTCCCTTCTCATTTCCTTTAATGTTTTTGCTTTCCCCACTGCATGCAGTCTTGGTAGTTCCCTCCCTCAAAGATCCTTGACTTTTCTAGGCTAAGGGTACAGGGTCTTGGGAAGGGAAAGTCTTTTAGGTCTTGATACCTAGATCCACATGCAAATAGATGGCAAGTTGATTTCACAAGACGTGTGTTTGTTATGTAGCCATATTGCTTGATTGTTAAATGAGAAGTTTATATCAACATTTGGAGTGTGACCTTATTGGTTTTCAGTAAAAATGGAAAATGATATACACAGTGTCTTCAAATAAGCATCTTTTAGGAGAGATCTCCATGGGCTCATTTAAGTAGAGGTCTTAGGGTGTGAGAATTCCTGTTTCCTGAAGTGCTGGAAAGTTAAGGTCAAATGCTGGATATGTTTCAAGTTCTGAGACAATACCAGCCGATTTCAAAGCTGGTGTTTGTGTGTGCGTGCATCTGTGTGTGTACAGAACTAGGGAGGAAAGGCAGCCTCTAAGACTTTGCTTTGAAAGATGCCAAAACACTGAGCCACATATTTTTATGGGAAAGATCTGTATGTTTGGATGAAACCTGTCTCTTTTATAAACATAAGGCACAGAGAAGCCTGACTCCTCTTGCCCTGCTTTTGAACTTTTGTTCACATTAAGCAATTTCCCTCACCTTGGTTGTTGAACTTCCCTTTGTAGAGAAATTCACAAGTACAGCGACCTGGCAAGAAAATGATGGAAAGAAAGGGTGTGTTGGCCTAGACTGCATTTTTCCTGAACACTCTGAAATATCAGGATGTATGGAACATGAGTCATCACTTTCTGTTGGAAACTTTTGTGACCTTTACAGAGTAGGTCAATTTCTTCCCAAGCTGTGCTTCTTCACACCCCAGTGCATGACAGCAAAAGGGCAAATCCGACGGAAGCAGAAGCATACTCATATTTTTTCTTGCAATCTGTTACACATTATTGTTTTTTGACACAATTTGCTTCACATGACAGTGCTAATGGTGGAAACGAAGGTCAACTGTGATGAAAGACTTGCCTGGTCTGCCTTGCATGGCTCTGTAAACTTCAGGTGGAGTAAACCCTGAGCCTCAGTAGAATTAGGATAGTAGAGAAGAGGAGGAAGGTGTTGCTGAGGGCTCGGGAAAATAATTTAGTTAAAAGGGAGGACCCTAAGGGGTCCTTACAATACACGCT
This sequence comes from Anoura caudifer, assembly GCA_004027475.1. NCBI lineage: Eukaryota > Metazoa > Chordata > Mammalia > Chiroptera > Phyllostomidae > Anoura > Anoura caudifer. The sequence goes on along the minus strand of PVKU01000765.1, from coordinate 341,633 downwards.
GTGAATCCTAGCCATTTGGCAAACTTGAGCTAGATTTGATAAACGAAAGCAAAGCAGGCAAGAGCTGCAACAAAGTCCTGGCCAAGGAAACTTCTGTAGCAAGCCACACGATTCTACAACTCTGTCAGCCCTACCGTTATCAGTATTTGGCCCATGACGTTAATAGAGAAGAATCTGAACTATCACAAAAAGTTTCATTGCACACACTGTCTTCTTAAGAATCTGAAAATTTTGATGTGGAATAAGAGAGCAGACTGGGAAAATTTCCTCAAAAAATTAGTGTGGATAGAAGAACGTGGCATGGAAGAGCCCAACTGTGTCAATCCCTTTTTTTATTCTACAGAAATTCTTCACCTTTCTAAAATCACTTAGAAATGGAATGCAGAAATCTACACAGTGAATTTTTCTTATCTAAATTGTATACCTTTAGGGCTTCTGACCACTTTATAAATAATTTTAAAAATATTTCAGTTAGACTTGATGTTCCATATTTTATTAGTTTTACATGTACAGTATAGTGATTAGACATTTATATAACCTATGAAGTGATCACCTTGATAAGTCTAGTACCCACCTGGCACCATACATAGTTATTACAGTATTGCTGACTGTATTCTCTTACCTGTACTTTGCTTTTACTTTAAACAATTTTAACACTAATCTTTCTAAAAGTGAAGTACACATTTTTTTGCTTTCTTAAAAGATTTAGTTAAGATAATATAACATTTTCACTTTTCTGTTTACTGTCAGATGCTCAGCTGTCACTTCTCGAGGCTTCCATTCCTGCTTCTAGTAGACTTTCTCCCCATGTCCAATTTGCTGCTTTTAAATGGCAATGGCTAAAAATTCAACATGGATAAACTAGAAATTTTGATGATATATGTCTCTGAATGGGACAGAAGAAACTCTTATGCTAAGTGCATGAACTTTAGTGAAATGAGTTTTGGTGACATGCATTTCAGCTTCTTGGAGACCTTTAAAGATGTTTCTCAGAGGACTTTTCTTTGTTCCATCTGTGGTTCTCTGCGGTGTCTTAGACATTTGAAGTTACCAGATAAGTGAACCTCAGATAAGAAGGAGTCATTGGACTGACTGCTCTTCAAAGGTTCAAAAAGAAGAGTCAAATATATCTATTGCCCAACAGGGACTTAGAGTCAGCTGTAGGTGGAAACTCATTTAGATTCAACAGCTTAATCGCTATTCCCATGCTGACTTTCTCTGAATGAATGCAGAGAAGTCTTCCCCAGTGAAGATGCTGTGTTAACATGAGGAGGAAGAGCAGACAGCTCCTAAAGATGCTACATGTTGGGCCAGGATGGAAGGGTAGTTGGATGTAACAGACAAAATGGGGAAAAGCCTCTGCAAATGGTGGTTGAGGGACTCTGGGATCATGACTGAGAGATGGAATGCTGTTTATTTTGTTTTTTTGTTTTTTGTTTTTGTTTTTAATTGGGCCATCTATAAAACTGTGAGTGACCTGGTCTTAGGAGCTGCGTTTATCAAGAATGCAAATAAATGCCCTACAGAGCAGTCTGAGTATCTTGGAGCTGGGAAGACTTGCCCCCACCTCAACACTTTTAGAATAAGGAGCCTAAGCTGAAGAGAGCAAGGTCTGTGCCCTGTGTTGGGATGGGGCATAAGAACCTAAAGTCTGTGACTCCAAAGCCAGTGATATTGTTTTCCTATACAATGATGCTTTTAAAAGTAAAATGTTGTAAATACATCCAAAGGTTTTCCACTAGAAACAAGCATATTGCTAGTTTCTGGATATGAAAACACTGATGTTAAAATTAGGTGGATTTTTCACATTGGAGCAAAAAGGTGGCAATTGATTATCTATGGTATAATGGCAAAATAATTCAGAAAAGTTGATTTTATATTTTTTATCTATCAGTAGATGGCAGGAGATACCATCAAATCAAGATTAAAAAGGGGAGCAAATGGCAAAATTCAGTCATTGTTCTCTCGTATTACCTGGAAAAATTGGTATCCAGGGTAGTCAGTGTGCCGTTATGGTGTTACCTGTGGAGAGGTGTTTTTTAATATGGATTTGAGTTCAATTATTAGTTTCCTCATTAATCTAGCAAGATTATAGTTGGGTTTAAACAATAATCAAATGTTGGAACAAAATTTACTCTCTTTTGAAGAGACACCTGGAGAAATGATTCATCACTCATGTTGCTAAGATTAATTGGGCATTATAATTGTGTTAAGTGGATTCACACACCATGTAAGAATCCAGAAGCTTTTTCTTCTTTTTATTTATTTTTTTCTCCCTCAGGCAAAGAAAAGACAAAATAGAGCTAGCGAGCTTCAGAGTGGGTTAGAGAAATTCAACATCACTACTGGCTTTATCCAAGATTGTGCAGATAGAGCACCACAGTTAAATGGTATCAGCTAAGCACGAGGACAACTCCACGTGCTTTCATGGACTCTGGCCCATGAGACGATGTTCTTCTGTATGAATAGGTGGGATTTTCATCAAGATTAAATTTGATTTTACTTCCCAGTTATTCTGAAGGGTAGAACTCTCTTAAAAGCCCCATGTTTCCCTTATTTGGAGATTACAAGAAGGTGAAGTCCTGTGGAATGTTGAAGAATTGAAATTTTCAGTCTTCAAGCCTGCTATTTCCTTTTTATCTGCTTGTCACCACTTAACAATGATGTGATTCTTCTCTATGACACAAGCATTTGAATCAGCCACTTTATTTCTTCTTCACTCTTTTATCATTTGAATCTTATTTCTTGGAGTTTTTAAGAAAAAACTCCATCCATGGATTTTTTTTCTGACTCAGAGAACAAACTTAACTGAAAAGAATGTATAGGTTAGGAAGGCAAACTACAAGAGCATTTACAGGGTAATCAAGTCTAACGTCAATCTCAGTTAATGCGGAGCTGGAAATCACCATGTGGGCGTGGCCTACACGGCTTTCCAGGTGGGGGCTTCTGTCCTGCAGAGAGCACTCATTGTGGAAAACAAAAATGGAAATGGATTTGCTTTTAGGCAAACCCTACTACTTTTCCTTGTAATTTTCTGCATTGGAAAAAATGTTCTACTCAAAAACACATTGTGTCCTATTTTTTAAAAAATCCAAACTGTGACCAGTAACAAAATACCCTGTCAAGAACTATAAAAAACCAATCTTCCCAGGCTCTGTGATATGTCACCTGAAATCCCCACATTTGTCAATCAATCAGTGTTGCTGAGCTCAGCATTGTGCTGGTGCCCTGGTGGAAATGGTCTTTTGGATCAGTGTACAGTAAGTACCTCTAGGTGTGCAAAACTAGGTGTGGAGCATGGGGTAGCCTGAACACCCTTTTTACAGTGACTTTGTAATTTATTATATGCTATAAATCTAATACTCTATTCTGTTGTTTAGTAATATCCCATTTCATATTCTAAAGTGACAATAAATTACAGGGTCACCATATTCTCTGGTTGCCTGCTTTTCCTCACTTCTCTTTCAAAAGTCTCTACTTTCCTGTTCTGTGTGCACCGTCAGCCACGGAGCTCCGCTGCTGAAGGCATGTGTTAGATTCTCATCACATAGTCCCCGCATAAATATTGTTTACAACAGGGAGTCTTATACTTTTTCACATAATATGTTATAATAACTAATAAAGTTTAAGCACTCTCTCTCTTAAATGTATGTTTATTTTAACAGAAAATAAGCTTTTAAAGCCAAAGTACTGTGAAGAGTCAGACTTTACCCTACTAGCAAACTAAAAAGTTAGCTGGTCACAGTTTCATAGATGCTGGTAGATGATAGGAGATGCCAAAGATAGAGATATAAGCTAATTTACATCTCACAGTAATATTAGTAGCCAGATTTTGGCCCTAATTCTCATAGAGGGGTGCAAAAGGGCCAGAGAGCACCTGCGCATGCGGTGGGTTGTGTAACAAGGGAGGAATCTAGAACTTAGTGAAACTGAATATTTTACAGTAGACAGTAAACATGTCAGCCTTTTGCTCTGGAATATATACCACATATTCCAAGGCTGTTGATGATATTCCAAATCATCCCAGAAAGCTAGTCTTTCTACTTTAAGTGTAATTCTATCAACAATTAATAGGATATTAGTTTTCTTCTTAGTAAGAGTAATACATTATTATTATAAAAATGCAGAAAAGGGTAAAGAAAATCATAAAACTTATTTGCAATCTCATTACTCAGAGGAAATCTATTAAAACACTAGTCTTTTAATGCCTTAATATATATTTATTTTTATATATAGGCACATTTTAAGAAGCACAATGCTTTTTTTATAATAGTGGTATAGGTAGGAAAGATTTCCTTGAGAAACAGTTTATGCTTTTTGACAGTGGTGTAGGTGGAGAAAAACAGAAAAATAGGGAAGGATTAAACTTTTTTTTTATTCAGAGCCAGATAATAACAGGCAAAGCTTGGTTTCATGCAAAATCAATAGAAGTGAGTTATTTTGACAGAAATTTGCCATCCTACACTGGTCATATGGTGCTCCAGATAATAAATATTTTAAGCTAGTGCATTGCTAGTAATTTATTAGGCAGTATAAAATAATAAAAACAATATAAAAGTCTAGAGATAAAACACTTAGACTGGGGAAACAGAAGGTCTAACTCTATCAGTGTTAGAACTTTCTAGAGTTTTACTATAATAGGTTAGTGGAATAGAACAACACAGTTACTAAGTAAATCTAGACATTTTTATTTCTTTTAAAATTGCTTCCCTGTGTATTTTTCTATATGAGTTATGCTTTTTCCCCAAAAGAAACACTCAGAAAAATATTTTATTTTGTTACAAGTCTGGGATGTCATTTTTCCCTATTTCATCTCTGTTTCTCTCCAAATCTAGACAATGCATTCACATCTCTAAACTCAGATGTTGTTCATGAGGATCAATGCAAAAATTACATTCTTCACAAAATACAGAAATGCTAGGGTCCATTAAACTCATTTTCAATACATTCAAGGTTTGTTTTTTCCATACTAGTGGGTCACCAGCTACTGAAGTCAATGTTGGGGGAGCACACCTGCTTCAGAAATGGTTGGGATATCAGAGAAGCATGTGCTCTGACCTTGTAGGAGCTTAACGGGGCCCAGGCAGATCAATACCCATCTTAATGGGGCTTCGGGCAGATCAATACATATCACAGAGAGAATCGAGTGGAGGCAGAGTTGCGCCCAGCACAGACTCTAGGACCAGTTGCCAGGGTCCCAGCCTGGCTTTGCAACTCAGCTTGAAAGTTTGTGTAAGCCACTTAGCTTCTCTTTTAGTTTCCTCATTTCTAAGATGGATAATAATTCTACCCAGGAGCGTTGTTATGAGGATTAAATGAGCTAACCTGCATAATGCTCTTCAGATAGAGATTGGCATAAAATAAGAACTTGATATAAATGTGTGCTAAGTCAATAAAATAAACTTCTTGGGAAAGATTTGAAGGCAGGAGAGGCACATGGAATCTCTACAGACTTGTTTGTCTGAAACAGAAGATTCTGGGATGGAGAAGATGGGTCTTGAGAAGATCTTGCCATCCACAAAGTTTATATTCTTTTCATAGAGTGAGTATAAGACCAACGTTACCCAAGTGAAGTGACCAGTTTCTGTGTGCAGGATGTGGGTGAGAAGGAAGACAGTAAAGCCGGGGGCCAACAAGAAAGGGATCTCAAGAGGTCACCTTTTTTGTTCTTCCTGTTAAATCCTGATTGCACATGTGTTTTTAAGTCATCTCAGATGCCTTTTATAAGTAGGTGGGCTATATATTTACTCAGTGAAGTAAAAAAAGATGTCTAGGAAATAAATAATTAAGCAAGTCTTGGGCCAGGAGATCCTAGTCAGGCTGAAGAGGAAGTGGATTTAGGGATGTTGAGGTAACACCAGTGTTTGTTAATAACTAATTGTGGAGGAGGCAACAGACTTATCTGGAATTATTAGCCTCAAGAAAAGTTAGTTAGAGACTAATCTATAGTAATGGTAAATATATGGAGATGCTGAATAAGTGAAAACAAAGAATTTAATTGTAAGTAGAGATGTTTCAAAATAACAGGCAATACAGTATTGAACCAAAGCAGAGAGGAGAGGACAGGATGGGACAAAGAGCAATTTGCATGCGGAGCAGCTCTGTCCTCCCAAGCAAACTTCCAGAGTGCAGTCACTACCACCTATCACCTAACAGGAGCCCTGAGGGAAATAACTGTTTCCAGCGATAACTCCTGTTAGCAGTGGAAATATGGTTTTAAATCACATTTTGAAATTTCCTCAAAACTGCTTCCTCAAAGACAAATGACCCTTTTACAATGGGCCCAGTTACATAAAATAATGGATGTGAATGGCTTTGCAAAACATTAACATGCTGTATAAGTGTAAGGTGTTATCATCATTGTGTCCTGTTAGAAAACACACAGTGAGAAGAGATTGTTTTTGTGAACTAAATAGTCAAAGATGGGCTGCGTGACGGCGCAAGTCATACCTGATGAATGACTGTGCCCAGAGAGGGCTGATCAGCGGGGGCATGTCAACCTGGAAGTTACGGCTGGCACGACACCACAGGCTTTTTGTTTTACTTTCTTTCTTTGGCCCTTCCTTATTTAAACTATTTTTCAGGGGTTTAAAGGCATACTTAACAAATTTGATAAGACTAGTAAGGGGGAGTTAAGCTAATATACAACAACCTTAGGAAGTATTCCGCTATATGAACAAGCCAAGCTTCAGACAGGCTTAGTAGCCTGCCGAAGACTATATAATGGTTGATAGTATTAAATGAGTAACCTACTCTTCAACCAGAATAATAACTTTCCCAGTAGGGTGGGAGAGCTGAGATTTGAAACAAGACAATGTGAACTAGAGAATGTATGCCTAACCCACTTTGTTTTATTATTCATTCATTTACAGTAAGTCATCACTTAATGTCACTGCTAGGTTCTGTGACTTTAAGTGATATGACATATAACAAAACCAATTTTACCATACTAATTGACATAAACAAGAGTTAAGTTCCTACAGCATCTCCTCAACATTATACCAAAAAGATGTTTAACAGAATGACATTATTCGAGGACCCGATGTGTTTAACAAACATAACGTGCGTGTACACTTACACCAGGGAATGACCTGAGCATTATAAAACACGACTCACTTAATCTTCATAACAACCTTATGACATAGAAACTTATTCTTTTCTACAGCTTAGAAACTGAGGCACAAAAATGTTAAGTAACCTGCCCAAGGTCACACAACTAGTGAGTGGATTCAAACACAGGTGGTCTGGTTTGGGAAGCCATGCCCCTGACCACCATGTGATGACAGCTCTGCTCCAGGCTCTACTCTGTTCAGTACGGTACCCAGCTTCCCAGAGCCAGATCTGAAGTGACCCTGCACTCTCCTTTCACCTGGGATCCACGAAGTCTTTGAGGTTACAAAGGAAGCAGTGAGCATTTATGATTTAGTGGATGCTCTTTTGACCTACCTTGGAGCATCGATGCCTAAAGGCATCTTTTCTGAGGCCACCAATTTCATCCTAGACTCTTAAATCCTTGTCTGTGGTTCTCAGAGCCAGAAAGCATTTCCTTCCGTATAAAATACATCCTCATTCTCATTACATCTCCCCATAAAACTTTCATCAATTTGAAAATTGTAAAATGCATTCCTTTTTATGCAGACATTTAATCTATGGTTAAATGACAATTGAGCAATATATCCTCCTGCATACTCAAATACCATCCCATCTCTGCAATTTGAAAATAAATTGACAATCTTAAAATTGGCATGAGTTTTAAGGAAAAGAAATATTCTCAACCACAGACTTTAGAGGATGTTTATCTACACAGTGAACTATAGGACACACTTTGGCTTGATCAACACATTCCACTTAAGAGAGGTTTCGTACGGAGCCACCACTCAGCAAATCCGATTTGAACTGACCTGTGTGGGCTCAGTGCTGTGTTCCCTTCTTACATGCATGGGTGAAGCAGAACTTTCAGCCTCTCAGCCTCTCCACCTCTCACTTTCAGAAACAGTGAAGTTTAAAATATAAAGGTGTTGTTTTTGCTTCACACGCAAATGTCAGAGCAAGATATTCTGATTTCTCTTGATTGGCTCCAGGTGATGTTAAGTGGAATGCAGGAAATTATCAAAATCAATCTACCTTTCAAAGGCTTCCTTTGAAATTACAGGATCTGAATCAAAATGTAAAATAAAATTATTTTTATTCTGTTTTCTTCCAAGATTTTTCATAGCTTTCACTCTATAAAGCAGCAAGTAAGGTACCATTTTTATTTTTATATTTTGCCCTCTAGAAAGGTGATTGTTACAGCTTTAATATTTTCCAAAGAAATACAGTGTTTCTTAAACCATCTGACTCTTACATACTGGATTTCTAAAGGATTTAATGACTAACTTTCTCAAAGGTTTAGAAAATCTCCCCACTTCAACTTATCAGCATAGTGACTTACATACTAACAATAAAATGCAGGGCATGAATCACAAAGAATCCAGCTGACACTGAGAACAGTAATCCATGGCCAACCATCATTGTTAAGCAGAGATATTCAAATACTGCCATGAGAGAACTTCCAAGCACTAGGAGAACAAAAACCTGATCAAAATCCAAATCTAATGGAAACTGGAATATTCTAGAAAGCAAAGCAAAATTCGGAGTAACCAGAAATATAATTTTGAAGGCACTCTTCAATGTCTTGCTAACTGACATGTGATTGGCAGACCGACGGCAGTGCCTTTTACCCTGGAGTCTGTTAGGAAGGCAGAATCGGAGGCCAAACCTTAGGCTTTCTAAACCAGAATCTAATTTTCTGCAAGCTCTTCAGGTGATTTGTATGTACATTAAAGCTTGAGAATCATTTAAAGTGTTTTTGAGAGTGGAATTATGTGAATAATTGCTGTTTTTAAAAAACGATGTCACATACCAAGAGAGAATGCTCATCCTTATCCAGCAATGGGGCCATCATTTCATAAATGAGAGGGAAAAACCCTCTCATTGTATTGCTCTGGGAAGATAATGACTGAGACAGAATTATTTTTCCTGGAGGAGCAAAAGCACTTATAGGGGAAGGAATATCACTCATCACTTTCAGTAACAACAAATGCCAGCTTGACCTGCATTGTTATTTCTGACACATCGCCTTGCATTTCTTGTCACATTATGCCGGTGGATTCTTTCCCTTTCTTTTTTTATTTTTGGGTCAGAGGAGGAAGCTGACCTAGAGGTTGCCTCAGGCATTTGGAAATATGGTCTTCCTTGTCTGTTCTGTTCAATCTGAGGCGGCTGCTGCTGCTGTTCTCACCTGGGTGATTTTAAGAGCTTATCAATCATGAGACTGTTGAGATCCCCAAGCCATCAAGCAAGCACCTCTCCCATGACATGATGACTTGTGTTAATAATAATATGAGGCTGTGATAGGAGATGCAGGAAAAATAGAAATCAGAGTGGCGCCCTGAAGGGGGGAGGGTGAGGGCAAGCGTGCCAGGGCTCACTGTGGAGAGCCATATCCCTAAGTCACGTGGAAGGAAGTGGCACACACAGATCTTTTGGCAACACTAGTTATGGAGAGGAAGTGACCATCGGTCACTGACTGTTCCTTCTCGGCTGCTTGACAGCCTGGACAGCACCTGCTACCACCCATTTTTCGATCTATCATCTTGGAGGAGGTTTGTTTATTCTGAACTTACTAGGAAAGAAGGGATGTGGCTGTTAGACACAGAGACCACATTATCACCCTTAAGAGTTCACACTAGCCGGAGGAGTGGAAGAATGCAGTTAGCTTTTTACCCTAGGAAGCATTTTAACTGTGAACAGGGAAGACTGCAGTCCTGCAGCCCCGGGCGAGAACGTCCATTGCCACAGTGGCAATCAGTCTACCAGTCAAATTCGTTGCAATTCATTCCTCATCCTTTTGGAGAGGTTGACACTATAGCTGGGACCTCTGAGTAATCCCAGCTGATTTTACTGTGTGCACATTTTGAATATGATTGTCAAGGTCAAAATTAACTTGAAACTCTATGGCTAAGCTTTTTTTAATTGAAGAGGGAAAAATTTGGTCAATTTAGTTAGGTTGTGAACACACTCCCTGTAAATGCTGTTTTCAACCCTTTCCTGACCTGGCTATACTCACATACGCACTGTGTCCCTCGTCCACGCCACCACCCTCTCATCCACGCTGTTGCTGCAGTCTTCTAACTGGCCTCTCGAATTCCATCCTCACCACCCCCATCTGTCCACACAGCAAACAGCCATAGTTCTCTTCCTAAAATATAAGGTAGGTCATGCCACTCCTTAGCTCTAAACCCTCCAATGTCATCTCTTCCCACCCAAAGGAAAACCTGGAGTCCTAACTTTGCAGACAAGCCCCAAGGACATGGCCAGACACCACCCACACCCTTTGCCATCTCTTTGACGCCATCTCCTGCCTCCTTCCCCATCACCCAGCCATCCTGGCCTTCTCTGTCCTCAACTATGTGCTACTCTAGACAGGTCTCACCTCAGGGTCTCTGCCTGCATTATACTATATTTTGCTGTGTATAATGTGCACTTTTTTTTTGCCCAAATTATTGAGGAAAAAACAAGGATGTGCATTGTACATGGGTATAATGATTACATACCATGTATATAACAATGGGCATAATAATCCCATGTATGACACATACAAAAACCGTGGCTGTGTATTATACATGGCAAAATACACTATATTACCCTTCACTTTAGGTTTCTGCTCAGGAGTTATCAGAGAAATTCCCCTGAACAACTTCTATAACCCCTGCTCTCCAATCTGATGCATTATATAGTTTTTCAATATATATCTTCCCCAACTAGAAATAACCCTGTGTGAGTGGAGATTTTTTTTTGTTCACTACTGTCAGGCAGGGACCTGACAAGTGCCAGAAATATACTAAGACAAATGCTCAGTTAATGTTTGTGAACAGATGATTTTCAATGCTTGTTTGCACACCTGATATTTTGCTCATTTTCTCACTGTACTTGGCTCAGAAGCACTTTCTACCTTCCTGCTTTTGCAATTTTGTGTTTCTTCCTCTGTCTGGGGGTGCCCTTCCACTTACCCAAGTCAGCAAGTTCAAGCCTGACCTTTCTTCAAGTCCTTTCTCCCCCAGGAAACCTCTCCTGGTTCTGTTCTCAGAGCTGACCCTGGCTCTCCCTGGTCCCCCAGCACTGGCTGTGGCTCTCACGCACAACCTAGTCCTCTCTGTCCTGTGTTGGAATGATTCATCTTTATGACCGGAAGCTTTAAAGCCTGGGCCACGTCTGGTTTATCTCTATACCACTAACCCCCACAAACTTTACTTGCTGTTTTGTACATAGAAGGTGTTCAGTGCACATTTGGTGAATAGCTATTGCTGAATAGATTGACTTTACTCTCCCAATGTTGATTTCGTGGTAGGGGACCTGGGTAAGAAATGGTAGCAGAGTGCTCTCATGATCCTGCAGTGTCTGTGTCCCATCTGCCCTTGATAACTGTTTGGTTTGGTGTTTTGTATATGAGGAAGGTAGAAGAATTTTATTGTCAGTTCTGATCATTTTGCTTTATTTTAATAAGTGCTGAAAGAAACATTCATACAAAAGACAAAATTCCTAAATCAGAAAATTAGTGGTGCTGTTCAGCTGTCTGAACGCTGAGGCCAACGTGTAGCCAGGGAAAAGCTTTCTATTACAGGGAACTCTTAGCATTTTTCACCACCTGAAAAAGTCCTTTTTTTCTGCTTTCTGATGAAACCCTTTTCTATATCCTAGGCTAAGAAGGAGAATCAAGAGCATGAAATAGCTATGCTTAGAAAGACACCTGTGCAAAAATCTGATTTTTTTTTCTAGCATGGAATTTGCAACTTCAAACTGTCAAGATTCTGGATTAGAAGCTCACAGTGTACTTCTTCGGTGGAACAGCTGGTGTAATTGGGGAAGTTTTGCTGTGGCGACAATAGGGCTCATTAGGCTTTCTCTTATCAGTTGTGTAAGCTATGAGATTTCAACCAAGAGGAGGATTTAGATTCTAAATGAGAAATATAGATCCACATTTCACATAATGAAATAATGGACTTCAGAGTTACCTTTCTTGTGACAAAAGCAGGAACTTAAATCCATTGTAGGGTTCCCTGTTTAATCAATAAATAAACGAGAGACACAGAAGATTTATTTCTTCTGTAGCAACAAACACCATCATTTTTCTTAATTATCCCTAGGGTTGCCTGTCCTGCTTTCAGATTCTTTGCAAGTAAAAAGCTTCCTTGTACTAAGAAACGGACATGAGATCTCTTGTTCTGTTTTCTTTCTCATACACACAGAGAATTTTGCCTTTTCTGTGACAATACCTGCACTTCTTAATTAAAACCCATTAAAATCAAAGGTTCTTCAAGGCTGGCCAGGCTACCTTAAAGACTAGAGGTTCCAGCTGAGGTAGACAAAGATCAAGGCAGCTGTAGGAGAAAAAACAAATAGTTCGAACTTTGGATCCACAGATGGTTATGCCTGCCAACTGTTATGAGCCAATGAATATCTGGCCTATCATTTGTCATATTTATTGCAGTACATAATGCTGTAATTTCTCATGGCATGGTTATTTATCTTGCTGTGTTCTCTGAGCAGCTAAAATTGTGGCCATGTTGGAGCATTCATATACCTTTTGGGTGGTTTCATCTTTAAAAAGCAGCAATGCAAATTGGCACAGCCCCCCTCCCCCCTGTCCAAGGACTGGAATTATGAATGTTGCAGAAACAACTAGTTGGCATTTTATGGAAAATTCTGACAATTGAAACTAAGCTCCCAGTCTTGCTCCTATGTATTTAGCCACAGAGCCTGGAGGGAGCAGAAGCTGTCCATTGTTGCTCACGTCTTCTCATAGGTGCTGGGCTGGTCTCCTGAAGTGGTGGCCAGTGAAGTGGTGAGGACGTATCTGGAAGCCATTGTGAAGTGCACACAGAGCCCTCTGATTCTGCAGTAAGGAAATGGGCTCTGGGGAAAGGAGGTGAGGGTGGGAGGAAGAAGGTACTCAGCGTTATTTCTGACAGCCGACTGGGGACACTGTGACGTCAGAAGGAGCAGCAGGAACACCTGTCTCTACTGGCACTTCTGCTATTGGCAGTGGTGAGTCAGTGGATAGAGGCCACATGATGCCTGGTGACAGAAGGTGTGACTCACAGGTGGGCAGAAAATGTCTTTAGGGTACTGTTGCTCCTCTCCGCATCGAAGCATCCATAATGAATCATTGTGTCCAAGTGGGGCTTGGAGTGGGGCCAGTGTTAGCACACATTGGAGCCTCCACATAGGGCAGATGTGAAGATGTAGGTGCCTCTCATCCATACAGGATTAGTTCCTGAGGTGTGAAAAGTCACACTTTGTTATAAGCTCTCTGCTGGCCCTCAGACCCCTGCAGAGCATATCAAATCTCACTAAAGCCACTGGTTTTTCTCACAATGGCTTTCATCAGAAATGTTAACAATGATTATTCCTAAAAGTTCTGAGACCTCCTGCCTTTTCTTTTCCCTTCAAGGTTGTGAAGCAGTGCTAAGGTGTTCAGCAGAAGAGAGGAGAGGCAACGATGCCATCGTCATTAGTATGAGGGTTCATGTTAAAAGGCTGCAGGTTAAGATACCAGAAGCCTTAACCCATGCTTTATCAACACTTTAGTCTTATCTCTCCCCACCTGCGGTTCCTGAATGTTCCCAGCTGCTTCAGAACTCTGTACAGCCAAGACTCTCACAGGCAAGGTAACTCTAAAAATGTAGGTCTGATAGTACACTTCTGAACTCTACCTTCCCTCGTGAAGAATAAAAAGGGCGGTGTCTGTGGAGGCTCTAGGGCTGGCTGAGGACCAACCATTTGGGTTTGGAAGGCTGTGCTCAAGGCTAGAAAGAATGAGTACATGACTTAGTACAAACATGAAATACAAGCACCTTCAAGAAGAGAGACAGAAAAGTTAAGGCTCAGACAGAATAGACACTTTTGAAAAATGTCGAAGAGGGACAAGAGGCTTTTTAAAGTTATCATCAGTGCTTAGTGCTTGGAGTGAAAGTGCAAGGTCAATGAACAGCAACACAAAAAGCCCACTCTCTGAAGTCCTCCTTTGCATCCACCTCCGAGATTAGGCAGGATGCTTGTGAGACCAGGAAGGGTGAAAAAGCAATGGGTAAGAGAGCTAGAAGGCCAAGATATGGGAGAAAAACTTCAGAGAGCACTGTCCATAGTTTCAGGTCTAGTTACCTACCTCTAGATCCTATGGAGACGCAAATCAGTCTGTGGCAACCCTTGAGGGAGCAGAGCAGAGATGATGGGGAAAGTGACAGCAGACCTAATCGGGGTAAATGTGTCCATTTTAAAGAAGGAAATTAAAAAAAAAATAAAGAAGGGAGGGTACATTATTAACGAAATGATTTATATACATTTGAAAAGGAAGCAGAGTTGGGAATGAGTGCCACAGTTACAGAGCTAAGGGAGTCCAGTGACAAAGATGAAACTGAATTGGCTAAGTGTGCTAATGAGAGCAACATAGCAGGTAACAGGCACACAGTTCAGTGTGGGCAATCTGTGCACAAGGAACGGACATCCTTAACACGAAGCAGGGGTTATTTTTTAGGTGTGGGAGATAGATAGGAGGAGAAGTTGTGGTTCTCCTGAAATCCTTCCATGCAGGTCTCTCCAACCCTCTAAAATACAGCCAGCTTTTGGAAGTTCCTTTCTAGACTATGACCCCTCTCTTTGTCCTTCCTCCATTTTAGTATCTCTCACAACCTAACTTGAATGAGGAATTGGGTGTAACAGTGATTTATACTGGGAAGACAATTGAGAAGCAGCTATGAGAGCTCTGGTTAGCCACTGTTCGTTGGAAAGGTGGCTGACGGGGGATCTGATAAATGTTTGCTTTCTGGTTACCTTGGGCAAGCTAATGGCTCTGCTCCTTGGTTTGCTCCTCTTGGAAATGGGACTAATAACCAGGTGGCAATCAGTTCTCTTTCCTCTCCAGATTCCCTGCTCTCTCCCTGTTTTCTTGGGTCTCTTCTTGGGCTTTCTGTTTATTTTGTTTTTGGCTTATTACACAGCATATTTTATCAGGTTCACAGGATTTGTTTCTTGACCACTGTACATAAACAGCAAACTCTCTTAAACTGCTGAAATGTGACAAGTAATGAAAAGAAAGCAGAAATTCAATCAGAGCATGTTAGGTCTAATTGTCTGCTGTTTATACTCTTGTAAGTAATCTCAAGGTGCCTGCCTGCTCCCCACATTTCCGCACAGCAGCTTTCATCCCACATGGTGTAATTGAAAGACGCTGCCTGCAAGGAGATGCTGGTTCTAGCAGGAGTTTTCTCGCTAATTAGCAATGGGACTTAGGACACATCATTTTACATCCTGGCTCTGTTTCCTCATCAGCACAGTAAATGGGTTGACCTATATTATCTCCCAGGTCCTTACCAACTCCAGAATTTTAAAAGATCTATGATTTCAAGCCAAAAACTATATTATGGAATAAAGTGACAGTATGCATAACTGCAAGTTGATTAGGGAAATAGCATAGAATTTATCTCTTAAATTGGCTTTCACCATAATAAATTACAGAGTAAAGATACAGAGAAGAGAGATACATTTTATGTAAGTGTTCAAGGAAGCATAGCTTATTTGAAACAATGGTTTCTGAAAATAACCTTTCATTCTTTGCCCTTATATTTTGCCTAATGGATGGCATAAAATGTATACTCAGCCTGAAGAGTGGCTTTCATTCCATTTCCAGTCACCCCATCACGCTGCGTGCTGCCGCTCTCCATGTTAGCTGGCATTGCAGGACGAGGCACACGCCGAGTGAAACGTTAGAAATGTGACATGGCGTGTCGGAAACAATGCTTGCTTTTTGCAGATTACTTATCATTTAAGGGCTGGTATTTAGAACCATCTTTAGATAATTCAATAGCTTTCCATCTCTGGTAGGAGGGATGTCAAACTGAGTTAAATTTTTTTTTGCTTATCAGACGTAGTGGGACAAGATGACGTTAAAACAGTTGAAAGAAAGTAACTGCAATGCATATATATATATTTAAGATCAAGCAAATCTTTAAGGAGCTTAGGAGTTGCTTGGATTGATTTACTGAAACCAGAAATTCAAGGAGAAAAAAACATAATTGTCACAGACTATTTATTGTCCAGGATCAACCCAGATATTTCCCATTGTTATCCTTTGTCTTGATAATATCACAATCTTCTGTGACACACAAATTCTAATTTTGATTGAAGTCAATCTTGTGGAGAAAAATATGTCTCAAAGTAACTGGGGCTTATTCATTTATATGTCCTCTGAGTTGGCTCAGGCTTACTCATCTGAAGGTACAGTGGAGTCACATTTTCAGCAATGTCCCAGACTTTACAGGCTCCCCGTATCACCTGCTCCATCCGCATGCTGTGCTCCCCTGAAGTGGTAATTACAGGGAATTCCCGTCTGTGCCTGCGAGGTGCCCAGACATCATACGGCTGCTCTGCTCATCAGTCCGGTGCTGCAGCCCCCACCGAGGGAGCAGACAGAGCCCTCGCAGTGACCAGACTGCAGGATGGTCTGTGACTAGGTGGGGGGTGGGGCCTCTCTCCCACTTGCTGTTGACTGGAATGGTTTAGGGGGTACAAATGTGGCACTGCTGGTGCCTCTATCAGTATGGAGTTTCATAAACTAGGGCATTGGGGTTTTACCCTGATGGCTATTTCTCCCTGGGTGCCACACAGGCATCCAGAGGGCGGGGAGTGCCAGGGCCTGGTCCTGTCTTCGGCAACCAGGTCGTTGTTTGGGGGTCATTTTTATTTTCTTAGGACGACTTTCTCTGGGAAGTTCTCCATCCCCTAAAACAAATATGCTTCTGTCAGGTCCTCCTTACCAGTGGGCTTGAGATGTCCAGACAGAATTTTCCAAAACGCAGTGGCGGCATGGGCTCATGTAGGGTCCCTGACACTGCTCCTTCAGTAAGCACTTGCCCAGTGCATGCTAGATGTGAAGGGCATTCTTGCTTCTTTATTTCTCTCTTCTCTAAAGACTTCTTTCTTTGGAAAAAATGGTTTGAATTGAAGAATTGACATTTGGGACTCCTCTTAACTCAGACTGTGAAGCCATTTTTTAAAAAAAACACAATTAGAGATGTGCTTTCAGAACATGGATTTCTCCAGCCAGTGCCTTTATATGTACAGAAGGCTATTATTAAAAAACTTTGATTTAAGTGTCTGATCAGATATCTTTGCAGAGGAACAGAAATAATTAGAAAAGTGCAGAAGTAGTCAAACTCCAGAATTAGCCAAAACTGGATAATGGACAATCTAACTTTCTGCCTAGTGTTTGAGTGGATTTATGTCTGTATAGGAAAAGCATGTTCAGGCTGTTTTAGAATTATCTAGCGTTCTTATCAATATTCACCTTAGAATCTGAACATTATTTCGGTGACTTATTTTTCATACGTATTCTGATGCAAAATTATTTCAGTGCATTGCATAATAAGTGTGAGATGATATTTATTTCTGCATGTGTATTGTTATTAAAGTTACCTGTATTTAAAAAAGGAGCTTTGTATACATAGCCTTTCATAAGTTACATGTAAACATTAATGACCTACAATGTCAATTTACATATGACTAGGCACTAATATGTTTTATATAATTGTTCATATGACATTCTCAATTTCAATAAAGTATGCCTCTTGACATGCAGATGACCAATAGACATATGCAAAGATGCTCAATGTCACTAATCATGAGAGAAATGCAAATTAAAACCACAATGAGATATCATCTCACACTGGTCAGAATGGCTGTCATCAATAAATCAACAAATAAGAAGTGCTGGTGAGGATGTGGAGAAAGGGGAACCCTAGTACACCGTTAGTGGGAATGCAGATGGGTGCAGTCACTGTTTAAAACCACTAGGAGGATGCTCAAACAATTAAAAATGCAACTGCCTTGTGACCCAGCAAGTCCACTTGTGGGTGTATATCTGAAGAAACCCGAATTATTAATTTGAAAGAATATATGCATCCCTATGTTCATGCAGTGTTATTCACAATAGCCTAGCTATGGAAGCAACCCAAGTGCCCATCAATAGATGAGTGGATAAAAAAGGGTGGTACAGCCCCAGGTGGTGTGGCTCAGTGGATTGAGTGCCGGCCTGCAAATCAAAGTGTTGCCAGTTTGATTCCCAGTCAGGGAATATGCGTGGGTCATGGGCCATGTCCCCGGTAGGGGGCACTCAAGAGGCACCCACACATTGATGTTTCTCTCCCACTCTTTCTCCCTCCCTTCTCCTCTCTAAAATAAATAAACAAAAATCTTTTAAAAAAGCGTGGTACAGTTACACAGTGGGTATTACATGGCCATAAAAATAAAATCTTATCATCTGCAACAGTATGGATGGATCTAGAAGGTATTATGTTGATTAAGATAAGTCAGTCAGAGAAAGACAAACACTACATGATTTCACTTACATGTAGAATCTAAAAAAATAGCATAAAAGAACAATCAAAACAGAAATAGAATCATAGGTACAGAGAACAGGCTGATAGTTGCCAAAGGGGAAGGATTTGGGGGGACTGGGTAAAAAAGGTAAAGGGGTTGAGAAGTATAGATTGGTAGTTACAAAGTTGTACAGCATAGAAAATATAGTAAATAATACTGTAATAACTATGTATGGTGCCAACTGGGTACTAGAATAGCAGGGGGCCCACTTAGTAAAATATATGATTGTCTAACCACTATGCTCTATGCCTGAAACTAATACAAAATAATATTGAATGTAAACTGTAATTGAAAAAGTTTAATTTTTTAAAAAGAATGCTTCTTATCTAAGTGTGTCCTGCAATACATGGTAGTTCTTTATGCTAATGGCAAAATATTACTGCTCTTCAAATTTGGAAATGGTAATACTGATAAAGATGCGTAGGGATGTATCTATAAGATCAATATATGATCAGCAGTTCACTGCACACAGTGAATACTGCTGTAGTTACTGTGAGCAGAGTCTCATGTTTTTTGTAGTTTTGTCTTAAAGTCGGGGGGTCTATGTACGAATCAGCATATGGACTCAGAAATTGGTCAACAAACAGTCCAATTGATATACACGTACATGTAGTACCTTGATTTTTCCTCTTATCAGACCTTTCTTCAAAAACAAACAAACAAACAAACAAAAAAAGATGTGCTACCCCTGATTGCTGTGAAGTTGTGTGGTTGTCTAAAATGTGCTACTCTTCTGTTTCTTCCTCCCATCCTATTTCTGTTCGGCTCTTTAAGCTGCTTGGGTTTATCTGTTATCTCCCAAAACATCAAGCTTAGTCAAGGTGTATTGGATAGCACTGCCTTTCTACATCTTCTGTCCATGCCTTTGGCAATGTCTGCTGTGGTCCAGTATTAACATTCACTATGCACATTCCACAACCCGGCACTGAGCCATGTTCTGGGATACTGAGATCCTCGGTGCCTTGTAGTTCAGTGAGGGTGTTAGAAAAAGTTCAGTTTTGATTTTACCTGCCCAGCCTGCATTCTCTCCAATCACTTTTGAGGGCCTTATTTTTGCTTTGGGGAAATATTCCTCATAGATACAGTTATGCTAGGGTTGCCAATCAAGACCAAGGCACGGGTCCCAGATTAAGCTATGCCACTGAGACTTCCAAGGAGAAAAAATCTTGAGCAGAGGGACTGAAAGCCTGGAAATCTGGCTAGGTCATTCACCCTGATGGTGGCACTCTGAGATGTCACCCATTTGTACCTGCTACCACAATACCTGATGTTGCTCAAGTCGGCTCCCTTTGTCAGACTTGGTTCCTCAGCATTTCCTTCCATTCTATAAACTATCCCATGTCCTTTCAATAATCTTCTTTCTGGATTACACAACAGTTGGCTCTTGCTGCTTTGTTAGCAGTGGACTACAACCCATGAAGAAACAGGTGCAATGCCATAATTCAGAACAGTAGATTCTCCAGAAAAGGTAATGTAAAGTATTGATTTGACTTAAAAGTTTTTGTCAAGTTGTTTTGATTTGTTTTTAAGTTTGTTGTTAAGTTTGCTGAGGAAACGGCACATGTGATGTTTATAGTAGGTTCAGGATTTCCATCTGACAACACTTAGTTTTTGAACCAGTGGCTTCAGTACAACAAAGATGTGCTTGTTGGCTTTCTTATTTTAGTGTTTACTATGTCACTCCATAGTGAATGATATGGTTTTGTAAAAGTTAAGTTTAGTCCTTATAGTATTTTGTGGTAGCATTGAACAAGTAAAAAAGTTTAGATAGTAAATAACTACAGTTCATGAGAAACTAACACTTGTTTTAAAGTCTCTGTAATTATGACTTTAACTGTAAATACCTCCAAACTTTGTAAATGGAAATCACCTTTTTCAGAACATCTAAAAAACACTGGCAGAATTGGAAAATGAAAAATAGCGTCATAACTAACCAACAAAAACAGGTCACAGAAAGAAATGCACATTTGACGTCAGCGATTTAGATGGTTGTCTTTGTAAGTGTTGTCAAACAATTATGTTTTAAAATATGTTTTCCTGTAGACAATTTTAAATGCACAGGTAATAGAAAAAATACTATAATGCATCTCCATGTACTTATTGTTTTGCTTCAGCAAGTACTAACTCATGGCCAATTTTATTTCTGTACTCCCCACTGAAGTAAGGAAGTATAACCCCCTTTCTGATTATTTTGGAGCAAATCCCAGACTTCCTACCACTTCATCTGTAAATATTCTAGAATGTAGCTATAAAACAACATTTTTCTCTCTTTTTCTCAAATATGCTATAATATAATGATCACATCTAAAAATAAGTTAATGATCATTCCTCTTCAGTATCAATATTCAATCAATATTCTCATATCTTACATGCTCTTTTGTGAGAGAGGCCTTAGGGTCCCCAGGTCACATCCTTTCGACCCCATCTGATTTCAGCCTCAGTTTTATGTGACCTCAGGTGGTGTCTTACTCTGCGTGTGAGTCACATGTCTTTCTGCACCGAAAGAGACAGCACACTCTTGGGTGCACAATGCATCCCCAAGGAGGGGGTCATAAAAGCCAGGGGAAACATTGAAGTAATAGGGAGCAGGAGCCTGTGGAATGCGCTGTGACCTCCTGTCCTACAAGAAGACAATTATTGGTAGCCTGCCAAGTGCTTCCCAGCAGCCCATGCAGAATTGGCCCCTACAAGTAGGCAACATCCTTAATACACCTTAATGTTGGCTTTTCTCCTTCCTAGTAACTCTTTCCCTGGCCCTCCAATTCTATATCCTGGAGTCACAGCTCAAGCTCTTGGGAAACACAAACTATGATACCCTAACAACATCACAGGGTGGGGCAAAAGTAGGTTTACAGTTATTCATATGGTAATACAATATTAATGCATAATAATACAAGAATAAACTGTGTTTTGCATACTCACAACTCTAAACCTACTGTTGCCTCACCTTGTATATTTATTGATGTGTCTCTTAATTCTCTTTTTATAAATTGTGGTAAAATACATATGACAAAGTTTGCCATCTTAACCTTTCTTAAATATACAGGTCAGTGGTATTAAGTACATTCACATGGTGCAAGATCTCCACCGTCCACCTCCAAAACTCCTCACTTTTCATACCTGAAACCTGCATCCATTAAACACTGGCTCCCCATTCCTCCCTCTTCGCAGGCCCTGGAAACCACAATTCTACTTTTTGTCTCTATGAATTCCACTGCTGTAGGTTCCTTACATAAGTAGATCATACAATATTTATCTTTTTGTGACTGGCTTATTACACTTTGCATAATGTCCTCAAGTTTTATCCATGTTAGATAGTGTGTGCCAGAACTTCTTTCCTTTTCAAGACTGAGCACTGTTCCCTGGTTTGTCTATGCCACATTTTGTTTCTTCATTTCTCATTGAATGGACACTCGAACTGCCTTTGCCTTTTGGCTATTGTGAATAATGCTGCTATGACTATGGGTGTACAAATAATCTCCTTGAGATCTTGCCTTCAATCCTTTTAGCTATGTGCCCCGAAATGGAATTGCTGGACCAGGTAGTAATTCCATTTTACATTCTCATCAAGACTGCACAGGGTTCCAGTTCCAATTTTTCCACATCCTTACCAATACTTGTTATTTTCTGTTTGTTTTTCAATATGGTCATCTAACAGGTGTGTTTTAATTCTCATCTAATCAATAAGATCCTTATCTATCTTTCTGTCTCTATCTCTGTCTCCTTTCTCTCTTTTTAAAAGAAAGATGCCATCAGGTTTTTCCATAACCAGGGTTCTTCTGATTACATGCCTATGCTGCCAATTCACAATGCAAGACTTATGAAAACCCATGAGTCCTGAATTTGAATCAGAGATATCAGAGCATATGGTCATGTGATATGTTTAACTTTTTTCAATCGACATATTTCCTACCTTTGTTCCTTCTAAAGGCCTAGAACAAAGGCCAATGCAAGCAGCAAATAAGCACCACTGGTTCCTAGTTCTCACTATGTTTAAACCATAACTTCTTGAAGAAGAGGCTGATTTCAGGTCTGGGACAGGAAATACACAAGATGAGCATGGAGATCTTTTCATGCTTGAAAACAAAGTCACTGTCAAAGACTACTAAGATCATTTTGAAAGGACTCAGGAGTCTACATGAGCTAAGATGAACTAATTTGCACACAAATAAAGATAATCATTCCTATGGATTACAACATATAAATATATTTAAAGACACTAAAATAAATAAGAAAGAAAAATTCATTAGTTACCTTTGGATAATTCTATGACTCTAATTTATTATTCTGAAAGCTGGTGAGTCAACAGATACAAGGTTTGCTTCTGCTTTTTCCTATACTAACTGTACCAGAGGTAATCAAATTATTGATGATATGGTCTCTCTTTATAAGTATTCTGGTTAATAAATGAAAAAATGTTGCAGAAGCATTTGCAAGTTGTAATTACCTGATGGAGCTGGGCATTGAGCACCAGAGCCTGCTCCCACCAGGAATTAGTGGAGTCCAGGCTTGATGTGCCTCCCAACGGGAGCTCGCAGAAGCCCTTCTGAAGGAGTCTTGCCAAAAAATAAAGCCTAAATCTCATTAATACTGTAGATATACCTTCCAATTTGTAAGAAATATGGACCAAAGGGAACAATTACATTTTCATATAATTAACTTCAAAAAAAGTAATAGACATTGAAACTATGACAAAATTATTGCTTAAAATAATCCTAGAATTTCCAGAAATTTCACATAAAAGCACATTAAGTGTTTACCTAGTTCAGATTTTCACTTTAGGAAGGGGTTCATCTTAGTGGCAAAGGAGACTTTTCAAAAGAGGTTGGCACTTAACATGATGCCTATTATTTTTCCTGACATCTTATCTTCTTATCTGGCTTTTGGTTTTGTGGAATGAGAAGAAAGAAAATGGTGAGCCCTCTGTAGCACTTTGTGCTTGGTTTTAGTAGTTGCAATTTGATTCAGATAATTTTGAATGTTTTCTTCTCTGAAAAAGGGAAGAGAAAGAGTGTGACTCCAATAAGGGGCCAACAGGGAGAGGGGCAGTTAAATTGGATTCTATAGTGTTCAGTTTCCTGGCTACAAAAATAATCCAGTTAATAATCTTGTTTTCTGACCACGTGTAGTCTGGTATCTTTGCCCCTAATCTGTTGAATGCACACATCTCTTATTGAACAGTGAAAACCTGAAATGTTTGAAATGCCAACTTAAAAGTTATTTGTTTTATTTAAAAACCAAGAAAGAATTCTAAGAGTTGTCCCCAATGTCAAGTCTAGGAATGTTTGGGTATTATTCACTTTCATGATTAATACAGAATTCTTTCTGTATGAGACTAAGCTGCAAACTGCAAGATGCCGCATGATAAATCCTCATTTGAAGGCAAGTTATTTATTGCTTGTTTCAAATATGTTCATGATTAATACTTATTGCTGCAGATTTATTGTGTGGTGCCAGTTCACCCCTTCAAACATTTAACAATTATTTATGAAATACCTATTGAGCACCAGCTCTGCGCCAGGTATTGTACTGGGTCATGGAGGTATAGCAACGGATGAGACCTACACTTTCCCTCCTCTCCAGGGGGTTACAGTTTGGTGGATTTTCTAGGAAAGCACATGCCTTATTTGGTGGAATAAGAAGTACAGAGATTTATTGGAGAAAGTACCCATTAAAGATCATGCAGAAGGGAGTGGGAGTAGATCATGATGTACGTCTGACTGTGTTGCAAGAAGAGAGGAAGGAAGGAGGATTGAATAGAAGAACTTAAGTCTATAGTGTAGCTCTGAGAAACTCTTAGCTAGGCTGATGAGAAGCCCCAAGCAAAAATTGCTCTTGAGAGGAGTCCCACCCTGTCCACAAATGGCCCAGCTCTAATACCTCTGCTGTGCTTAGTCATTGACTCTGAGCAGCCCTGGTAAAATATGTCCTTGGTGTGAATGGTGTGATAAATCCAATGGGTGTGGAAGCTGGAGGCTGTCAGCTAATCACACAGGTTCTTTCTCGAAAGGTGATCTAACAGGTGTGTTGTCATGGCTTTGGAGAAGCCATGTGGGGAAGTGCAAACACTGAACAAATGGATACAAGTGTAGGTAAAGCATGTTACAATGGTTATATCCTGGGGCTATTTGATGGTATAGCCGGGGAAGTTTATCTGCATTCATTTTTCTTCCCCTGTTCTGCTCTGTGTCACAGGGAACAACATTACCCTGTTTCCCTTCACCCTTTCAGACAAGCTCAGCCAATGGGAGGCACTGGCAGAAGATTGAAAGGTAGAAAGAAGGAGAATTCAGTGTATTTTCCCCATTCTCTATTTGTCTCTTCTATTCTCTACAGCAATAAGTGCATCTCTTCTGAGTTTCCTGCTTTTATCAGAAAGTTCCTCACTTTGAGGTCCTAGCTTCCTCTGAGCAGCCATGGTCTCTGGGACACTACTTGTTGCCACATAGGGATAATAGTAACTTCCTACTGTTCCTCATCTCTGGCCCCCTTGTACCTTATTTTCGGAACTTTTTCATCACCTTTATAAATGTTTCTTGTCTTAAATTCCTCTGTTTTAAATACTTAGAGAGCTGTCATTTCCTAGTTATACCCTGACTGCTAGACCTAGTTTGGAAGACATCCCAGGCAAGATTTCCCTAATGGAGTGACATGCAAGGTAACACCTGAGAGACGAGTAGGAGCTATCCAAAATGGGCTGACCGCAGCACTGTCATTGGTACAGTACCTTTCATTTTAGATGATCTGTTAGTTTCAAATAGCATAATGGCTAAAAGTACAGATTTTGGAGTCAAAATGTTTTGGGTGCAAATCATAGTATCTGCTACTTTCTAGAGACATGACCTCAGGCATTTTACTAAGTCCCTTGTTTTTCAGTGTCTTCTTTTGTAAGATAATAATAATATCCTCTATGGAAGCTATGCAAAGTAAATAAGTTGATATATATAGACAACTTAGTGTCTGATATTGTTCTTTTTCACATGCATGACAAGTCTTTGCAGAAGCTTTCCTATGCTAATGTGCACTCAGCCTCCAGGAGGAGAATATTGTGTATAGGGGTAGGTGACCTCTATTTTCATCTAGAATCTAATGCTTCAGGGAAAATGTCTGAGGTAGCTTACATTTTTTGTTACTTATTCTAGGTCACCTTTTTTTTTCCCTGTCTGGTTACTTGTTGGTTTCTTTCTCCTTCTAGAAATCCAATATCTACTTAGGATATGTCAGGGTGTTGGGCTCTTATTAATAAGTTTTGATTGACAAAGAGGTATGTTCTATCATTTTGCAGGTTTATTCATGTCTTCCTTTGAGCAGAGGGTTTTTTCTTTTCTATTACATAATTAATGCATTTTTTTGCTGTATTACATAGTCTGGGGGAAGCCAGTGTTTTCCTTTCAATTTACAAATTGACTTAATGGGTTCACTTGACCATGTTACTATATAAAGCATAAGGCCATTATTTCCAAGGTAATTGTTTATGGCACATAGCATCAAAAGTAAGACCAAGATCATTCTATCCTATTTTGGGGGGACATTTTATGACCTCTCTGATATAGGTGGGCTCTGTCCAGCTGCTGGCCAGTGTGTGATCACCTGGAATCTGCTTGCTCAGTAAGGAAGCTGCATTTGCTCTCATGGTCTACCATCTACTCTCTGCCTCCACCCACCCATCTCTCTTTTGTTAGCTCTCCTTCCTTTGGAACAGTCCGGGGTTCACTCACATCCAATGCTAGGTTTACCCAGTGATTGATGTAGTTCTGTGCTGTGGCCAACAATGAGCTACACATCTATATGTCATACGGCAAAGACCTTTGGGGACTTATTTGCTCACTCTAGAGATCTGATCTCTCCTGTCTGCGGCTGCAGCTGGAAGTACATGCTCTGGAGTGGCCGCAAAGGAACGTCTTGGGAAGGAGTGTCACAATCCAGGATCCCTGGCTTTATGGCAATGGCACAGTGGTTAAGAGCATGGACTCTGGAGAAAGATACACTAGGCTCAAGTATCTGTCCTTTCTTCTCCCAACTGTGCTCTTTGACTAATTACTTAACCCTGCTAAGCTTTAGATTACTAACTAGTAAAATGATTTTGATAATAATAGTTTCTTCATAGGGCCATTGGTGATTATTAAATTAGACAATGCTTTGCATGTTCCCTGACACATAGAAAATATTAAATATAGCTACGTTGTTATTATTGTCATCATTATTATTACCGGCCAATGTATACTTACTCCCTTTTAAGATGACAAATTTGGCTTGTTATTCTCATACTTGGCTCTCGAGGGAAACAACCTACAATCCAGGTAGGAGCATCAGTGAACTGGACATTTGAGCTAGCATTCTGTATTTCACAAGAATCAACTGGAGGGGGATGCTGGAAGCTTAAAGCTCTAATTCTTAAATCGCTTTGGATTGGAGTATTCTGTTTTCTCCTCAAGGAAGATCAATTATCCAGATGTCAGATTTCTGCTGCCTGCTCTTCTATTCTATCCTTTATCTCTGACTTTTCATTTCTTTTTTATTTACCTTTTATTTCTGAAAGCATGTGCCAAATCTCTCTTCACATCCCAGATTTAATGTTCTGCAAGGTCAATTCAGTCCTTTACAGCTTAGAGTGAAATTTTAAATGCCATTCATGGCTTTATTAGTTACCTTAGATGCTTTATTTTTTTCCCTAATTCAGTCACTCCCTTTCAAAAATATTTTTCCATATCTTATCTTTTATTTTAAATATTGTAAAAACAATGTTCTACAATGTTTGAATGTTTGTTTCACGGAACAATTCTTTTCAAAAACATACTCTTGCAGCTTTATCATGTTATCTTTATTTTCTTGCCAAAACTTAATTTTCTTGCCAAAAGTTAACACTGTTTGTGTATACTTATCTTTGATAGAAGGCAGGTCTATTTTGATCTAGTTGAACAAAAATTAAGATGGTTCAGTCTCCTTGGGTCTGCTTACTGCTTAGCTTGACATTTTTCATTCCTCCTTTTATGTCTTATGATAAAAAGAGGAGATAATATAAATTCATATTAACGATTTGGTTATTAGTCAGATGAAGAGGGATGGAGAGATAAATTGGGGCATGAATAGTCCCAGAAGGAGACAGAAATTTAGTTCCCTGTTTTCTATGTCTGATTTTCCCTGTGATCTACTGTTGCTTTTAGGTACATGATATCATTTGCCTGTTGTCTCTCTGCCAATCTGGGCAAATGTCCTCTTGTTTTATGAAAATGTCTCTGAGTCACAGTGAACTTGTCAGTTGGTGAGAAGCTGCCTGTCGGCTCTCTTTCATGTTGCCTCATATTTCCTCCACCTGGTACTGGTGCTTCTGCGTTGGGATGTTTTTCATGAAGCACTGAAACTGACTCTAAGACAAAGAGTTCCTATTTTTCCTACAATTCTTGTCTTCCTTGTCTCTTCTCTTCTCTTCTCTTCTCTTCTCTTCTCTTCTCTTCTCTTCTCTTCTCTTCTCTTCTCTTCTCTTCTCTTCTCTTCTCTTCCTCTCTTTCTCTTTTTAGGAAAAATTTCCTTTCAATTCAGGAAAGTATTCCATCACATTGTGTAGGGGGTAGGGATCCATTAATAGGAAAATAGGGTCATCTAAAATCTCTGTCTCTCACTGACCGACATAGTTTGCTCCCATGACCCTGAGGCAGTGGTGTACAGGGTCCAAATGGAATTGTCCTCTGTCTCTTGTCTCACTTTCTTAGAACTCTTCATGGTTAGGTGAGGGCACTTGGCTGAGTCGGGGCCAAAAGTCATATTCTTGCTGACTGGGCTGAGTGAGCTGGTGCAAGACTATATCCACCCACAGGAAGAGGTATGATCTAAAAATTATTATAAATACATTTTTTACTTGATTAGGCTGGGGACTTGAGTCCCTTGGAGGCAGGACGGTATTTATTTCTAATTTGCAAGAAAGGCTAGCACAGGCCATTTATGGCCCTTGTGACATCAGGTGAGTTTGTGAGCTGTTTCCTTGACAAGGAAATCATCAGTTAGCTCTTGATGACTTGCTTCGCTCTTGTTCTATCTGGACTGTCTCTGGGAGAAATTTCTTGACACACTTTGCTTATTTTTCAGCTGGGATGAGAAAAGGAGTTTTGACCCACTTTTCTGTTCTCATCTTTCTGAGAAGTCCCTACTTTACTTTTAAAAAATGTATTAATTAGTTGAAAAACTTACATAAATAAATGAATAAATAAAGTATTAGTGAACTATCTTACTCCCATCCCTATCTCCAGTTTGCTGAGTTCTTACTCCGCTGCCATAGGTAACCATCGTTAACAGTTATGTTTCCTTCCATAATTTGTTTATGTATAACCGAGCAAATACAGATATAAATTCTTTCTTATTTCCCAATTTCTTTAATGTAAAGATTTTATTTATTTATTTTTAGAAAGAGGGAAAGGGAGAGGGAAAGGGAGAGAGAAAGAGAGGGAGAGAAACATCTATCATTTACTCCCCATACACCCTCAAATAGGGACCTGGCCCACAACCCAGGCATGTGGCCTGAATGGGGTTCGAACCAGTGACCTTTAGGTTCACAGACAATGCCCAATCCACTGAGCTGCACCAGTCAGGGCTTCCTATTTATTTATTTTTTAATAAAAAAGGTATATCTTGTGGCCTACATTTGAATTTTTGCTTTCATCTAACAATATGCTCAAGGACTTTTCAAATTTGGACAAAATGGTTCCTCATTCTTTTATCTAGTTGCCTAATATTTTATTGTGCAGATAATTTATTTAACCAGCCTCCTGTAGATAAATATTAAAGATGTTTTTAATCTTTTGTTCTTAAAAATAATGCTATAATGAATAACCATGTAAATTATTTATTTTGCACATGGGAAAAATATGTCTATAAGATAAATATACAGAAGCAGAAGAATGGTGTCAAATGGCTTTTGAATTTGTAATGTTGATAGATATTGCTAGATTAGCATCCATACAATTTCATCAGTTGATATTCCTACCAATAAAGTTTTAACATGTTTCTTTCCCGTTACAGTCTTGCTAGGATAGAGTATTATCAAACTCTGAGATTTTATCTATGCTGAAAGGTAAGAGAAAGCATTATGGGGACATTTTAATTTGCATTTCTCTTACTGTGAGGGAGATTGAATATCTTTTCATAGGACTATGAGCCACTTTTATTTCACTGCCTATGATGTATGTTTATATCCTTTTTTCTTAGGTTATTATTTTTATTTAGGTAAATCAATTTTTAGGAGCATTTTATATATTAACATATTTTTTTCTATTATATTGTTGTAAATTACTATTTTTGGGTTACCAGTTTGTTTGTTTTTTGTCTTTGGGCTTGTCTTTATTTTATTTTGCCAGGATGAAAAATTTTTTTGAGTTAATAAAAATTATTAATCTTGTTTTTTTTATAGCTTCTCGATTTTGAATAATATTTTCAATTAGCAATAATCGCGCCTCGGATAAACCTCATTGGCTACGATACTGCCACTGCGCAAAGGTTGATTTTGAATAATATTTTAAAAGAAATCTTTAAAACTAAGTTTATAAAATTCTCATGTAATTTTCTCCTATGATTTAGTTATTTGTATCTTTGTACAAATAATTAAAGTACAATCTTTGAGTGACTGTAATTTGTCTTGTTAAAATATATAAGGTATAATTTATAATTTTTTTCTGAAAAATTATAAATTATAGATAGCTGCCCATCTGAAGAGGAATGAGATAGGAATTCCCACTGTTACCACTTCTGTTCACCCTTATTGTGGAAGTAATAATCCATGCATTTAGACTAAAAAAGACAACAGAGGTATACAAATTTTAAAGACAGTTTTTTAAAAAATCACTATTTATAGATGATATGATTATATACATGAAGAACCCAAGAGAATATTATTTACAAAGGAATACCAAAAAATGGTGTTAAATAAAGTAATGCAGTAAAATGTAATACATATAAATCAATAACACTTATATACAAATAACAACCAGTTTTAAGACCTAATATAATTTTTTAAATCCCCCATATAATACAACATAAAAATAAAATAACTAGGGATATACTTAATAAGGAATGTGCATGAGCTATATTTAAAAAGTTTAGAACAGTATTATTAAAGGCACCAAAAACTGCTGAACAAATTGAAAGATACCATATTTTGCCATATATAATGCACAGCTTTTTGCCAAGATTTTTGAAGGAAAAATAAGGATGCACATTATACGTGGATAGTACCTGAAATACCTTTGTATCTGCTCTTGCATTTCATAACCACTTGTTACATAAAACTTTTGTACCATAGTGTGTTCAAAAATAAATACTAAAATTCCTTTATAATACAAAAAACAAGTATCTATATGCAAATTAAAAATTAAAACAAAAGATTTCTTTCCCAAAACTTTGGGCCAAAAATGTGGGCAAGCATCATACATGGCAGAGGTAGTATGGTAACAGCCAACGAGGATAGTATGCTAATAAAAAATTGACATGCCAATAAAAAGATCAACAGTATACTTTTAAAAAATACATATCGATGCAAAAGGGTATTTGGAAAAACAAATATAAGCAACTAGTAAAATTCTGGAAAAGTAGAACACTGAAAGGGGACCAGCACTACCAGATATTAAACCTATTATAGAACTGTAATTTTCTGAACTTTATTTTTATTGTTGACATTACGACAACACCCAGCCACCTCCTCCCCTTCCCTCTGGCTATCACCACACTGTTGTCTGTGCGGAACCTCAAAATTGAATGCAGTGTGCTCCCAGTGCATAAACAGACTGGAAGAATAAATAAGTTCAGAAATGGACTCTACAATCTAGTGGAAATTCTGTACATGATAAGGGTATAGTCTCAGCCTAGTGAGGAAAATGTAATGTTAGAACAACTCAGTTATTTAAAAGTGAAAGTTGTGCCTCATCTGATAAACACAGTAAAAATGGTAAAATACATCACAAGAGCCCCACATCCTGGGAAAGCTAATGAGGTTGAAGGTGCATTTTGGGTTCTAACTTAACCTACAACATCGGCAAAGAAACAATGTTTCCATGCCAAAATAAAGCAAGTCGCCAAATTCCATCTAGAGAGATCAGGACAGAATTTTCAATGTACTGTTTTTCCATTCCCCAGTGCGTAGGTATATGAAGGGGGGGGGGAGTAATTAGACTTTTTACAAAGGCATAGCAGAAAAAGTCTAACTTCTAGACATCATTTGTAAAAACTGCTCTTAAAAATCCACTGTGCTTATTGGGGAAACAAGGTGGCATTCTTGAACACTTTTTGAAATACCTGGTTCACTCAGTAATAGGGGCGTCCAACCTTGTGGCATCTCTGGGCCACAGTGGAAGAAGTAGAGTTGTCTCGGGCCACAGGGTAAGTACATTGTGACCTGTAGTCACAAAACAATAACGTTTTGGGTAAATTTACAATTTTGTGTTGTGCTGCATTCATAGCCATCCTGAGCTGCATGTGGCTGGCAGGCTGCAGATTGGACACCCTTGGAAAAGAAACTTTATAGGACAATAGGATAACTGCCCCTTATTATCTTACAAATATTTTTGCTGTATTCTAATACTATTGTGAAAAAGACATGTAGGCCACTGAGAGTACACCAGCCCGTAGGATGCGAGGGAAGGCAAGCTGTGTGCAGTGTTAATTGCTTTCATTAGCACTCAGGAATTCTTAGGGAAATAGTTTGGCTTAGCAAAGCTGCTCCAGGTTTTTCATCTCCAGGTGTTCTTATTCCAGGCTTGTTGCTTTATTGCCTTGCTTACCTAACTTCATTTTCACCCATTTTCTAGGTTAAATTTGAATAAAATTTCTTCAGATCTTTCTGAGATATTGGGCAAGATAGCAGTGTTGCAGAGATTAACTAATTCAGGGTCTCCAAGTCATTTGATTCAGGGTGCAGTATAAATGCAAAGCAGGATGCACCGTAAAGCAAAATGCTAATTATTGTAGGCAATGCAGATGCTACTTTTAAAGGTACCAGATGTGTATCGCCTCTCAGTATCCTGGGCTGGCTCCTAGAAAAGAACATGAGGCATGTGGATGGTATAAACTGAGTAAAACAAATCACTTGGAAGAATAAAAACCACCGAGGAAGCAGAGCTACAATTATCCCCAGAAAAATTAGAATGCCACTTCCTGGAAGACAGCCAGGTGGAACGGGAAACAAAATATCTGATAAAATACTGGCTCCAAGAAAAAAATTTAACACTGATGAATTAAGCTTTTGCTTGTTTTCTTTGTACATTGTTGTATGGTTTAATAAGGGGTTGGAATACCACTTAGAAGATTTGGACACAATTCAATCTAAGTTACGAGAATTTTTCAAGATAATTTTTTTCTCGTGTAGGCTCAGGATTTCATAGCAAAACTGGATGTTTAATTTATAATGGATTTATTATGTGCTGAAAAGATGAAGTAAACATGTAAGTGTTCATGGAGAAATTGAATTGCTTGCAACTATCCATAGGATTAAGTTAGTCTTTTAACTTGTTTGTATCACATATCCCCAAATGTTTATTTCCAGTAAGAACACATTAATTCAGGCCAACAGATTAGAGGGAATAGAAAAGCAGGCATATGCTCACTACATGGATAAATACAGTCATTCCAGTTAGATATAAGGATATCCCTGTAGCTATGTCAAAGGACACGTAGTAAACTGCATAATTTTTGTTTCTTAGGAAGGAGGAAGCATATCAATACTTCAAAAGAAGTAGTTTTAACATTTGATTCTGAATGAGATTTAATACATGGAATCTAGCAATATAATGTACTGTTTTTGATGACAGCTTGATAAAAACAAAGAAGAAATTCGAAGTATAAATTTGACTCATTCTGAAAATCATAAAATCCTATTACAGAATATGGAAGATAAAAAAATCTACAACTTCACATCCATTTAGTGCTGGGACATTTTATCTTGTGAAAGAATTGTCTGTATAGGTCTTGTGGGGTTCCTGAAGTCTGATATAAACATGGAAACAGACAAGAACAGAGGTTCTGGAATGTTTAAAAATCTATCCTATACAGAAATATTTATCATTTCAGCTAAAAAGGAGCTTTATGGTAGGACAATTTTTTAAAATGTTACTTCTCTATCTTCATTATATCTAGCATAATTCCACCCATGACATTTAATATTTGAACTGTTCCCTCACAACTAAAACAACTGAGGAGGAAGTCCCATGAGTGAATTGGCAGTTTCAGGGACTGAATCGGGCTACCCACACGGTCAATGAAGGTGGCAAAGAAGAGGAATAATCTCTCCAAACCTCTCCTATATCCTCCCTCTCGCTCTCAGCAGATAACCTTACCCCCTGTTTCAGAGGCAAGAGAAGCTGTTACTCAGAAAAATCCTTCACTCCTTGCTCTGCCCCTGCCAAGTGTCTGCCTTTCACACTGGCTCCTTCCCTCTGTTAAAAGATAAGCTGAGGCATGGTAAACATTTTAAGAGTTTATTTGAACAAAAATCAATTTGAAGTGGGCAGTACCAAACTGGAAGTGGTTAGAAACATTCCACGAACAGGAGCTGGGGAGGGACTTTTATGGAGAAAAGGAGGAAGCAAAGGCCAGGCAATTATTGATTAGCTATAGTTTAAAGCCTAGTTGGCTGTTGGTAATCGGTTGTCCTTAGGTTTCGATTTTGTAACCTTGAGACATGTACAAGCTTCAGTTTTGGCTTGCTTGTATAGGCCGCCTCAGCTTTAGAGTCACCTCGGTCTAATGGCCTCTGCGTTTAGTTAATTTAACACCTTCTGTCCCCTGGGCCAAAGGATCCCCCTCCACCTGGAACCTCAATCCCTCTGCTTTCTCCAGGATCTCTCTTTGTTCCTCTCCATCGGTCTTTGTACTCACATCCTTAAGAAAAGCAATGGTTACAAAAGTGATGCTGAAGATAATGACAACTGTACTCTTCTGCCCAATGTCCTTTTCCCCTTCCTGGTCAAACCTCCTAATGTTTACATCCTGTTCCCATGTTTTCACCTCCTGTACTTCCTTCAACTTGCTGCTGTCTGGCTTCTCCCTCCACCTGCATGAGAACAACTGTTGCCCAAGTCGCTACAGCCTGCAGAGCCTCCAGAACCTCTCTGGTCTTGCAGTACCATTAGACCTCTCCCGCCTGCTCCGCACTTTGCTCTGCTCTGAGACACGGTGCTCTTTGGAGGTCCCACTACTCTGATACCTTGTTCCTGGTGTCCTTCGGGCTTCTGTTCTGCCAGTTTCTTGAAGGCTGATTCTCTTCCTGCCTTCTTTTAATTTCATGCAGCACATTTGCTGTGGCGGCGGGGGGAGGGGGGGCGGTCTTAGCCTCTCCTATGCTTTTAATTACTATCTCTCTCTTGAACTTCATACTTTCACATCCAGCCACCTTCTGGACATCACCTGCTGGATTGACATAAGACCCCTTAACTACCGCACATCCAGGCCTGAGCTCCTATCTTGTCTCCTAACTTGCCCCTTCTGCATGCCCTGCATTACCATTCACTCAGAAATGTGGGTGTCATCCTCAACTTCCCACTTTTGCCAACCCTACCTCCAACCAGTCACTAAATCCTGTTGATTCTACCTCCAAACTACTCTCAAACAGGTGCTGTTTCCTCCAGCTTCCCTGCTACTGTCTTGGAACCAAGCAATTACTACTTCTCACCTAGATCCCTGCTATCGCCTCCTTGTCTCCCAGCCCCAGGCCTTGTTCCTCCCTCACTGGTTCTTTTATAGCCAGAGAGCCTTGGTACAAAACACATCAGATTCTATCATTTCCATGCTTAAAAACCATCAAAGACTCTCTATTCCTCTCATGAAGAAGTGAAAACTCTTTGATATGGTCCATAAGACTTGTCATGATCTCATTTTCATTTCCCTCTTTGGCCTCATTTTTTTAAGCATAAAATTTTTTAAGCCACAGGGAGTTTACTTCACTTCATCAACATAAATACACAGCATCCATAGATAGGAGCACAGACTATGGTCCCAGACTACTTGGGTTCAAATCCCTCCATCACTTAATGATGTTATGACCTCAAACAAATTACTTAACTTCCTTGCCTCAGTTTCTCCATCTATAAAATGGGATGATAATAGGGTTGTTGTGGGGTGTAAATGAGTCAGTGAGGGTGAAACACTGAGAACAATGCAGGGGCACTATTAGCATTCGGTAAACACTACCTCCTATCATTACCATTGGCCCTAAGCACTGAACAGACTGTATTTACCCTACATTTGAGATTCAAGACAAAAACAATTCTAAATTGTAAAATACATTTAGACAATAAGTAAGCCTAACAAAGGTGTGGGTTTCCCCCAATGATTGCTACTTTGATCTTTATTTGAAATACTATACTGGGGAAAAAAGCCCTGAAATTTTGTTGCTCTTGCTTTATTGGAGATTGGCCCTGTGCTTAATCTGCGTTTTTGACCCAGTGCACGCTTTCCCCCCGCTTTTTTAAAACCAAAGTTTACTCCTCATTTGGGTCTCCAGTTACATGTTAGTTCTTCACTCTCCCCTTTTTTTCAGAGAGAGAGGAAGGGAGAAAGAGAGAGAGAGAGGAACTTTGATTTGTTGTTTCAGTTTTCTTACATTCACTCGCTGATTCTTGTTGCAACCCTGGCATATCGGGGTGATACTTAGCCACACAGCAAGGACCCATGTTAGCTCTTCTTAAAGGCTGTCTCTGACCTGGGACCTGAGCAGCCCCCCTTTTTATGCACTCTCATTACATGCTGGAGCCCCCTAACTTGGCACCTGCCAGTCTGTGTTGTAACTTCCCCTTGTCTGTCCTGTCTCATGATAATGCTCCAACCATGAAGGCAGTCATAGCATTGTTATCCCCTGGGCCTGGCAGCGTATGTGCTCAGGAAGTCAGTGCCCCAAACCTCGATTTTCCTTAGGCATCATCTTACTAGAACAGAGGTAACTTGGCGTGAGGGTAAATTCATCTATTTAAAAATACAATTTGTTTATTTTGACAGTAAGGTGGCTTTGCCTTAAATACCACTTATACCCAAAGAATGACTAACTTGATCTCTGCTGTTTTCAAATTCAAATAATAAAAAAGAGGTAACATTTTTGAAGACTGAGTGTTTGAAAACCTTTTCAAAACATGATGGGGCTTTCTCTGTGTTTGGTAGAACGAGGCATGAAGGCATTGCTCTTGAATCTGTTGTATTAAGTCTATCCTAAGATCCTTAACGATGGGCATCTCAGTCCTAGGCTGACTGTAGAGAAAAATTTTTTGGCTGTAGCCTATGAAACTGGGGCCCAAGGGCAATTATCTGTTTATCTGCGTATAAGCAGCTCCTGTGTCCCAGACTCGAAGGTCCCTAGGAAGCCCCCGAGTCCCTATTTGGTGGTTAGGTGCTGAGATTTCATCACTTCATTATAAATTATTCCACAAACTTTCATAAGTTCTTCCTAGTAGGTTTATACTAGCACCTGTAAAGGTGTAATGTGATACACAAAGACAAAGACAAGGTCCTGCCCTGAAGAAATACAATCCAGATGTCACCTGCTGTTCTTAAGAATCTCAACTTGGCACCTTAAAGGAAACACCAGTACCTGCCCGTGGAGTCTTGCAAATGTCCAGGGAGTTTGGCTTTATCTCATCATCTTGGGCTCTGATTTCTTACTGATGATAGATTTCTGTTGCTTATTTTCTGTGTCATGGCTGTTCCTTTATCTCTTCCCTAGTGTAGGGGCAGAGAAATAATTTTCTTCCAACCCTATTAAGCCCTAGCTGGGCTAATAACATGAGAGATATTAATAAAAGAAAATATACAGATTTATTACATAGGTACATATGAGGTTCCCCAAGAATATGAGACCCAAGGACACATTGGGCAGTTGAGGCTTATATGCCATCCTGAGCTAAGGAGAAGTAAGGTAGGGGATGTGTCTTTTGGGAGTTCGAAGGGCAGAAGGCAAGTCACAGGGAGATGAAAAAGCAAATGTTTAGTAAAAAATGTTTGCTGGGCCATATTTAACAATGGGACACACAGAGAGAACTTTGATTAAATGGGCCGTGTCTACTAGGTTCTTTTTTGTCTACCACAGAGTAGTTTATATTAAAGTATAGTTACCTCTGATGGTAGCTCCCTTCTAAGGCAGGTACTCTATCTACGTTCCTCTTTAGGCAGTTAGAAGGAAGGTTCAAGGTTTTTTTTGAGTCTTTTGTTTCTTGTAAATAATCAGTATCCCAAAAGGCATGTATTTGTGGTAGGCAGTTAGGCATGGACAGAGTGGGAACAATAGGCCAGGTATGGAATGTCAGCAGGGTGGAAAGCCCAGGTACCTCGTGACAGGAACAACTGGGAAAACAAGGACCTCCTCCCCCGGATGACCTTTCCTCTCCTGGCATATCACTGGTCACGTGATAGACCCCCTTAGAGGAGGAAGGATGGAGAAGAATAGCCTCATAGGATGACCTCACAAGTCCCTGCACAAGCACTCCCTTAAGCAATGAGGTCCTGACCTGCATCAGATTAATTTAGGAACAAGGCCTGGGGTCTATTGACCACACACAGTTTTGGTCAAATTAAAGGTGACATTTAAGCCTCAGTTGTTTTTTTCAGCTCTAGAACCAGAAAAGCAGCAAAAACAGATGGATTTGATGGGAAAACTGAAGAGTTGGAAAATTTTAGTTTTAGGTGATAGTTGATAAGCTTAGTAATGCATGCATGCAAAAAGTTATTGTTTCAAGAACTGAAGATATGACTCATGCTGACTCCGGGAGGCCTACCAGTGGTTCTTGACCTTAGTGCCCCAGGGATACTGAAAGCACTTAAGATGGTATCTGAGC
This sequence comes from Anoura caudifer, assembly GCA_004027475.1. Classification (NCBI taxonomy): domain Eukaryota; kingdom Metazoa; phylum Chordata; class Mammalia; order Chiroptera; family Phyllostomidae; genus Anoura; species Anoura caudifer. The sequence goes on along the minus strand of PVKU01000765.1, from coordinate 303,363 downwards.
CATTGTATTCCAGGGAGAGACATTCCATCACCCCCAGGACACAGATAAATCATCACTGGTTAACAGATGAAAGGATGCTGGGGAAATCAGCAGACCGCAGTTTGTATCTGATTAACCTCAGTCCTAACTTCCAAATCCCTTACCTAAACTTTTTCTCTGAATTCCAAAGCCTCTTACCTATAGTTTTTTTCTCCTTATAAAAAAATCTGCTTGAAATGAAATGTAGGACAGTCTTTTAGGATACATAACCCACCATCTTCTCAGATTGCCAGCTCTCTGAATAAAGCGCCCATAGATTCAATCCCTGTATCCACTTACCTGTTCTGGTGGTGACAGGCAGCACCAATGCCAACTTTTCTGGTTTCATATTGAGGCCACGAATGACATCAGGACCAGATGCTATAACTAAAGACCCCCTTCCCCTAACACTGACCAATCAGTGGAGACCAATAAAAAGACACACCTAGAAAGCTGATAAATATTCTATTGAGATTCATCCCTGAGACCTCCCCTGAAATCCCCACCTTTAAAAACCCTCTTGATGCAAGATGAAGGACCCAGCTCTCTCCCTCTCCCTCTCCCCCTTCCCTCCCACCTTTCCCTCTCTCTCTCTGTTTCTCTCTCTGCCTTCTTCCTTTAGGTGCATCTTTTCGCTCTTCTTTCTCCTAAGTTCCAAGGGCCCTCTTTTGCCGCTGTAACTTGTTTCCTGAGCCCATGTAGCCCAGGTGACTCACTTCTTCCACAGCTTACTTCTTCCACTTCTGTGACTTTCCAAACAAACTTTTGCTTGTCTTTGAGTCTTGGCTCTAAATTCTTTCTTAGCCAAACTCAGGTACTGTGGTTGCTGAGCCAAGGTCCAATCTCTGGTAATATTCTGGTGCCATTGCACCACTAGCATATTGAGGTGGCAAATTCTGCTCCCCCTCACTGGCATCAACCCAGACATAGGACACCATTCTCCACGATTCTTTCCCTCACATTCCTAAAATATCATTCTGGGAAGCATCTGTGTGTGGCAGCATTTTACTGAGAAAATAGGTAAGAGGGAGAGAAATTATATGGCATTCCATAGTCAGTCTAAAATAGAATATTGAGCTCTTTAAAAAGTCCTTTAGCCATTTCTTCCAACCGAAGTTCTGGATGCCTGCTATTTTCGTTGGCTCCCCCACTCTTCTCTCTGTGCTGCCTTTCAGCCATTCCAAAAACGAAAAAAATATTTTCTCATACTCGTTTATGTTGAACAATCTGGTGCTCCATTCTCTACCTAGAATCCATGTGGGCTCCCTCTGCTTAGCTGTCATTCATCGTTAATGCACGGACTGCTCCATATCCCGCTCATCCTCCTTTCTCCCTGGTTACGTACCTTACATCACTGCCACCACCCGCACCCCTACTCCTCCAAAGGCACAAGTGGATATACCAGCTTTTGGTTAAAATGAAAACTCCCTCCCATTTTTCCTTACAGAAGTCTGAGAGGAAGAAAAAACTTGGAAGCAGAAGAGCTTATTTATTGAATGCTTTATTTCAACACCTAAAGGATGAGGGCCAAGTCTTATTCATCATTGTATTCCTATCCCCTCCACGTAGAGGAGGCGTCCAACAGGTATTTATTGCGAGAGTGAATTTACAGAGTCTAGGAGAGCTGTGCTGGAGTCAAATGTGTTCATCTTTTCTTTAAATAGCTCAGCACCACCTAATGTTCCTATTATCTCATATACACTGTATTTGAGGGCACTATTAGCTTGAAAACAGGTATCATTCTCTGGCTTGCATTCTTTTCACAGGATTCTCATGGGCGTCTAAGGCAAAGCAGTGAGGATCTGGCAAACAGGTTTTAATTTTGCAGACTGTGTTATTCTCTTCAGGGGCCCTGACTGCCAATATCCCTGAGATAGAATGAACTCTTGACTCTGGGCACGGCACAAAGCCTCAAGCTGTTCCCTGCAGGAGTGAAGAGCTCGGACGGGATTAAGGATGGTGGTGGCTTTGCTAATGCTTTAAGGCAGTTTCACCTACATCTGCATCAGTGAGCATGTCTGTGCCTGAGAAGCACTGCGGACCAGCCAAAGATCAGGCTTGTTTTGAATGTGCCATCCAGGATCCCTGGGCATCCAGCTACTGGAACCAATGTGTGTCAATTGTGTTTTTCTTCACGTGAACCCCAACAGCTCTGCCTCCAGCAGTTGCCTCCTGTGTGTTTTTTAAGCATTGTGTCCTTGAAAGGACTTTCATCTCTTGCATATCCTTAGTTTTTCCTCCCCCTTAGGTGAACTGATCTCACAAATCCATTTTAACTTAACAAAATTATTAACCTGGGCTGAAAAGCTCTACGTTTGAATAGGGCATTTCTTTACTTCCAAAGTAGCTTTTCAATGAGAAAACTGACGGTGACATAGCTGTTGACCTTGAAGATGAAATATTTGCCTTTCCGTGCTGTGTACTTTCTCAGAAGAACGTTATGCTGTTTTCCCAGGCCTTTGATGAAATGCTGTGGTTCCCCACACAGGTAGAACACTGCATCTTCGATCAACGGCATCGCAGGTTTTCTGTCTTTCACCGCCCACGGCCTGCATTTTGTTTGGAATCCAGGACAACAGAGCTGCTGATGCTGTTCGAGCAGATTTCTTTGTTCTCTTCTCATTTTGAAAACCATAAAAATTCCTACTCAATAAAAAAAATAGCAGTTGAGCTTCAGTTTAGTATTGGTATTGTGACTCCAGCAGCGAGCACTGCAGCATGCTCTCGGGGAAGCTTTTAGGAGATTCCATAATTTCTTCCTGACCCCAGCTGGTGACCAGTTTATGTCCTGAAGCTTGCCGATGAATAGCCCTTATAATTCCCATCCTAGTGTGGGTGGGTTCCGGCTTGCCCTTATCTAAAAGGAATACCTGACGGTGTTTTGAAATGTTAGTCCTTTGTAAGCAGGTAGAGAAACACCTTAGATTAATAGCCTCTTATTTGCTAAAAGGAGAGAGCATTGTGTATGTCACCTTAGAATGCCCTTCAATGACTCCAACCCATTAGGGTGTTTATGATCCATTTGCGATTTTCTTCTCTCACCTTCCCTTTCATATATTAATAACTTAATCATTCTATGGTTCTTTTATTCTTTGTTCATGTGTTCTTTTATGCAACATGCATATATTAAGCATCTTTTATGTAAAAGACACAATGTAAGATTATTGATCTTGTTCTCCTCCCAAAACAAAAAAACACACACAAAAATAAGTTGCTGACATCAGTGGGTTTACAAGTGGGTAGGGAAAATAATGAAATGTGTACAATACAGAGTAATTAAAATACCTTTATGTTTCACTTTTTTAATTGTTTTTTACAGTTTGCAAATTACTTCCACTTAGCTTATCTGATGTACACACCACAGCGTGTTCACGTAGAGTTGGGATTAGAATCCAGACCTTCTGTTTCTCTTTTCTCTTGGTAATTATGACTTTGCCATCCTTATGTCAACTGTATTGTACTTAGCATTAAAATTACACTTAAAGGATACACTTGCTTTTCTGATGATTTTGTCAGAAAATGCATACCATGGATTTCATTTCACCATAATCATTCCCCCATGTCATTGAAAGTTGTTCATTATACTGTGTCTTTCCATGCCTGCTAATTTCACTCATCCCAAGACCATTTGGAAAAGAGGGCATTATGGTAATTGGAGTGTTCATCGAGAAGTGTGGATGCCAGACTGCATCTCTGGCAGGGATGGCAGCAGGAGACAAACAACACATTCTAAAAGGTACCAGTAACCACTACTTAAAATATGTGCAAAGAGAAAATAATTCCCTTCATAGGAAGCTATAGTTAATTTCCTTCTAAGAAGGGACACAACCATCTGGAGCAGATTGTATTGGTTGTTTAACCCCCAAAGGGAAAAATAAAATTATATCTCCCAAATAAATTTTACTTTCAGTTATGGTCCTGTAGTGTCTTCCAGCTCTAAAATCCTGTGGTTCTAATTGTGTTGTCTGTGAGTGTGTGTCTCAGCTTCTCTAACAAAAAGACACCACGTGGCTCTAGGTAAAGTGAAGATATGAAAGCAACTGGTTAACATGACAGATAGAGAAAGCAGAGCCACATAACTCTATTTTTTCTTATTTTCCTGGGCAACATGAGTCAGTCCACTTTGTGTTGCGTAAGCACAATCTGAAAAAAGACCCTCATTGATGAGTCTATGCTGGCAGAGACAAATGGTGGATTCTCAACAACAAATTATTACACACCGGCAGGATGGGTGTATTTAGTTTCCCTAAATTAACTGCCACATTTAGAGAGTTATTTTTTTGGAAAAGCATTTTCTTATTGTTGCCATCATTGCATCATAACAACCCTGTGATATGGGCAATGTGATAATCAACATGACCTACCTCAGAGGTTCCAAAATTGTTTTCTTTTTTTAATAAAAATTGTTTTCTTCAACAAGATACCTGAGTGACACAATATACTCAAATCAGTAATATTGCTCAGGATGGTGGTGGTTCTCAACAGGAGGGCTTTCCATTCTCTCCAGGATACATATTGGAAATCTGAAGATGGCCTTCACTCCACAGTGAATTTGATTTTTATCTATCAGCCAAAAAAAAAAAAAAAAAGCTCCTCTCAACCTCTTCCACTTGTAAATTATTATTTCTAGCCGAATGACCATCTCTGTTTATCTAGAAGTCCTATAGATGCAAGTTGAAGAAAATGAAGAGAGTCACCAGGATTTCTTCACCACCAGAGTGAAGGGGTCAGGAGTGAGGATCAGTGGGGAAGCATCAGTTTCTGACTAATTTCTACCTCAGTAGCTTGGGTGGACACGGACCATATGATGGCATCGTGCAGAGAACCCCTTTAAAGAACACTGAGGTTAATCAGCTATTAAGTCATATCTCTCTGTTATTTGAATTGGTTTACTAACCTCTTAGCATATTTATTTTTCATTTATATCAAAGGAAAGAATCATAACCAGATGCCTTTCTGTATGTGGTATGTTTCACAAAATGATCTTACATACAAACCCAGCTATCTTACTTTCAAAAAAAGAGAATACTAGTAAACCTTATGAATGTTTACTAATATTTATTGATTAAAGTGTTTGAGTTAGTAGTTTGTTTACACAAGGGAAAGATACAAATAATAACTCCTGAAGGATATAAGATTTGAACCAGCTAGAAGAGGGGTAGAATGTGACAAGAAGAAATTTATAGATGGGATATTAATGTATTCTAAACAAAAGTGGTTGTTTTAAGAGTATGTAATTTGCTCAGCATTAGGAAGTGATGTTGAGTGGCTGGAATATCAGAATAAGTATGGAAAGAGGAAAAATTGGAGTAATAGGCCCCAGCCACATCACAAAGAACTGTTAGTGCCAGATTAACCATTCTTGAGATAGAAGCATGATAGTTTTTGAGTAGGGATATGTCACGAAGCTAACCTTGTACCAATATGTCTAACAAAAAGCAATTAGGAGACTCTTACAATGCTCCAGGTAAAAGTTTTGAGGACAGAAATTGGAATAACAGCAAGACCCTACCCTGTGGTAGGAAATATAAGAGAAATGGAGGTATAATTACAAAATTTGGACCTGAGTGGGTATAAATTTGGGGTACCATAAACAGAATCAAGAATGAGTTGAAATTTATTTGTTGGTAGGTGTATAGACTATGTTTTCCCACTGAAATATTACGGTGGTTATGTTTCTAGTTTTTTTTTTTTTAAACACAATTCAATTCATAGTGTGGCTCCTAATTCAGAAAAGCACGGTGTGATGGCATTCAGAGATCAATGCAAGAGACCTGAGAGAGTTAATCAACAAAGTTTTATCAAATTGGGTGTGGGAGGCAAGAGGCAGTGAAGATGATTCCAAGGTTTTGAACTGGGTGAATAAATAGATAACGATGCTGTTCATAGAAAAGGGAATATAGAGGCAGAGTTTGGGACAAGTGGGATTTGCATGGTGGCTGTGTGTCACAATACATTGCTTGCCCCCTCTGTGTACATCACTGGTGTCCTCCAAAAGAACAGAGACAGTTTGGGTATGGAGTTTATATATAAACTGAGCTTTAGAGAGAGGTGGATAATCATGTCCATATAGAGGAGATAGTTGAAAATACAGAAATATAAGGGGCACCATTGATAAACAGTAAGTATAAAAAGGAGAGAGAAGGGATTGGGGAGATCTTTGGAGAAAATACATGTGAGGCAAGCCTGATAAACCTCCTGGGTAGGTTTTATTATATGCAGGAATCAAAACTCAAAAGCATACCACTGAAATACACAGCGTCTCAGGAATTATAAGTGTGTGTGTGTGGTCAAATAAATCTTGGTTCTCACTTTTTAAAACAAGCAGAGCAAAAATGACATGATTTGTACATGTTCTCAGTTGTCAGTTCTGGTGTGGTGTTTATTTTCAGTTGGGTAATGTTTTCTCTTGTGAAGATCAAAGAAAACTAAAGCTTCTAGGTTTCTGTACATATGGTAACTCTCCTGGTTTGTAACACGTGTGCTCCCTAGTTTGTTTAGCCAGTGACCTCCAATTTGATTCAAAAGAAGTGGTGTTCACCACAGAATGAGAAATGATTTGTTTCTGGTTCAACTTTAGCCTTGAGGCAGTTCCTGCCTACAGAATTGTCTGGTAAACCTGGCTATACGCAGAGGCTTAGAGGTTTGAACTTCCAGAAAGTGCTCTCTTAATCAATCATTTCACTCAGGTCCCGTCCTGACAGAGCCAAGGGCCCTGAAGGGGAAGTGCTAAAGAAGCTTATCTCCTTGCGACCGACTTCTTATGGAACTTGACCACTCTTGGGGCTTCCATGGCCTGCTGGGTCCTCTGCCTTGGACCCGGCCCCCCCACCCTGCCCCTCGACCCCCGCCCAGTGTGTTGAAATGTGAAGACTAATTGATGAAAGACACGGAAGTTACAGAGATTCTGAAACACCTCACTTAATTCTTGCTCCCTTACAAGGCTCTGACTCTCTCTCTATCTGGCTTCTACCCTTTTTCAGCTTTATTTCTTTTCCCAGCCCCCTTCCCAGCACTGCCCCCCACCCCCCACCTTTTGACAGCTATTTGGTACTCTGCTTCCCTGAGTGGAGAGAGTTGCTCAGCAGAGTATCATGCTGTAATGGAAACCGGGTCCCCTGGGTGCCCACTGCCTGTCCCTGAAAGCTTTTTCATCTTGTCCCTTGTTACCCCAGAGAATAATTACTTCAAAGACCAGTCCCAGTGCCTGGCATTTCAGTTTATCTCATTACCTCTGTTTTTTGCCAAGCCCGCTAGTGGTGCCAGAAATCAAATCAGGGTTGCTGGCAGTATCGCCCGCCTAGCATGTTCCGCCTCTCCACTGCCCCACACTCTAATGTTCCCTGATTGCAAACCCTGTCATCATCTTCTTTGAATTAGCTGTGCCTCCTGAAATGGCGTAATGGCCGTGCAGTGCTGGAGTGCTGATGTGGAGTCCTGTTTTAACTGTCTGTCAAAGCCTGGGCTAATGAATTCTATTAGCATATTAGCTTGCCAGCTTTGGGAGCCCGGGAGGAGCCGGGCAGCCAAACGCAGTTGGCAGATACAACCTGGTGCTTCAGAGCGCTCCTTGGCAATGGTGGCACCGGAGACTCCAGTAATGTAAATGTACAGACATGGGAATATATGCACAATTAGAAAGGTTATTTGTTATAATAGACTCGAGCAGGAGGCAATGGGATGAGAGATGACATTTTTTGACTGTGGGGCCTACCTCAGGCATTTTAAAGAATAAGAGAGCCTTGAGAGTGCCCCAAGGCTCTCTTAATCTCATCTTATATTCTTTTTGGAAATTAGCATGTATGGAAACAAGGTTTATTTTCCACATGGCCTCTAAAAAAAGATGGCTTGAGATACTCAGTTGGTATTAGTTTCATTTGAACCATGATGACCAGTGATTGACATCATTGCTGTAGCGACTGGGCACCATTCTTAAGACTGCTCGTTCAGAGTGGAGGATCGCTTAATGACCAAGCCCCCCACCCCAGCCTCCATTGAAATTCAGCTTTCCGTCATAGCAAAATATGCAATCATCAATGACAAGATGATTTTTAGGCAACAAGAAAAGTGCATTTTTCCAGCAAACAAAGACTCGAAGTGGATATCTATTCATTGCTGATTTTATATTAGTGTTTAGGATAAACTTACTGTAAGTGCTGGTACAGGGTTGCTAAGCAACCAGTGGTGATTGTTATGCCTGATATTCAACTCTTAAAGGTATGCTTAATGGGTGTAATCTTCAATTTTGTTTGACATTAAAATGTAAAACTTGAAATACTTTATGTTGGAAATTTTTAAATATTGCAACATGGTATTAACACTAAAAGTGTGACAGTCACTGAATTCCAGAGAAGTTTCTTAGAACTGTTTAACTTGTGGTTGTAACTAAATTATTCTGCCCACCCAAATAACTTTTGAATAAATTACCAAATTAATTCACATTAACCTCAAAGACTTTGTGAAAACCTGCATATTTCTGGGTAGAGGATTGCAGACATAGCAAATGTAATTCTAAGGGCCGTAGATGAAATTTTAGTCTTTGACTGTTTTTGTCGATTGTCCCTTGTTTAAATATGGTCACTTTTCTATCTTTACTGTCAATAGAAGAAATACATGGAGGGACTTTGACTTACTGCATTGAATGCAGCACTGAAATTCTACTATTTATTTTGGAAAGACAACCCATAATACTCAAACAAAGGATTTTTTTTTGTTTTTACTCCAAGATCATGGTGTTTAAAATTCTTTATGATCTTATTTTAGCTTCCTTTCATTTGCTTACTTTTTTGTTGAAGTATTATTTATCTGTTTTTTCTTTCTTAAAAGTAAATACAGTGTGACTCCTTTTATGGCAAATACAGTTGACCTGTTGTTGACCCTTTGCAAACTGAATGAGTGCAATGAGATGAAGTTAAACAGGTCATTAGCTATTGTAGACACTATTAGTTGCTTATTTAACAACAAATCCTGTTGTGTTTCCCCACCCCCTAATTTCTTCCTCAGAACCTGATTTTGTTTATGTTCTTGGAGGAAGCTGAGACCCTTCCTAGACCCTCAGCAAGGTGATTTTTGATTAGTTCAAGGCTGAGTCAATGACAATAAATCCAATCCCCTTGACTGCTACTGGCTTAGGACCAGGAGTGTGATGTAATTCTGACCAAAGAAATATGAAGAAAATTTGAGAAAGAGAGGTACCCTAATTTATCAAACTGGCATTTGGATGTTATACGATCATGTGATGTTTGAAACAGTTGCACCGAATTATAACCACACAGAAGACAAACAGGAATGAAAACCTGAAGATAGAAGATAAAAAAGATTTAATTGTTGAGCCACTGAATTAGTCAACCTAGGAACTTTGGGCTTCTTCTTACGTGAGAGAATACGTTTTCCTTATTGTTTAGGCAATAAGCTTTTCATTTCTTGTAGCTAAGTCATCATAACTAATGTTACCTGGTGTTATTTTATTTTTAGGTAGGATTTATATGAAGACAAATATTTATGATTTCTTAGATGTCTTATTCTCTCAGTTCATTAAAATTGCAGACAATGCATAGTATTTTCTTTGCTTCAATTTGTTGTCTCTCTATAGCATACGCTTCCACATCTGCCTTCCATGCAGCAATCAGATGAACTGATTGATTGTTTTGTTCATCAATTGTTTGTAGGCAAACTCTCCTGCCAGGAACAGTTATAAATACAACACAATCCCTATAGTCAAAAGATACTCAAAAAGACAAAATAGTACTGCATTTTTTTGTGCACACTAAGAATGAATCTTTGGAGATGAGGATGATAGATAGGAATAAGGAAGGAAGAATTTAAGTTGTATTTTAAGCAGTAAAGCCCTGTTAATAACGACATTTCCATAAGAATAGATTGGCTCTCTCAGTGTCAGTTTTTCTGCAAGGAAGCGTGTGCAAGGAAGGCAAGCACAGGTTACAATGGAGCACACGTAGAGTTCAGTCATGCAACATGCTGCTTATGACTAGGAATGGCAGCACTAGATGATATGGAGTGATAAACAGAGCTTCAGTTTGGACTAAAACTGCACAACTCAGGAAACACAAACAGATTTATCTTGTTAAATGGCCCCCAATCAGAGGAAAGATGAGTGATATATACACTTAGAGGACAGAGGCTCTTATTATTGCTTACTCTTCACTCCAACCATACCAAATTATTCACAAATATTGTACTAAGTTATTCCACAAATACTAAGCTGTTCCCAAGTACCAGGTTATTCTATGCTCTACAACTTGCACATACCAAGACCTTTACATGAACTGCCCTCTGTTTCTTGTTTGTTGGCTAAATTTTATTGATTCTTCAAAGACATCTCAACCACTAATACTCAGATTGTCACCTCCTGTAAGCCTTTAAAGGTTTAATAAGCCTGTTCTGCTGTTTGCAACTTATAGAGCATTATGTCATCCACTTCATGGCAATGCCTGGTTTCCATGTTCTTCCTCCTCATCAGCTTGGCACTTTGAGGAAGGATCCATGGTTTGTTCCTCTTTAAAACATTTTTTTTTTCCTCTTTGTATCTTCAATACCTAAAACAGAGCCAGGCACATAGTAGGCAGCCTTTATAGGCTGCTATCATGGTCTTAAGTGGGAAAGATGCTGCAAATGCATTGTCAAGAATAAGAGAAATTAAGCTTCACAGTTATATAAGTAATGTGCTCACTCCCCTTCAAGGCGGCATCAGACTACGTGCACCGGTGTAGCTTTCGTACCAACAAATATGTTGAACCAGCTCATTTCAGTGCATATTATTGAATTTATACTTATCTGTACCATTTATTTCTCTCTTTTACTAAGTGTTATTTGGGACTTCAGGCATTGAAAATGCTCTGTAATGAAACAAAGAAGAAACCCAAAAAAGTCATTGTTAGTTTTAGTAATATGAGAGGAATAGTGAAGTTAAACTTTGCAGCTAATGTGGGAGGTTTTGATTCCCTGTGGGGTTTCATTTTTTATCTCCCTCTGGCCCAACTAATTGAGATAATAGGTAAGAGAGATCTGGGTTCATTAGTAGATATGATTAGATGGGCCCCAAGGAACTTCGCTTTGTTGTGTAATTAGGAACTCATGGAGTAGTTAAAGCAACTTGACCCCTGCCTTTGTGCCCGCTATTCCTGGAATGACCTCAGTGGAATCTGTCTTTGGTGGTCTCTTTCAGTCTTTGCTAAACAGTGCAGTTAGGCTGAAAGAGCTGTGAAATGAATAAGAGAATATTGATGCCCCACTATTTAATTGCCTTCTAAATCCATGGTAAATTTTTTAGTGATTTTAAACTCTGAAAGAATAGCAGACTCATTGATTTCTATAATTCATTTATTTAGGGATTTCTATTATCAACTGAATTTGATTGATGGCTTCATGACAAATAGCTGTGTGCTCAGCATATACCAGTGCTCTGTAAGCTCACTCAGCCATAAACAATGTGTGGTATAATTCGTGGGTCCTTTTGCTGAGTCTGTATTTTGCTGTTTAGGGAAGAACTGATTGAGATTCCTTAAGTGAAGGAAGTAGAGTGAAATTCCACTTAGTTCCCTTGGCGAAGAAAAAACCACTGTGATATTTGTATGTGGACCCCGAGAATTCTCAAATCCTATTTTGAAATTCTGTGGCATTTACTCCGAAATGTCAAGCCCTCTCTCATGGTCCAGAACGCAGCAGAGTCACTTGAGAAAGACCGTGGCATGCTGGGTGTGTGCTGTAATGGCTGTGTCCAACTCTAAGTCTGCTTCACTCAGACATGAGCGATGGCAGATAATGATGTCTTCATCAAAAATTGAAGCAGAGCCCCATAAATCTTTTTAGTTTTTTTCTTATCAAAGACTTTGATTCACATTACATAAGATTCCAGTCCTGAAAACTCAATTGCCAGGGAGCTATTATGGACTCTATATATTTCTTCCAGATCATATAAATAGATATTTGTGATACCTATTTTACAATAATCTAATGGTTTTCCTGATCACAAATCAATTAATTTATATTAAAAAACTGGAAAATAAAAAACATAAAAAGGGAAATTAAAATTACCAAACTCCTAACCAGAGATCAATATTATTAAATTTTAGCTAATTGGCTACTGTAAAATGAATAATTTTCTTTTTAGGACACTAAGCAGCATAGCTTATTATTAGGAAGGGGTTAATGTTGGTCATAGTGTTGAAGTTTCTCTGTGTTTTTTTCTATTTCCCTGACATCTACCAGAGAGCTGGAGCTCGAGCTCGGAAGCTGAGTTACATGCGTGCACTGTGGCAAGTCGGACAAGCGCCTGAGCGCAGCAGATACCAGACATCCCTCACCTTTTGTGAGGTGAGACGTGAAATCATTGCCACCACGTGCTGCAGGAGAATAGAAAGTTTCATTCTAATCTCATCTTTGGCTTTATAACTTATACATTCACAAATATGAGTTTCAGCTATCTAAAATAAGGTGAAGCTATGAACAGGGATTAAGAAATTATGCTATATTTTTAGGTAATGTAGCATGAAAATATTTACTCTTGGAATATGACAATTGTTGATTTTTAAGTACAGATTATGATGAGATTAATGACTACTGCAATGATTTTAGAGCAACTTCAAATAAGTGTCTTGATGGACAACATTGCTATTGTCATCGACTCTCTATTTTACAGTAGCTTCCCTGAGTGTCAGATAACTATTCTTGGTTATTTGATGAAATGAGTTAACCATTTCACACACAGTGTCTTGGGATTTAAAAGACATGCAATGAGTAACACATTGAAGTAATCATCCCTTATAAGAATTCTATCTGCCTTTTAGGGTGAGTAAAGAGCTTAGTCAACTAAGGTTTATGAAATTACTACAGCTTTTAGGAAAAAAACAAAGACAATAATTTACAATATTAATTTTCTAATCATTGGTGAATAAACTGTGTATGAAAATAATATAACAACTCATAATATAACTATTTGGGACTTCTAATGGACACTTTTTCTTGCATGAGTTGTATTATACTATAGCTTTATAATTAGTAAATTTATGGTTTATGATATTGAATACTGAAATATTTGTATCATTATAGTTAATTTTTATTACAATGAGGGAAAAATAATACCAAATAAATCAAAGAGGAAGTTAATTTAACAAAACTTATATAATTTTCCATGTAGCCTGCTACTGTTCCAATTCTGAGAGAAGCACCAAAAGATATTGCAGTAAATTTTTTTGCCCTTCTTAGCTTCTTCCTCTTCTTCCTCTTCACCTCCTCCTCCTCTCCCTCCTCCTCCTCCTCCCCATCTGCTCCTCCCCTTCCTCCTCCTCTTCCCTTTCTCCTCCTCCTCCTTCTCCCCCTCCTCCCCTTCCTCCTTCTCCTTCTTCAAATGTAGATTTGCTTTCTAAATATCCATTAGTGATGCTCAGTAAATCGGACATATTTTTTTCCTAAAGTTTCCTTCAATCCTTTTGTATTTCTACTTTTAACCCTTTCTTGGGGGGTACCATCTTTTTTAAGTTTGCTCTCACTGCATAGTAGCTTACTAATTGTATTTGTTTAAGAACTAAAGCTTCACCATGTCAAGGAATAGCCCTTAATTCTACAAGTTGGTGAATGAGTCATAGTCAATCTTTTTATATGCCTTTTTCCCCAATAAACATTGATCATAAAATATTACTCAAGCTTTGTAATTCTAAATCAAAAAGTTTTAACTGTTTGAGTCTATTTTGATAGTCTACTTAACTCCTTTACTGATTCCAGATGTTCCCTAAGCTGCGTTTAGACTAGTTGTACTGTCACTGAGATGTCGTGACCAGAAAAAGCAAACACCATTTTGCCTTAGATATGTCTAGTCTTGAAAATGTTTTATATCTGAAAGACTTTTCCAGGAGTCTTCAGCATTGTGTTCTCTTTAGCCATAGAGGTGAAATAAGCTGATTTTAGGAGGAATTGTTCTTAGTTCTTGCTAAACATTTTCTTAGAATTTTAGTAATAAGATCTTAGGTCTTATACATATATTTCTATATTACTGTTTTCTAGAGTTAATCTTTTAATATGTATTAAAGACTATACACCATTTTTCTTTCTACTTAGGCAGACTTGGAGTGGTTTGGGGGGCATGACATGAGTTTCATATTATCTACAAACTTGACCTCTCCATTTAGTCCTTTTTTTTTTTAATATTCTATATTAAAATGGGCTCATCAGGGATAGCACTATTAGCACTTTATCACCCAGAGAAATTCTGTGTTTCTTTCCTTTTTGCCTTTGTCTCTAGGGTGATTCCCTGTCTGTGAGAAACACTTTCATTTTAACTGAAAAACCTACTGTGTATATGTGTGTATATAAAATGTTAGTGTAGAACTTGGTCAAAGTGTTTTCAAAAAGTCTAAATAAATAGGACTCATTGATTTCTCTTTGGACACATACTCATATATTTCTAGTTCTCTCCTTGACTAATTTTTACCTTTATTATGGGGATTTTCAAACACACAAAAGTAAAAAGAAAATCATAAACCACTGTGTACTCATCAATAGTCTGCTTTCTTTCTTGTCATAGCTATCCTTTTGCCTAAATTTTTTCTTTTTGGGTATTTTCATGAAATCATCAAATATTATATACTTTCATTCATTAATACTCAGCTAGATTTATAACAATAAGCACTAAATGATAACATTTTGAGATAAATGTTATCTCATTTATAAAATTCAGATAACATCTGAATTTTTTAGTATCTGATTTAAGTTTCTCAAAGCATTTAAAAAATGACCCTCATCAATTGTATTAACCAAGACTCCCCCCTCACATAAACCATACTCTCCTGGACACTGTGTTTTTAATTTTTACGTAGATGCCATAACCTTATCAAATTTAGAACTAAGACTGAGAGACTTTTCTTTCCAGAATTTCCTCTGGAGTTTTTCCTACGAGTGTGAGTCACACTGGCAAGCTGCCATTCTTCTCCAGTTGCTGCGGCTAATAACAACAGGTTACACGTTCTGTCCACCGGTTCCATATCTCACCCTGAGTTCATTTGGAAGTCTTAGGTGGATGCTGTCTGGTCCTGGTGATTTATTTACATTCGTTTGTCATTTTGGCCCAGGAAAATCTTGTGTGGAAACTGTTCTAATACCTCTGACTTGTCTGTTAAAAGCAAGATGGTGAGACTCTTTCTAAAAGTCTTCTATAGTAAAGACTAAAGCAAATAATTAATTGATTCTCTCTCCTATCACTTACTCATCCCTGAGCGACCTTTGAGCCTTCCAGCTGTCTTCCTGATCTTGCCTTCCTTAAACTGTTTTGCATTTTTGCTTTGGAGCCCCTCGTGGGGTTGCTCTGCTGATTTCTTCATGCACCATTTGTTTGTAGTTTGCTTCTGACTTACTCTAGATTCCTTTTCTTTGAGAGTAGCAAGTTTTACATTAAAAAAATTTGTATGGCACTTTTATATTACCATCTTGGCTTGAGTGGCTTTTGTTTAAATGCTGTCTATTTTGATCAGTATTCACATGTTTCCTGGCTTCCAGCAAGGTGCTTGAACATAGTCTCTATGAGTGTTTGTTTATTTTCAAAATGTTCCCTATCAAAACAAGTATCTTTCTATCCCTTTCCATTGCAAGAGTTGCAAAACCACAGCATAGAATCTGAGGCTTTCCCCATCCCACTTAAATGTCTGAGTCATAAGAGTGATTGCTGTTAAAGAGTGGTTCTTCCACAACATACTTGGGCCCCGTTTCACAATCTGCTCCTGAGAATCACATGCTATCATGTCTGATTCTGGAAAGTACTGCTCAACTTTCTTCTGCAGCCACAGACCTGCCTGGCAGCATTTCGCTGAGGCTGCTATTAAGGCTAGCTTTTCAGTTCTCTCGTTTAAATGACTGGGCAGTGGAGAAAGGCATTTAGGAATTTGTTTAGAATTTAGGTGGAGCTGATTTGACATTTATCATTTGTGTTTGCTGTTTAACAGCATGCATAATATGGTGTAGGTAATTAAGCTTTGACCTTGCACATTGTTCAGATGATATAGAGTAACAGTTTCCAGTAGAAATGTAATGTGAGTTACATATGGAACTTAAAGTTTTCTGGTAACCATATTTTGAAAATAAAAAGCAATAGATGAAGTTAATTCAAATAATATATTTTATTTAGCCCAAATAACCAAATATAATTATTTCAACACATAATCATGAATATATTTTGAGATATTTAATGTATTTCATACTAAAATTCTGAACTCCTATGTGTACTTTATACTTATAGCATATTTCAATTTGAGCTAACCATATTTCAAGAATTCAGTAACCTCATGGGATAGTGGCTACCAACCTGGATAGTACAGGCTTATGTAGGGTTCTCCATAGAAAACAGTAACTTAATGCTCTATAAGCCATTCAGAATTTATATACATACATTTAGTTTAGATTTGTTTGTTTCTGACATCTGTGGCAGCACATCAGTATAGCAAACTCTGGAGGAGCCATTTTACTTGACAAAAAGAAGGTTGATGAATATATCTAACTGTATTACTCTAATATACTTGGTATCTCTCCTCTAATTAAAGTAAGATTATCTTACAACTTATGAAATGAAGATCTGGCATAATAGACTCAGAATGTGATGAAAATGTTTTCATTAAGTGCTAAGATACCCTGCAAGGCATGGCATTTTATCTCAAGTCTCTAATAACATTAATATACCCTTTTAATCTCTGAAGCATTTTAGACTTAATGGGAACTCCTTAAAGAACGACAGAATAGCAAGACTTGCAAGGTTAACGTAATGTGAAAATAGTCACAGTACTCCATGAATTGGGGTTAGTGTAAAATTCCTCATGGGTGGAATGTACAAATACAGTTCGGTTTACTCAAGGACGAGACTCAAAAACCACATGTAGAGGTGGGTGTAAAAGGGAGGAAGGTAGGGGTTAATGGTGTTTTCCAGTAATTGTCCTTGGCTTCTGTTATATAAGGGGGAACTCCCCCAAACAGAATTGTCTTCTGGAGGGTGGGTCCCTTGTAGTACAGGCCTCCCCCGCTAGGTGAGTGTTCTAGGAACCCATCTGTATCAGTGCACCAGCTGGCATTGTTGTGAGAGGCTGTTTGGCTTCAGTGAATTTTTTTTGAAGAGTCAACACCTTTGCCCATTTCATGATGGATAATTTATGAGTGCACCTGCCCACACCACTCTGAGTGTTCAACATTTTTTGACCAAAAATGTCATGATCCCCATGCTCTACCCTCTCTATTCACTCAATCTTGCCCTGAGTGAACTTTTTGGTTTCCCTGGATGAAAAAAGTCCTTAAAGGGGAACATTTTCTGATGTGGAAGAGGTGAAAGAAAAAATGGCAGAAGCACTGAAAGGCATCAAAATCAATGAGTTCAAAAACTGCTTTGAGCAGTGGGAAAGAAGGCTTGATAGGTGTATGGTATCAAGGGGAGAGCACTTTGAAGGCGACTGAAATTTAAACATGAAGAATAAACACACTTTTTAATAAATAAATTCTATTTTTGGTGGGTTACCTCAAATAGCAGTGTGAGTTGACTGCCATTTCTACTAGGGAATGATGGCTGTGTGTGCATAGTGGGGAACTCAGAACAAGTGATTTGGGATTTTTTTTTATCACCTTACGAAACAATTTGTGGGAAAACTGCACTTAACTAATTCTCTCCCTTCTTTCACGTTGTATATTGCACATGTATGCTTATTTGTTGCTTTTCCCTAATAGGTGAGCTATGTATAGAGAGTAAATGTTATTTTGGTATTTATATTGCTGCAAGTCTTATTTTTTGTTCAAATTACAGAAAGCAATACAGGGGAGGGGATTTTCACCGAGTGTTTTATGTAATTTTTCACACTTGATGTTAAACAGATATAGCAATAATCTGTTGAGAGTCAGAAGAACTGAACTGTAATTCTCCCTTAACAAATAGTTACTACTTACTTTGGGTGACTCTGGGGTTTACTTTCTCAAATCTAATTTTTACAACCATTCTAATGGAATAGTTTAGAGCTCACTAGAGGAAAGTTGACAAATGATATTCTCAGGAATTGTATCTTTCTAGACATTATGACACCACTGGGCTGGAATGTGTTGACCCACATGTGACTTTAGGTTTGTAAGAAACATTTAGCAAACAGCCTATAGTCCCTTGAGAACTTCCACTTTACTAGATTCAATTTTCAAAGGAATTAGGTGAGAGTTCTGTGATAATGATGCTGACATCTAATTGTATTAGATGAGACAGGAGGATTGGAGGGGAGTAGAATGAAGCCCATTGCTTAAGTCACTTGCACTGTGGGTCTACAGCCTCAGTGAATGAATGTGGAGCCAGCTGTGCGGGTTTACCCACGCCATCAGAGAGTGTCCTTTGGTACACCTTGGTAGAGTCAGATGGCTGCATTTTTAATGAGCACTCTGATAACATCAGTAACACAGAGGCCTCACTTTGGGAAATGTTGCCAAGTTTAACAGAAACACTATAAGATTCTCTTGTCCTGACTTCTTGGTTCTAGCAGCTCACTAGTGTGAAAAGTTTTAGTTTTTGTCTTGCTATCTTTCAACTCCTCTGGTTATTGACATTGACTTTCTGGCTATATGACTTCTTGTTCTTTTTTTTTTTTTTTTTTTTTTTTTTTTTTTTTTTTTTTTTTTTTTTTTTTTTTTTTTTTTTTTTTGTCTCTGAGGCAATGAGAATTCACTTTTTTTTCAATGGCCTTTTTACTCACTGTGGAGCTCATGGCCTCTGGCCCCGCTCCTGACCGCATCTCTGTCTTGTGTTTTGCCCCCTACCTCAATCCTGAGTTTCACTTTACCCTTGGCCAGACACCCTGGTCAGTTCAATACTCACCTCTCATTCAATTTAACCAGCTCCATTTTAGAGTTCTTAGCCCACTCCATCATCCTTGAAATCTACACAGCCATGGAACGCCAATCACCCTCAGGGTGAGCTTGGGTAAAACAGGTCAGTTGTGCTAACCACAGGCTTTTTAAAGAAGCCTAGTATTTGAGACTGTGGAAGAACAAAAAGAGGAAGCAATGCATGGAGATCACAGTGTCTCATATAAACACCTCTGCTGAGAACATAATGAAGGTTAAATTGTGCCTGACATACAGCAAAGGCAATAGGGTTGCAGGTCTTGAGGGAAGTTGTTTGATAACATCGTTGTAAAAGCAACCAAATCTGTAGAGTTGGTGCCAGTGAAAGGATGCTATTTTGGGCTCATTTTCCAAACATTTTAAATAGAAGCTGTTTCTTAACAAAATGGTCTTTTATTTCCCCCTCATTTGACTAGCATTTAGAACACTTTTCCTCAGCTACCACTGTGCTTCATAGGACTCATTATCAAAATGCTCAGAAACCCAGGCTGAGGGTTGACCTTTTCCTCTTCTTCTAGTTTTCTTTGCTTGTTTGACCTTGTGCCTGACTCACCTTTTCACTCATTGCAAGCCTGTAGGTCAGAAGTAATTCCTTCTGGGCTATGGCATGGCTTGGTAATATGACTAGGTTCACAAGAATTAGGAGGTAGTTTTGTATTTATTCAGGCTAGAACTGACTGGTTTAAATTCTGGGTTTACGTCCATCTATAAAATTTTCAAGGTGTGGACAGGCAGATGCCCTTCATCAGACTCACTGCCAGTGATTATTAAATATTTAAATTCTCAGGTCCACCGTTGATTAACTGTATCTGAATTTTGGGGTTTGGAGCTCTGGACTTTCTATCAAAACAACTGCTTCAGATAGCTCTCATGCACAAAACACATTGAGATCCATTGTGCTAGCTGCTGAATTCCCTCATTTTTATAATTTAAAATACCTATGAGACAATGTGAAGCAAAGGACAGTACCATTTATACACATTCTTTTAGCACAACGCCATGAGCATATGGTACACTTTTAAGCAAATGGGCAGTGTCCCCATTTGTGTACCTGCTGATTTATGTTAAACAAAAGCCACTCAGTGGCTGCAGAGGCACGTTTAAGGCTCCTCACTACTGCCACTGCGCTGTCCTTACTGGTCAAGAACGCGATTCGGGTGTTAGGGCTTCTCTCCTACCAGGCAGTCAGTCATTCACTGGATAAACAAACATCGCTGAAAGTAAAAGAATGGACACGTAATTAAAAAGGAAAGTTATATCTTCTCTTTTTATAATATTAGAAAGCCTGTCCAGGTAGCCTTTCTACTTCTGGTGCCCTGACCAAAGTGTGATGACAGTGCCAATTGCTGAATTAAAGTGAGACAACTGCATAATCCATTTTAAAGCTTAACCAAATCCGTAAGTAATCATAAAAAAAGGCCAAATTTGAACTTTTATAATTGTGTACAAATATAGCTTTATGGGGTTGTAAAGTGGCTTGTGCACATTAGATGTGAAGTATAGACCATATGGGTAAGTTATCTGAACTTTAAATGGTAGTTTTAGGCCATGTTGAGATGAGCCCTGAGTACTTGGTTGGGAGCTATGACCCCAATGGGTAGGATAAATCAGAGGAGAAAGACTGGAGTTGGGAAGATGCAATGGTCTGTTGGACCATTGGCCTTGCTGTTCTCTTCTGAAATCTGTATCTCTTTGTATATGCTATTATATAATATTACTAATCCCCAGCCTAGTGGTCCAGGAGAGGATAGCTGATCCAAGCTGAATAAGTTAGACTATCTCTCAAGAACATGGAATTTGGGGTTGGGAGGCCAGCGAAGGGAAGTTGAAGGACAAGAGGTGGATTCTGTTGGAGCTGGAGAAAGAGGTTCAATCAACTTCTGCTGCTGACTATGTAGGCTCCTGACTTTCCTGGCCTTTATGTTAAACCCTTTCTTGGATTTATGAAATTCAAAGTATCTGACCTCTTGCAATTGCAGGATCTGGTTAAGAAGTCTCTAAGGCTGTGAACTAAGCACAAATACCTGGCCCAGGGTCTAGAGAAGCTGAAGGAGAATATACAGAGGAAGGTAGAGCAGGCTACTGCCTCATGCAGGTGGGTGAGCTAGCAAATCAGCAATGATGTGCGCGTGCTACAAAATGATGCTGCTTCCTTTTCATATCCAACTTTCCTATAAGATTCACAGAATCCAGAGCCAAGTAAGACAACTCATTCTTAAGATTTCATTTTGTTTGGACCACTCTCAGAATCAAAGTCTAAGTTGTCTACTGCTGCATTATATGCTACCCTAAAACTTGGTCAACTCATAGCTTCTGCAGGTCAGGAATCTGGGAGCTGTTTAGCTGGCAGGTTCTGGCTCAGGGTCCCTCACAAGGCTGCAGTCAAGTACTTGATGGGACTGGAGTCCTCTGAAGGGTCAATTGGGGAAGCATTCATATCCCAGTTCACTCTTGTGGCAACTAGAAGGCCTCAGTTCCTCATTACATGGGCCTTTCTACAGGGTGGCTGTTTTTTGTTTGTTTGTTTGTTTATTTTTTGTTTTTTGTTTTCCCAGAGACAGTGATCCAAGAAATGATGAAGGAGACCAAGTATTCAAATAGAAGATTTTTTTAATAATCTAATCTTGGAAGTGACATCTCAGTACTTTTTGCCATAGTCTTTTCATTAGAAGTTAATAAATCTAGTGGATATTCAAGGGGAGGGAATTATACAAGGGAATTATACAACAGGAGGTGGGATTATGAGGGACATTTCAGCCTTTTCACCACAATTTGAGATTAATTATTATTTTTTTCTTAATGCTAACTTGAACTGTTTCATTATATAAAACCAAGTAAATTATCTTTAATATAGTGGGATTGCAATAGTTTAAACAAGAGTTTGGGGTTTTGTGGTGATAAGGGCAAGAGACAGAATAATACAAATAAATAATATTTTATGCAATAATAAAATATTAGAAAGTTGGTATTGATAACCTTGGCAGTACTGAGCACTGATTCAGAGCTGGAAAAATGAGTTTGCATTCTCATCACTGCATTTACCAGATACATGAACTGGAGCAAGATCTAAACCAGTTTAAGTCATAGTTTCCTCACCTATCAAAGGGTACCTACCTCATGATGTTGAGAGAATGCTATGCATGTGTATCAGCCAGGGCCCTGTAGGGAATAGATGACCCACTTAAGTCAGGTGGTCGAGAAGACTTTTACAAAGGGAACGTTCATAGAGGTGTGGGCAGGGTTAAAGCAAAGAACATGGATGGTGAAGCCGAAGAGTTACCACCCCTAGGCCTAAGGAGACAGGGAGAGGAATCTGCAGCTCTAGGGGATGGCGGCTGGCTAGGGTTTTTTATACAGGGACACAGCCAACCTTCTGTGACGGGACACAGAGGGCATCATAGCCTGCCCTCATTTTTCTCCCTCCCACCCAAGCGGTTGTATATGTCAGTTGAACCCATTTATAAGTAAAAGAACAAGGGAGCTTAAAGATATAGTTCAAAGTAGTCAGCCTCCCATGGCAGATGGAAAGGCACAGAACAAGAGGAAGATGCCTACAGAGTGGCTAAATATTCAGCATAGCATGTAAGGCACTTCCCATCAGTTATGTCAAAGAGTAAGTACTTAGTTAATGTTTATTATTATAATTATTATTATCTTCTAATAGGGTATATGAATGGAGATAACCGCCAGTGAGAATGTATGTATGTGGGGGAGGGTAGAGAGACTTCAAAGAAACTTCATTTTTCTACCCATGAAGATGAGGTCTGGCTGTCCCGCCATTGGAAAATTTAGGCAGAGTGGAGTTTATTGAATTGCTTAGCATCATTTGCCTAGGTCAAGGTAGGAGAAAACCTCATTTACTACAATATTCTAACTGTGGGCCCATTAAGAGTTCTCTTCATTTTCTAATGATTTTGGGATGACAGAAAGCTTCCCACATGACGTGTTCTAACATGTCCTCAGATATGCCTTCAACTCCACCTTTGAGACTCAGTCTTGCTAGGCACAGCATGTTGTTCCAGCAAAGCTGTTCTCTCCAACTTTCCTCCCACCCAGCTGCCTGCTTCTCTCAGTTCAAAGAGCTGTGAAAGGTGCCACTCCCATGTAATTCAGCGCAGAGTATTCTGGGGATTCCTGAGCAGCAGGTTAGCAACCAGCAACAGATGGAGAAGCTGTGTAATACTGAGTAGAGGCTGCAAAGAGAGGTAGGCAATGAGGCAAAGAGCCAAGTGGGCAGTCTGGGAGACGGAGGGCCAAAACGCAGAGAGAGCTCTTGTTGCCAAAATAAAAAGATTCCCACAAACTCGCAGATTTCACAGTCACACGTTCCGCTCCTCCCCCCTTTCCCCACAGCCCATCTCTGAATTCAGCAAACCTCATTTACCCATTTTTCTTGGGTAGTAATGTGCCATCTTTGTCCCCAAGTCTGACATTTCCTCTAAGGCTGAACTTCAACAACTCTGTTGTGCCTTTAAGGAAGAAATCAACACGGTGCAGATGGTATTTCAAACATATTTGTTTCTGTGTCATCTGCTCTGAATATAAATATCAATTCAGTAACTTCACTGTTTTAAGTGATAAGATGAAACATCATCAGTTGTTTTTTTAGTTAAATGACAGTAACAAAATGAAAATCACCATTAAAAAGGCTATATTTGCATATTTTTATGCTGTCAAAGAACATGGCACTAATGTAGCATAAGGAGAATTCTTAAACAGAAACATTACAGTTTTCAAAATCTAAGGAAGACCAAAAAATAAATGCTAAAATTTCATTTATAAAAAGATACAGGGAACAGTTATTCCACTGGCAGAGTAATAATAGCACTTTCCAGTGACATATTTAATAGCACATTAACTCAAAATTGTAATTTTGAGAAGAAATGATTCCATCTACATAAACACTAAATGCATTCTAAATGCTTGGTATTATCATAATGACTAGAAATTAAATTAATAATGCTAAATAGTTAAAATCTGATGTAACTTTCTTTAATCTTTTGTATCTACATGAATTATTTCTCATTCCGATTGCTCTCTCACCCTGAACTTCATTTGTTGTTTTAATTTTTCAAAGTCTTGAACAATTTTTTACATTTTGAGAGTGTTTCTCTTTTGAAAGTTGCCTTCAGAAAGCATGCATGGTCATTTTGGATTGACCAGGCACGTGAATGGCTGTGGGGCCTGATTGGCCAGCACACACACAGACACGCGTGCAGTCACGCTGCCAGGAACCGTCTTGCTACTCTGCGGTATTTTCCTCTATTTTACCACCAAGATGACCAAACTAAACATTACTATTTCAATTCTGAATGAATTGAGAGGGAAGGACATCTTTTCAATCTGAGTAAGTTATAACACCTGAGCAACATTTCATAAAATTGAAACCTCCGTAATTCAGGGGAAAAGGTTTCTAATCTCCTCCTGATGAAGTCTCCAAAAGTACTACAGCAAGTTTTGGTAAAGGGATTCCTTCCACAGAATTCTCTGTCTCTTTTCTTCTCTTTCAAGTATTCATCGGGCAGCAAATCTAATCCTGCTGATTGTAGTGCCTTTTACGGCACCTAGGGCAACAGGCAGTCTTGGTTTCAATAGGCAGGCACTACTGAGGGCTTCCTAGACTCAGAGTTGCACTTAGAAGAATTTGATTGTCTGATGTATATGCATATATCTAGGGTAACTCTCAGGCAGTGGGCATTTTCCCCAGGAAATGTAAACACTATCCAGAACCCTAAGCATTATTCCTTGCTCCACCACTTCGTCACTTGGCAGGCTTCAGATACAAGTCCTCAGATTTCTTTGTTTCTTAGACTATATCGTACCTTAAAAAGTGAGCAGGACATGCAACTGATTCTGAAATAGTGTAAAATATGGCAGATTGTGCTTCACCCAGGGTTCGCCTTCACTGCCAAAACACCCTGCTGCCAAAATGCCAGTGTGGCGTAGTCCTTGGCCATGACTAGCTGCAGCCATCACAGTGCCCAGATGAGACTTTTCAAAATCTGTGCAAAACAGCCACCTTCCCAAAGCTGATATTTGTGCTCTCAGTCTTGGGTCTTCATCGCCCCCTCCCCCAGACAGCCCCAAACCCAAATCTCAAGAGTGAAAACAACAAGCATGTGCTAAACCACACACTTTCACAATCAATTAGATATTTATCTTTAGAGTTTCATTGTTATTTGATGGAAAATTGTAGTGATATTTGTTTTTCCCCCCAAAAAGAATTGGTGTGCATGATTCATTGATAGCTTGCCTTCATAGATTTCCTTGCAGTTTGTTGTTAGAACAAGTCTCTACTCACAGATTAAAAGTGAATTGCCATTATTTTGCTTTGGTTCCCATGTACTCAACGTGAAGGTCCTTGCAATTGGTAAATCCCTTTGTAGTTATGCAAGGCTGCCCTTGCCCGGAATTTGTAGTTCCTAAGTCCCACAGTCTCTTCTTGGAATATTTCACTGGGCTCAGGGCAGATTTGAATGGACCCAATTCAGATAACAAATACAACACAATGAAAATCTCACTGACCTCCAGTTTACTTTTGTTGTAGCAAAGAAGGGAAAAGTAATAAAATTTAAATAATAAATATGCAAACACATAATAGTAATGTTCTCAGTTAAGAGCAGTTTCATCTCCTGTAGTATCTTACAGATTTTTCTCCCTAACACACTTTGGGTCCGACAGATTCAGTGCTGTGCCTCTACCTACTAATCACTTTTATTAACCATTAACGACACAGGTCCTTTTTATTTGAAATTTTAAAAGAGTCAGGGGCTGTAATATAATAGATCCTTAGAATTAGGTCATTTGGAATGTTTTTACCTCAATTCTTCCATACGACAAAGTTTGGCAGGTGAAACCCAGCTGTCCTCACCAGAGAGGGCTCTCTGTTTGCCTTAGCTGGCAGCAATTTATTCTGCATATGTCTCTTTCATTTATGGCTGACCTCATGGAAAGCGAGGTTCATTTTACAGTTTCTACCTCAATAGCTTCGGAAGTACTGTTCTTCAGTAGCTAACATTTTTCTTTTTTAGTTGCATCCCAGCACATGAATGGCTAGTGATAGAATCCGAGCCAGTGTCTTGAACAAATGAAATCAGACTAGGGGCTCCTCGGTCCTTTATTCTGGCCTAGACTGGTGTTTCAGTTTTATCTTGCTTATCAGTTCACCTTTTGGCCATTCTGATCTCTGCCATGCAGAGCCCCTTAACAAGTTTCCCATTTTTGAGGAAAGTTTAGAAATCAGTGATATTAATAAGAAATGAAAGAAAGGTAGGTTTCTACCCTGACTATTCAAAGGGTGTGTTCCTGCCATCTGAAGATTTCAGTAACGACTTAGCCTCCACTCATCTTTCTGCTTGGCAGTTAAGGGAGCCACCGGGCATTGTCCTCCTTTTGCTGCTTTGTACTAGGTATTAAAAGGACAAAATGAGAGACAAGGGAAAGGAACAGCTTTTACAAATGAATCTTGGAGTTCCAGTGCCTTTCAGAAGCAACAAATCATTTTTAATCTGACGACTCCTAATTAAAATGATTGAGAGATAAAATGCACCCAATAAGGGTCCAATGCAGATGAGCTAAAAAGCCTGGTGGGTTGCAGAAGGCATTTAATGCTCCTAAACCTTTCTGAAAGTGGATGCCCTTGAAATCTCTCATAGCAAGAAGTTAAAGATCTCAGCTGGGGGGTGGCTGACATGTGATAATGACTATAATTTATAGCACACCAGCTCCATAATACCCTTTGGCCCACCAGGGTGCTGCCTGGAAGCTAGTGTGGCTTATGGAGGGTGGGAAGAAAGGAAGGGGAAAGGAAAAAAGACTCCAAGGCCCTTTCAGCAGCCTCTGCACTGTCAGCTTGGATTTCTGGGGCCTCTTTCAGAGACTAGTAACTTTCAAACCATGTCTTATTTAACTTCTGTTGGTTTATGTCATAATGGCACAGTTATGTTTCTGACTTACATAGCCAGTTATTCCAGAAAGGTTGGCAGAAGCTCAGAGAGGACTTTAATTTCATTCATTCATTCATTCATTCATTCATTCAGCAAGTATTAATGAAGCACCTACACTGTTCTAAGAACTATTCTAAGCACAGGGTCACATACACAAGACAGGCTTCTTAATCTCATGAAACTTAACATTCTTTAGGATAGAAGGTCTAGAGGCAAAAGAGACAGGAAAACAAGTAAACACAAACATGATCAAGATAAAATCCGATACGATATCACTTATATTGAATAACAATCTAACATGATCTTGTTTAACACTTTCTCTTGTCACCTGTAGTTTAGGTAGTAAGAGCTATGTGGATAGCTGAGTTCATTAACATTGGGAGAATGAGGAGGAGGGGAGAAAGGAGTAAAAGGTAAGAACTCAAAGACAGCATTTTTGTAATACGTCGAAATAGGTCTTCTGATGTGGTTCCTAAGTTGTCTCTCTGAGGATAAGTTCCACAGCAAAATTTCAAAGTAATTGGAGCAATGGCAGCATTATTGAAACAAGTGTTTGGTTGGCCAACAATTAAACTTGCAAGATTGTGAGATTTCTGACATACTAGTATAAACCAAAAGTAATGGCGACAGCATGAGACAGTGGAGCAGAATGGATCTGGGTTTGATCTGGGCCCTAACTTTGTGGCTCATCCTGGCTCTGGGACCTTGACCAAGTTGTTTATAGCTTTACAAGTTACTTTACAGCTAGTTCATAAAAAATCCCCAACAATTTATAATAACATGTCTCAGAGGCTCATTGTAAGATAATATTCATAAAGTGTCCAAAACAATACTTCTCCTATAAAAGATGAGTTGGAAATCAATGTGTCGATTGTGTTTTTATCCTTAGTCATAAATTGTAATTCACATGTTGTGCACCATACAGTATCGCTATAAATCAACAAACCATAATAACAATTTTTAAAATCCTCAGACATAGCTAGAAAACAAAGGTCAGTCCTTTAAGGACAGTTTTATCCTATTACCTTCAGGTAAAAACAAATGTTTTGTTTTATATAATACACAAAAATCAAAAAAGTTTTGATTTTGTGTATTTAGGATCAAATCTGGCATAGTGTTCCATTGAGTATGGTCACTATACCAGTTATATGGCTTTTGAGGGCTTTGATACTGTGAAACAACTTAATGAAAGATCAAAGGAGGGAAAATTCAAGGTTGATTCATAGCATTAGCCGAGGTGGGAAGCAGCTGGTGCCAGGGAGATGGCAACTTGAGGACAGAGTTACCTTGATTTCAAAGAAGGAAAAAGAAATCTTCAACTTAATCTCTCTAATGCCTCAGATTCTGACAGAAAAATTTTTCGTGATGAAAAGAAAGAAGCAAAATGCAGATGGTTGGACCAATCTTTCCCCCAACTGTCAGATGACTGTGGATTATCTCCAGCCTTTCGAAAAATGTTCTAGGGAATCTCCCCAACCCGGGATCGCAGGGGCTTGAAGAAAGTCTTTTCACTCTGCTTTTCTGATGAATAAACACGCAGGGCTTATTAAGTAAAATTATTTTGTATAGCATACCATGTGCTTCCAAATAGTAAATTCAATTTTGGAGTAATGACTTTTCAGAGAAGTTTGGGGTGTAATATAGGTATCTAGTCTATTAGGCATTGTGTTTAAGGGTGTTGCTAAAGAAATTAACTCAGGCCCTGGGTTAGAAATGCATTTTTAAATTTCTGAAAATAAGATCCAATTTGCCTAATTTTCTTTCTTTGCAAATTCAATCTGCTCTGCATATAAGATCTTGCCCGTCCACGGATTTTCCTAGGCACTCATAGATTGTCTAGATTTTCCCCTTTCCAAGCCTTTTCTTGTGGCCTCTGTCTCTCCCATGTACTCCATGAAAAGGGGGTTGATAATGTGGCAAAAGGAAATTTCCATCTTTTGTGGTAACCAGTGAGGTGAGCATTCCATTCCCTTGAGGTAATTTTGTGCAGCTTTTCAGAGAACCATTTTCACGTCCCCACTGAACTGATAATGATGGAACTTGAATCCCTGTTGCCTTTTTGTGCCAGTTCAATGACTCTTCTTCAACTCCGGTTTTCTGGCTCCAGGTCTGGCAGAATCTGGGGGGAAAACAAACAAACAAACAAACGAAAAACACTCTTGGTGTGGGTTGCAGTGAACGTCACTTTTAATTCCCTATTAATGTGCAACCTGAAATCTTATTTGGAGAAAAATTGTGTTCATGTTTGTGGCAAAAAGGAATGTAGAAAAGTGACAGATGTAAGGTGAGAGAAGAGGCAGCCTTTAACCATTTTGTTGTCAAAGTAACTTTGGATCGCCCTTTGAAGAAAGCGTTTTCCTTGCTGCTTCTGGAAAATGAGAGGCCCCTCCCCTTGCCCTTTGCAGATTCTTTACCCAGATGCTTAAACTCTGTACGGTATGCAATGCTTCTGAACCCAACATCCTTGCTACAAAGCACTCCACTTTATACATTCACATTTCAGTGAAATGAAACTGGGTGGATCCCTTTGCTCCAACGAGAGAAAGGCTCTGGTGACTCAGTTCACAGGCAATCCTGACAGATGGGAAGAAAACTGTGCAATTGGGCCATTTGCAGTTCATAGAGAAGCTAAGTGTTAAAGCATGTACTGTTTACAAAGTAAAAACCCTTTCTTCTTAATTCCTGTGTGACTGAAATTAAGCAGGAGAGTTAATTTTATGTAAATCGTGCATTACTCTAATTGGGCGCAAGTGAACATTCATGTACATCTTATTTAAAAGAGAAATACAATGTTATTATGTGGATGCTGGTGCGCTGAAGTCTCCAACCTCTGAGGGGACATCGGCGACATCACTGGCTGCTCACAGGACTCGGGTCTGGGAGCTTGATTGCAATCCCGCTTCGCTCCTGCTGTCTGCGAGGAAGTGAGCCGCAGGCCTTTGGACAGGCTGGGAGGTGGAACACTGGGCCTTCCATTCTCATTTCTTTCTTAACCTCCACTTATAGAGCAGTCATTTTTCTCTTTCTACTCATCTTTTCAAATCTAAACAATACTTTCCAATGGTTGGCTCTGCTTGGCAGTTCTGACCCGTATTTCCCCAGGCAGACCACAGATGGATTTGTCTTCTATAAGCAGGGGCTAGTGTGCTTCCTTTTTTGGTGTGCCTTTTCTGACGCTGCTCAGGGCTGCTTTAAGACCTCAGGGGTTTGTTTTCCGAGTGTAGCCAGATGAGATGCCATCCAGCAGCCTGCGTTGCTGACTGCCACCGCTTGGGTGGGAGGGCTAGCCTCTGTTCCTTTATTGTCTTTCTAGAGAGCTGATCCAGTGCTTTGGGACAAGGCTGTCCTGAAGAATATAAAGAATCTAATCTGCATATCTAGAGGTCAAGAATTGGGAGGAGGAAACTATGCACATGACAAAACCTTTATTTTAAACACATCCTCCTTCTCACCTGGAGGCCTGAAAAATCATGCTTGGAGTTGTGCCTTGGCCTCATTCTGCCCAGCTTGCCAAGCCAGCTCCTCGCATACTAACCCCCTGCACCCTGCAGATTGGCCTTCTGAGACTTCAGGGCAAGGGGCCTTCCCAGGCCTATCTCTTCTGTTTTCTCGCTGCCATTCAGTGTTCCTGCAATCCTGCTCACGTGTTTCTTCTTTGAATGAACCACTTCTTAAGTTCCTCTTCCTGTGATTGCCCTCCTCCCAACCCGTGTTTGCTGCCTTCTTCTGTCCCACCTTCCCAGCACCTTCATCTTTCACTTTCTTGCTCCCTTTCTTCTCTCCCCACCCGCCACACTGTCATTTCTCACCTGGAGGACCTTACTTGAAAGGCCATTGTCTAGAGGTTACGAATGTGAACAGATGAAGTAACTTGTAGCTAAGAATTTTGTTTTTCAAGTAAGTAGTAAGGAGGTAAGAGTGTTTCCCTAGTGGCCATAGTGTTTTCTCTTCATCTTTGTTCTTTAAGAGACTCCTGGAAGTACCATATATGAAAACCTGTTAGAAGATTGGATGGTTCTTAAAAATTCAATGCCCTTTTATAGTAGCTAATGTCAGAGACAAAAACCACAGGCCCCCAAATGGTGCCATTTTGCCAAAGCCCATGATACAAAACCTAGATTTAATATCTGACATAATTGTTGCTTCATCTTCTCCCAGAAATGTAATTTTAATTAAACAGTCTGGAATTTTCTGGTCAAGCATCAGGAAGGTATTTTGTCACATGGGTTCTCTCCAACCCCCATTGAAAGAGCAGGCAATCTGCGTGATAAAGTCCCTTGCAGCCTGTCATGCCCCGCGCCGCCCCTGCACCTCACAAAACATGCTCTCCTCTAAAAATAGTTCTTTCTCTTCACAACTCCTGGAACTCCTTTCCTGTCAATAGATGGGATGCTGCTTGATTCATGAATTGTTTAATAAAGCTAATTATATCTTCAAGTTTATTCCACTAAATCTTATTCTTTAAAACTAACTTCAGCTCAAGTGATGAGTAGTAGTTACTCGTGTATCCTTCTATTTTTAAGTAATGTAATATCAAATTATTTTTAATTATACAATTTTATATTGTGTTCAAGTTTGAAAGTTGGTTCAAATATTTTTCAATATAATCAAATGATACGTTTTTGATAAAAGTAAGAATAAGTAAGTTTTTTAACATTGTTGCTATTGTTAGTCAATGTGACAATAGTTAAACTAACACTTGGTGCTCAACCAAATTGAATGCCTCCATTAATGTGGATGAGTGGCTTTAACTTAGACCAGACAGAGCAGGAAAGGAGAGTGGTGTAAAAGCTCTGAGACTAGAAGGGCTCCTTGCGAGTAGTGTGGGACGTGACAGAAAATTAGTGATACGGGAGAAAAAAGATAAAGATGCAAACATAATTTATAGAGCTTCAGTTCAACTCTTAAGACGGCTTCACTGATTCCTGACTAAGAGGGATTGAAATTTATGCAAGAACCACACATGCACATAAGTGTAGCTTAATAAAGTATGCTTAAGTGACTGTGAAACTTTGTAGCTCATTCTTTAGTGAGGATTCAGTTTCTTAAAAATTATTGTTTTGCTTTATGAAGACCTGAACATATATTCACAGAAATTATTTCAAAAGATATACATTAACACCACAGTGTTTATCTCTTGGTGGTGTGGTGAGATTAGTTTATATTTCTGGCTCATTTATACTTTCTAATTTTACTAGTTAAACAAGTATTGTTTATGCAACATATTTATTAACAATTTGCTGTACAATGTTGACAATTTGGGACATTACTCTGCTTTGCTTTCATAGCTGGAATCATAAAAAGGCCTTTGTTTTCAAGGTCTGCGTACATCTGTGGAGGAGAATTAAGCTGCATTGTGGCAGAGAAGGACTGTAGTAGAGGATGCAGGCTTCAAGCAGTGAAAGAAAAAAGGGGTTAGGATCTTGAGAAGGGAGGGCAGTCCAGTATGGGGAGACATCCCCAAAGAAAAGGGCATAGAGTCCTCTCAAAATGCATCCTCCAGAATGGGTTGACCTTGTGAGTCCCAGGAACTGCTGACTTAGGAATTCACTGTGGCTAAGCCTTGTGTGGAGGGAGTGCCTCCGAGGGGTCAGGGAGACTGGCAGGTTTAGCGATGGCAATGACATCAGTAGGGGTAGAAAACCAGGACTTGCTTCTGTCCCCTCTCTCCCTTTCCCCCATGAAAACTGATTTTGGACTTCTCACTAACTTTGAGTTAGTTTCATATACTGAATTAAATTTGGTTTAGAAAAAATAAAGGAAAGCATTACTTTTTAACTTCTTACCTGATGCAAGAGAAATAATGCAAATTAATCAAAAAGTTAATAGTAAACAAAAAAAATGTAAGCTAAAACAACTTATTCAGTATTACTGGATACAGATAGCGATCAAGGTAGCATTCTCAGAGCAGGTACGCCAGCAAAGTACATTTTTGTCTGGAGTGAGGCTGGAAGGAGACCTAAATATGACTGGTTAGCCTGCACCTTCCTGATGTTGAGTTCAAAAAGGTATAGTTATTTGTATGTTTATGTGTTGGTTATAAAAAACAGTAGCATGATTTTATGTGATCCTTCATTTTTACATAATATCTCATATAAAGAAATCGGTTAATTCAATGAAAAGGTTTCTTTCTGTCACTGATTTCCAGTTGATGAATTACTTAAGTGAAATATCTGCTATAATTGAGGAACAGTAGCAGCTGGTGCAGGTGCTGCAAGGCTTTGGCAATGGGGAGAACCATCTGAAGATAAACATTAAGGAGGCACTGATGTGACTTTGCGATCACCTCTGCCATACTCTGATCGCCAGCTCTGACGTGCCCTCAAGGACCCCTGAGAATAAAGAACGGGGCCCTGCAGAGTCGCTGCCGTGTTGGCTCGCTCGTCCTGTGCCTAGAAAAACACAAGAGGTCTAGGGTGTGTGCTTTAGCAGGCAACCTCTTTTAAAATGAAAGAATGGTCCTTCCCCTTGTTCAAATATGATACCAGCAGACTCATCTGAAAAAAAAAAAATAGAGAAGCTGTATTGTTTCTTAACTCGATATTGCCTTATTTTTCCAGAACCAGCTCTTGTCTCCAAAGGTATGAGACACCCCTTTGAATAAGTGTGATTAATGGCTCCCTCTAACTCTGACCATATGATTCCATTAGGCTTTATTTAACTGATGAAATATAGCTTGTTCTTCTCATTTACTTTTACAAAAATACATATATTACCTCCCTGAAAATAATTTTCATACATTAAAGGTATATTATGTGCATACTATTGTGCTAAGCCCAACATGGATTGTCTTGTTTATTTCTACTAACCACCACCGTGGGCACAGAAGCCATTTTTCTCTCTGTTTTAAATACAAGGAAGGTGTCAGGAAATTGGGCAGCCTGTCCAAATTGAAGAGTAGTAAAGTGAAGCCTAGCCTGAAGCCTATTTCTGTTTTGCTTCAGAGGCCAAGTTTTAAATGCTACCCTCTCCTTGGAGGGACTCAATCCCCAGTAACCCCCCCCCAGTCAGCCTGAGTCACCTCATCCCAGTTTTAATTCTTTGAATAGAACTTAACAGCTTTCTAGTTTTGTTGTTGTTGTTGTTTATTGTTTAATTCATCCTCACTTTCCACTTCCTCTGCTAGAATGTACACCTAAGAGCAGAGACCTATTATTCACTCCATTGCTACATGACAGCACCCAGAATAGTGTCTGGCATGGTGTAGACACCCCATAAATGTTCGCTGAATGCATGGAAACAACAGGTAAGGCATAGATTTTCTGCCTTCTTGCTGCTCCCAGGCTAAGGGAAAGACGGACTTGCAGGGGAAATCAAGAAATAACATGGAAAACAGCATAACAGGATTTGGAAGACTGCCTCGGGGATCAGGAAGGCTTCACCGATAAGCTGTTTTTTGCTCTCGCTATTGTGGAGAGAAAGAAGGGCATGAGGAGAGCGTGAGGAGTGGGTGAAACCTCTGAAGCAAGTGGTCAGAGTTTGTGTGGAGAATGAAGGCAACCTGTGAATCTCACTGTGAAGAAGTACATCTACCCAGCATGGAGATTTGGTCTGGTGGGTCCCTGTTTTCATAGCCTTTGTTACATTCTTTATAATTCTTTATTTACTTCTCAGTGTTCCCCATGGGCTATGAGATCTTTGATATAAGTGACCAAGAGGATATGATGGTGAGTTCATTTCAGGCAGGGACTCTGGCTTATTTTTCTTTGTCCTCTCATAGATGAGCATGGTGCTGGCAATCGGTGGCCCTCAGTGCATGTATAATGGACAATGAATCAATGGATGAATAATTGAATGGATGAGTGAATGATGAGGTTTAATGGCAATTTATTTAGAAAGAGTTTTAAATTTAAATTGTGGACAGCAAATACAGTGAATGTGGTGTTAGGTAACAATAATATATGTATAGAGCCTGGGTTTGACGATCTTGAATCTTGGAATGAAAGAGATAGAAGTGATGAGAAAATTGAGACCTGACATGTGAAATGACCTGCTGTTAGTTCTGTGGCAAATCTGTGGTCAAAGCAGGACTTGAATTTAGAGGCCATGGCTCCCAGTGAAATTTGCTTTCTGTAAATTTGATTATGTGTTGTGCTAGTCAGATCATAGCTGCGGTAATCTGTGCAATTTTGAATTTGGCACTTAAAGAGACATATTGAGAAGGTAGAGTTTGCCCAAGGAAGGATGGTGTAGGTGCTAGGGAGATGCGGAAACCATATGACATGAAGATCAGATGAGGAGAGTAAGGATGTTTCATCTGAAGAAGAAAATATACTTGCAAAGGGACTGTAGAGTGAGTGGAAAAGTATGATAACTTCTTAAATATTTTTAAATGCATAATTCATTATTCCTTTGCCCTGGAGAGGTAAAATAGTATATGGGTAGAAACCATAGAGAAATAAATTTTAACTCAATATGAGAAAAATTGGTCTCCAAATTGAAATTGTCCAAGAATGGAATTCTAAATTCATATGTGAGGGCAATGTGGCTGTGACATCGGTCACCCCATTGATTGCCAGGGTTGATGTGGCTGATCTGGCTGGCTAGGCGGGTGTCCCCTTCCTCCCTCACCGATCCATGTGCATCCCTCCTGAAGCTGCACGCTCGGTCAAAGAGGACAACCTTCCCAACTAGAGGAGAGGACTGGTCTTTGGTCCAGGGTAAACGAGTAGCTGTGGTCCCCTGCTAGAACCTCCAAACAAGCTTTCAAGATCCAAATTATAAGAAGTGTGCAAATAGAGGCAAGATGATTATCTGTCTGGACTGGATTGTGAGTTCCTTTATAGTAGAGATCATGTTTCATTCATGTTTCCCTAGGAACATTTGAGTAGTGCCTGGTATATAGCATATGCTCACTTACGCTTTGTTATTGCATCTTTTCAAAGGGGTTCTCTCATGAAGTGGGTAAGCATGTGATGAACAAGAATGTATTATATTATTAACTCCAAGGACTCTTTCAACACTCAGATTTATAATGCTTTGGTAAAAATTCATACAAAGTAATGTATTAATACTTAACAAAGCAAGTCAATTTCATACATACAAGTAAAAGTCAGTGAAATTGTTTCTTTTTAAGCTCTATAAATCCTGTGATGTTGCATTTTTGCTTTTCTTGTAGGAGGATGATTTTTTTTTTTTTTGCCACAACTCCCGTCTTACAAAGGAGAACAGGACTAGTTACATTTTTGCACCTGTTACCCAAACCAAAATTCCACGGAGAGGTTTGAATGGAGTTTGTTTTGTACAAGAAGCATAGAACCAATATATGGAAACACCTGAATGATGATTATGCCAATAGATTCACTTTTCAAATTGATAACTAACCTAGAAAAACAGGTTTTTCACAGCATTCTAAATCCTATTTAGATCATCCCTTTTCAAGGTTTTGGCAAATACCTTAAATACCACTTAAGGAACTGTATTTTTCACTGACTATTTTATCGGAATGTGATCTGATACTTGTGTGTGTGTGTGTGTGTTTTTGACATAAGAGTGTCACATCTTTTAGTTCATGTAGAGGTAATTTGAAGAAGACAAGAAAGCTTTATTTAGAGTTACTGTATTTGCCACAGAAAGCTATGAAGAACTAAATAATACAAAGGCAATTATTTGATTCGTTATTTTTATCTTTTTCTTTGAGAAGTTTTAGTTAATTTTTTCTCAAAGTAGTCCTACCTATTTGTATGCTCAAATATCCATGAACTTCCCACTAAGCTCTTTCGGATGCTATGGGATTCATTTTTTTCTTGTCTCATCATATAAATGTGCTTCAAATGTATTTCTTTTTTTATAAAATATCATCATCATCTAAGTTCCACTTCAAATAATGGTGCTGCATTAATCATAAGGCTATTCATGAGAGATTTGGTTGTGACTCAAACTTCTTTTTAAAGAACTGTATACTATAAATATAGTAAGGTTCTTCAAAGAATTCATGATTTTGGTGTTTCACATTTAATGATGTTATTAAAATTTTCTGATAGTTGTTAATTCCACTCACCGAGATGGAACAGACTTTGTGCTCTGTGTAGTCCCAATATTTCACTTGTTTAGGACCCTTTGGATATATGCATTTGACTGGGAGATTCTAAGGTGTTTTGCAAATAAAAATCAATATCTTCTTTCCCTCTCTGTTATGAGTTAAAACATGTTTCCTTCCCTTCTTCTTTGATTTAATTTATATGACAGAGATTTTTCTGCTCTGGGGATGAAAATAGAGGACCAGGGAAGAAAGTTGAAGAAATAGAGGTAATTCAAAGATCTGAAATATTTTATCCTCACTTGATATAAAGTAAATTATTTTTTTCTTTTCCAATAACAATCATTTCCCTTTATCTTGGAACCACTCAGACCCTAGCTACTGAGTCCTGTGTAAACTAATGCTCTGTCTCAAGATGTGGAGAAAGTTGAAAAACTGGTACCTGCAGAGATTGTACTATCTTGATTATATTTACAGTTATGAGATACCGCAAAGTTAAGAATGCCAGTTTTTCTCAGTACTGAGTATTTATTATATATAACAAATACATGGGAAAGAAAAAACTATATTGTGTGATATAAATAGTTTATTTACATTACAGAAAAACATCAAGACAATGTATACTATTTCAAATATATCCATACATAATCAAATATAGCTGTAGTACATGTTTTCATTGGTGTAGATTACCACAAATGCAAGGCAACATGTGTAGATCTCTTGTCTTATTCTTTTGTCTATAATACTGTATTGTGTAGTCCAAGCTCTCGGTAGTGCGGCCACTGTGCAACATGCTCCCTTCAGATTAACCTCGTGGACGCTCTTGTCGTGTTGTCTGAGCTGTAGTGCCCTGTATTTTGCTTCTGTCTGTGAATTCTGTTGCTTCTGGGGCATTTCCTAGAAGGTTGGAAAGTGTACAAATCTTAGTCCAGTGCTATTACCTAAAGTTTGGCCCTGTAATCAACAGAGTGAAGTTATAGATTAAGCAAGTTATTAAGATAGTCCAGATAAAAGAATTTATTAGTAGTATAGCCAAGTTGCAATCGTCTTCAAGTGCATGTTGAAATGGATTGAAGAACAGAGGCAAATGGTGAAGAGGAACACATTTACCTAGGTCTCAACTGCTTACTCATTGCAGCGCAGAGTGACTGAGCACAGTGCAATCAAGCAAATTGTGAGCCCTTCTAATCTCACTTTAAAGGTCTTCAGCAATTTTATATTTTAAATTTCCAAAGGATGACTGTTATATTGACATTTCATGTTACAAGTTCAAATCCCATCAAACCAGAGAATGAGCCAACTGTTCACAATGCAAAGACATATTATTTTGGTTCAGCCTAATATCATTTTTTGTGTTAATACTATAAGCTAAGGACATAAATTGGTACCAATTATTTAGCTTCTATAAAAGGCTAATATTCAGCGAAATTACCTGAAAAACTCTGATCTAGTATCTCTTGTCAAAGCATAAAAGAAGGCTTTGATGATGCAAATGAGAACAACAATATGAAGTTTATAAAAATCCTATCATAATAAGCTGTATCAGAGAACAGATAAATAAAAAATATATATATTTTGGGGGGAGGCAGCGGGTAGATCTATGAAAATGAGCATGGAGCCAGAAGGCACATTTTAGCAAGTGGGAGCTAGAGATAAAAATTGAAAAATCCATCTTCTCAACAGGGCAATTCTTTTTATGTCTCCAGATATTTATTATTTTTTTTATAATACATGTAGTATTTAGGAAGAAGGCAGGTGCTTGACTAAACCAGTAAAAACAAGGAGAATAAATTAGGGAAAAAAGTGAGACAAGGAGAAAAGGAAGAAAAAAGTAG
This sequence comes from Anoura caudifer, assembly GCA_004027475.1. Lineage (NCBI taxonomy): Eukaryota > Metazoa > Chordata > Mammalia > Chiroptera > Phyllostomidae > Anoura > Anoura caudifer. The sequence goes on along the minus strand of PVKU01000765.1, from coordinate 264,724 downwards.
AAAAGGGAGAGTCCAGATGATGAGGAGACTAAAAAAACTGAAGAGTGAGAGGATCTCTGCTTCGCGCAATGTTTAAAATCTTTTAGCAACTGGATATTTCGGAATGGATCTTGATAGACACGTGAGTCCAGGCCACCAAGAAAGCAGGGTTTTGGTAGTGGGGAACGGCCAAATTGGAACATCTGGTTTTTGAGCAGAATGTTTTCGAGTGATTGAAATGAATCCATGCTGGAGACAGTGTAGTTTATGGTCTAGTTTGACCGCTGGAAAGACTTTGGAAGGCTTGGATGTCCTAAATTAGCATTACAGTAATGCTAATTTAGTTCATCAGCTATTTCTCTTCATCAAAAGTAAACAGAAGCTAGGTTTTGTTTGTTTTAACAAAATGACCACATGCCTTGAAAAAATGGCTTGCTGTAATTTGGAGCTGGGTTGAGGCTGCCTTGACCATTGCAATATACAACATCATGACCAGCCAAGGGTGAACATGAGCAGAGTATAAGTGGTTAAGTGCACAGGCTCTGACAGTAGGCAGCCCTCTATTTCTCCCCTTACTGTTCAGCTAGGCACACTCAGCCTTTTGTTAACTTCTCACACCTCAGAGTCCTTACCTTGAAAATGGGGATAATTGTACCTTCCTCATAATGCTATTAAACATATGTGTCTGTGTGTATGTATACACATAAAGGATATATGCATGCATTTTATATATACACACACACACATACATATATATATACAGTTCCTGTGTGTATATATATACAAATTAAGACCTTACATATTCCAGTTGTTTTTATTGTGCATGGGAATGGCACTGTGATTAATAACGGACTTGAAAGCACCTGCTATTTAAAGTTTTGCATCTTTGTCAGTACCTGAAGTAGCAAATTCAATTGTAATAAGATTAGATCTACTACATATAAATTTTGTTTTTCATATTCTGATATTGCTTAGATATTAGAAAGCTCCAGACCCCCAGTATAATATGTGGCACAGTTTCCTGTGTTTTAGATTCTTTTCTGTCTTTTCTTTTATACTCAGTGTTTTTGGTTTCTTGAGTCATCTTTATGTTTCCCAGAATCTATTTTAATATAATCCACTGACTCACTTGGCATCTAAATGTGCGAGTCTGGTTGATGGACTCAGCTTGTGTTAGAGCAGCACGAAGCTCCAGTCAATGATCTTCCCTTAAGCCTTTAGGCTGGGCAAGGATTTATGAACCGTATTTCGTCTTTTTCAAGAGCAAACGCCACACTTGTCCTCAAAGAAGACAGTGCAATACAGAGACTGAGATGTATTATGGCATTTATTTTCTAAAGGTATGATGCTTTCTTTTATTTTCTTCCCTTTTGAAAATAATTTTTTGGGAACCACTCTGATTTACTGTAGAGCTGTGCAAACGAATGAAAAGTCTAAATGCCTTGTGAATTTGGCAAAAACCTTGAAAACTTCCTTAGAATTTTTTTCTCAAGGAGAGTAAAAACAGATCAGAGAGAACTATCTTCAACAGTGTTTCTGGCTAGGCAGGACATAAACGATTTACATTTGGTTTAGAATCCAATTTCTGGTTACCACGAATTGACACACTAATAAAGCTAAGCAAGTACCTGGCCTCACTCCGTTATTTCAAGCCCAATGTCATATATCACTAATTAATCATGATTTTCTGTCCTGTTGAAATTGGATGAGATCTTTTTATCTTTCTCAGCCTAGCTCTCTGGGAAACAGTTGCATTTAATTGTGCTGGAGATTCGAGAGAAAACCTTGTTTTGATATTTGCTGTATGTTTCCATATATCAAATTTTACACATACTATGACATAATTTTTGTCATTGTAATTATTTACTTTGAATTTTGTGGTTAAAAGCTCTCTTGTTAACTTAAGATAAAAATATATTTTTGCTTATATGAAATATGTTAAAATGATTATATCTAAGAGTTACACTAGGAAATATGTGCCATAAATGAGATATAATTGGATACTTTTATAGGCCTCATTTAAAATCTATTTTAACCTCATTCAGCATACCAATCTGGATAAATAAGGAAAACTGGTCATTTAAATAGTCTGTTAAGACTTTAAATCAGGACTGACTTTTTATAGTTGAAAGAGAAGAGTATATTTAAACAAAGACTGGAATTACATATTAGAGGAGGAAAAAAGACCTTTGCTAAGAAAGTAAATAATCCTCATCAGAATGCAAAAATTAAAAAAATAATCTGGCCCTGGCTGGTGTGGCTCAGTGGACTGAGTGGCAGCCTGTGAACCAAAGGATCGCCAGTTTGACTCCCAGTGTAGGGCACGTGACTGGCATACAGGCCAGGTCCCCAGTAGGGGGCATGAAGAGGCAACCACACACTGATGTTTCTCTCCCTCTCTTTCTCCTTCCCTTCCCATCTCTAAAAATAAATAAATAAATAAAATCTTAAAAAAAATAAAAAAGGTAATTTGTATTACTCCATCATGACACTCAGTATCTTTCCACTTGGCTACTCAAATGCTGTTTTGATGAAGAAACAGGACTCCAGATCATGGGTGGTTGCAGAGTCCTTGAAAGGATTTGTAATCAGAGTGACCTGGTTAAGACAAGGAGGAACACCACCTCCCTTTATCTGGGTGACCACTGAGTGTAGCTACTGACCTTGTGATGCAGAGGACCACCACACATATGACGGCAATCTGAATTGTTCCAATCACAGCTGCAATTAAGACGTATTGAAATCGTACAGGGCCGGGCACAACATACAGTACGCTGTAGTCCTTTTTTTCACAGTGTTGTCCAGTATAGCCAGCATCACACCTGGAAGAAATTATAATGTCTAGTTACCTGAAGCTTCTGGACTTCTTTTTATTATTGTCCTCTATGCATTTATCTTCATCATGAAAGTAGGGTTTTTCTGTTTCCTTCTCTGAAAGAAAATCTACTCTTTCGATATTGGTTCTTCACTACTTTCAAAAAAGATCTCTTTGTGTTTTTATTTCCAAAAATATGTACTTTCTTTTTATGCTTAGAATATAAAAGTTTGATCATTGTTCTTTCTATATTTATTTTTCAGGTAAGCCTTGTGCTTTATTTAACTTGTTCTTTCATCAGCCTCAGTCAATATGATTACCTGAAAAAATAAAGGTTTCTTTCTGATGACATGGTTATAAAAAATAGGCTATTTTATTTATTGATTTATTGATTTATTGATTTTTGGATAAAGCATTCTCTATACTATGAGAATACATGATAAAAAATGTTAGGGTCAGAGGTGCAATAAGAGTAATTTCTTTAATTTGCTGGTCATAAAGTTGTCTGTTTATGTTAGAGAGTTAAATTTCAGTAGAAAAAGAAAGTAAATATGTAGATGATAGATGTAAATGATACATATGTAGATGTAGATGGCACAGTTTTGCAAAACAAGCCCATGTGCTATTCATCTGAGAACGAATGCTGCTTCTCACTCAGTCCTCACAGAGCGCTCAGGTAGACAATCTGTGTATTACACGCAGTATCTCACATGAAACAAGAGAACAGCTCACATAAAAACAATACTGATGGAGATCAATTTGGCACTGACTTTGTACAACTGTTTTAGTATTTCACTTTGAGTTTCTCCTAACTGCATCCTGGGATCTTTCCTGTCTGCATCAGAAGGGTGTAATAATGGCAGCTCTACAGAGGATGACAGGTCAGCAGGAGCAACCTCTCGGTTATGTTCACTCTGTCTGGCTTCAGTGGAAGGCAGGCGCTAATGCATTCAGAGCAGGAAAACATGAAAGGAAGACGGTTCTTGAGAAGAGAGGGGTACGGGAGGAGGATGGGGTAAAGAGAGAAGAGAAGAAAGAGGGAGAGAAACTCCTTCCCTGTATAGCAGTATACAACCTATTTCACCATATGTCACTTGTATATTCCTTTAATAAAAACATTTATTTTTTTTACTTTGGTTTTACCATATTTGAAATAATTATGTTCTCTTCATAAATATTTAGCAGATATGTATATTTATTAACTAAATCCAGGCAAGCAATTTCTTTGTGTCTCAACTGAGTGTGAATCTGTGGAGGTATAGCTTATTATCTCATTATACAGACAGGGTTTGTGGACAGTAGATCCACAGAGAAGACGTGGGTGCCCAGCAAAGCTAAGACTGATGATATTTGTTTTAAGACCCAAAGGACTATGCAAAAGTTGGCCTCCTAAAAGTAACTGCATCATTTATATACAGCAAAGCTTTTCCCATTCACTGGATTGAGAAATATTTGTAATTAAGCACCTGATATGTGCCAAGTGCTGTCCAAAAGAGAAGAGCCTGCATCTTTAAGGAGCTTGTAATGCCCCAAATCAATTTAAAATTCTACTAAAAGCATATATAAATGATGTGATATTACTTGGGTGTGCCAGGCACAAGTGTTCATGGTTTCCAAGTGGGTGCTTGTGTGTGCATGTGTGTAGGAGAGGCAGAGAGAAGTTCGCTGCTGATCACCCATCCAAGCAGAATAGCATCCAATTCTCTGTAAACATCCAGCATTTAGTTTCTACATGTTTATTTTGTACATTTCACATGTTAAAGAGTGAAAACATTACCTGCAAGATGGCTCCTGCATATTGATAGAATGTTCGCACTTGCCGTGCATGCAGAAGCCATTGTAATGTTCTGGGCAAGGTATGTGGTGTTCTCTGGCACTTTCTTCTAATTTGTTAGCATTCTCTGTGAATACAGATAAAAGCAAGCACCCTGTAAATACTTTCTTAGCCCCGCAAGATCAACCAGTACATTAAGAAGCAAAGTTACAGTAGGTAAAAATATTTAAAAGGGCAGGAACTAAAAGGCCATGCTTCAAAAGAAAGAGGGAGAATTGAAAGACAGGCGTCTTGACGATTGTGTTTAGAGATGGAACTGCAAAATTACCCAGTACTTTTCATGCTTTTATGCAATTTCCTACATCTTTAACAGTCAGTAATGTGCCCATGAGTTGTCAGACAGCCTTAATTTTTCTTGTGTAGAGACTGCACATTGATCATAAAATAATTCAAGAAGAAATATCCTATTTTGTGAATATCAAAGCCTAGAATAATGTCCCTATGAAAATTGCTGCAATACCTTGATACTTTCTCAATGTGGGAGCTTAAAAGTTAAAATATGATTGCATTCAATTGTTAAACAGATGTTTTCCAAAACCCAATGTAAATTTCAACAAATATATTCTTTTAGGCCTTTTTCATCTATTGTGAATGTGAATTTTATTAGCACCCATACATTTTTAATTATCAAAATAAAGCTATTGAAACAGCAAATGTTATTTCAGAATTACTTATGTAGAAACTAGCACAGTACATATTGAATGCTGTAAGTGTATTGTAATGTGTAATATTTGGCCTATGTCAACGATGTTATTTGAAACTTAAACTTACGATAAAGAAAAAACTTGGATTTTAAAATGAACCTTTTCTTCTGTCATTAACAAGTTTCATTTGTTTTCTCATATTCCTGTAGATATGTTAAAATATTTTTCTGACTTTTGTTAGTCCAAATACTTTTGCTTCATATTTGTAATGTCATCTCTGAGCAGTCTTTTGATTCTTTATGTGCTCATTTTATAATACAAAGTTTTGCCTATTGGAGTCTTTTCCATAATCTAAGATTTTATATTCTTTAATATTCTTATCCAAACACATGAGCAATATAACATTCTTGACATCAATCTAAAGATATCCTTCAACACCACAGTAATTGGTCAGCAGTAATGGAATATTGAGAATGAATTACTCTTCTTATGAAACATATTATTTCTTATTATTTTCACATAAGGGTATAATTTTTTATTATAGTGTTTCCTTTATCATTTATGCTGACAGTCATGGCTGATGAGTGTAATCATCAGGAGAAAAAAACATATGTTTAGTATTAGTGAATCAAACAAATGTATTATTTACATTTAAGCAGAGCTGTAAAATATCTATACATTTTAAGATCTAGGTGTCATCTGCAAAACATTAAAATTTGGAATAAATTGTTAAATATGTTAAGCACTTTCTTGGGTTGGAATTTTTACATACATTGGTATGATGGGTAATATTTCAAATTACATACCCAAATTAATAAAGGATTTCCCATAAATGTGCTGGAGAGATTGGAGATGGAATTTAAACTATTCATTTGTTCTTTATCTGTGACTCTTTACCTATGTAGATTATCTTTTTTGCATTATAATATTTCTACCATGATAACTGCCATTAAACTGAGTAAAACATTTCAATGAAAAGACTAAACATATATCACATTTTCTTTTTTGGTTTCTTCAATTCTTCCAAACTATTTTAGAATTTTGTGTCATGGTGTTTTGGGTAACAAATGGTATCTACAATAAGCAAACACCAACACTGAAATGGATTAGTGTCGAGTGAAATATCCGATATGGGGATGTGTGACCAAAATAGAAGTAGGGCAACCATGGCATTTAGATGCACCTTGAGACGGCTTGTGGTCATTCATGAACCCCTGGAGAAGACTGGGTTCATTCTGGGCCGCAGCCAGGGGGCTCTAAGCTGGAGTGCTTAAACCATGCACCTGCTGTTTAAAGGGAACCTTTGCAGGGGGGTTGCTGGCCCTACTGCTGATGTAATGAACCAGCACTGATTTTTACTCTTATTTCCGGATTCTTTTCCCACAACAAACTATTAGACACTTCTATTTAGTGTTCGTTAGTAACCCCTCAGTGCTTCTGCACACCTGCATGCAGAAGAACTTTCTGTGACTTCCCTCTGTTTCAGTTATATACCGATTTCAGCCATGGTATTTTTTTATTAGGGCCATTTTTCTTTCTGTCAGTTGCAAAAGAAGATCAAGAATTTTCTTAACTCAGAATTGTTTCTTAGGCTATTTTATTTTTAACTTTTTCCCTAACCCCATACCATTTGTTTCTGGATTTGTACCATATTCATGATTATAAATTGAAGACCAAGGGCGAAATAAGAGCTTGTTTGAGTGAACCTGTTGCCCTAGTGTGATAAAAGCTGGGTATTTTTTATTAAGTTCATTACTCAGACAGGGCAATCACCTGGGAAAGGCAAGCATTTCCACATAAAATCTGCTAATTAGTTTACACCATTCCTTATGAGTTTGGAGTGCTCTATTTGTGGGATACTGTCAAATAAGAATGGAGAGAGATTGAAAATAAATGCGTAGAAGAAATGATTCCTGGACAAGAAAATGAGGAATCATCAATATATGTCAACAAATTTATAGTCAATTCAACCAAATATACCAGTTGATTGGAAACCTGAATATATAACCACTTCTAGTAATATAATAGATGTATTTTAGAAATGAAATTTAAATATATCAAGAAAGGAGAGACACAGAAATCCAAAATTCCAACTGAATATGTGTATGGGCCATAGTATTGGTAATCCTGATGTTTATGCATAGGTATTCAAGCAATGCTAAAAGCATTTAAAGATTAAAAATTATAGAAATGAAAACTTTGGAAGTCTGTAGGGTATCTTTCCTCCATTTAAAAAGAGATTTAATGTAGGGATCTTGCTCTTCTAAGAGAAATAGAGATATAGTAGAAACTTTTCCTGTCTTTGTTTAAAATCCTTGACTAGTTTTCTGTTTAAATGTTTGCAAACGGTTTGTTCTAAAAGATATCCAGAATGTTTTAAGAAACAATTTCTGGTTTGATCTGAGTCACTGCAGCAGACCTGAGAGGGCTGCATGCCCATTGCTAGTCCACACTCCAGACAAGCACTAGAGGAGCTGGGTGCCCTGAAGCATAGCTATGCATGTCATTTCCATTCTGGTGCTTACAGGGAGACAGACAGGTGGGGCGGGGGGTGGGGAGCCAGACACAGGGGCAATGGCCTTACCTTACCACAAGTCAAGAAAGGTAGGTGGGCAGACAGGGGCAGAGCCAGCACAGAATTTGAGAGACTACATCAATATAGCCAAGGGCAGGCTGTGTGTGCAGGGGTGTATGTTTATTGTTACTTCTGCTTTTTTTCTCCTCCAAAAGCTGGAAATAAGATGTCACTCAGAGAATCTATCAAAGTAGCTCCTTATAGATTAAAGTAGAACTATGACAGTGTGAAATTGGACTAAACTTTGAAGAAAGATCGTTTCCCTTTGGACAAGGGTTACAGCTAGGTAGAAGAAGCTTCTGCAAGTCCAGTCAAATTATATATTCAAGCATTCTCAGGGTGTCCTGAGAAGCCAACTTGAACTGGTAACCCCAGTTGCAGAGATGGATGCACTAGACTATCTGTGCCTGACACTATTAAGGCATTTCTTTTGTTCTCATCCTCTGCTCTCTAAACTGTCTCAAAATAAACTGACTTCTATGTAGCCTACAAAATGGAAATGGCTTGGACAGTACCATCTGAATAGCTTACCAGTTTGAAGGTTATATATTTTGTTTGAGTTAATTAATGGGCCCTTAATTTCTGTGCATTTTTTGGATACAAGTCAGCATCCTCAGCCCACTCAGTTCTGAGGTTTCGTAAAATCAAATTTCTGCACCTATAGGCTAGAGGACTGGACCCTACCCGTGGTGCACTGCAGTGTGGGAGGCCTTTTGAGGACTGTTTAGACGATACTTTGTTGGCTGTATCTCCACTTTGCTTTATTCCACCCTCTTTTTCGAATATATACAAATCTCTTAGGCCACTGATTCTGCAGTAAGGGTCTGACTCTGTAAGAATTACAGAGTAAGTTGGAAAGATCCTAAAGTAGAGGTAACATGAAGGATTTAGTGGATGTTTTAGGAAAGCAGATTTCTACTGCACATTTTGAAGCAACTGGAGGTGTTCAATAGGGGAATGAGTTGGTAGTGAAGTAGTGAGTGTCCGGTGGAGCTGAGAATCGGGAGGTCACGTAGAGCGCTACTATGTGATAGGTTACATTGTTTCAGACCTCTGGGTTCTTTGGGTTCTAAGAGGAATCTTTATTTCTATTACCAATACTTATGGTGAGTTTCTAATAAATATTTACTAATATTTATTGTAAATTTTTTTATATTCTTTGAAAAAAGTGGAGAAATGAGTATGTTATAAACAAAGGAAATAATTTTGTTTAATTATGAAAACATTTTATTTTTTCAAAGGGTGTCAAATATCTTAAATATTAATTATGTCTGAAATTCTGACATTCTTGCATAAAGTGATCTTCATTATGTATTGTTTTCCTGTGGGGAACAATATGTGGATCCAAATTTGATTTTTAATGTTTCAAATTATCTTGACAAGCCCATGTATATGAGTAGTATAGTTTGGTTTATTATCTTTTCCTGTGAGCCCACAAAATGTGCCACACTTTTCCAGAAAACCAAATTTTTAAAATTTGAATATTTATATAATACTATTATTTTCATTTTTAATACTAGTACTAGAAAACTAAAATATGTGTATGAGGGGGGACTTAAAAAACGCCCTGGAATTCATTTATAAAAAATTGTGCATTTATTCTTACATATTTAAACTTCAGTCACCTTCGAAGTGCTCTCCATTTGATGCAATGCACCTCTTGAGACATTTTTTTTGACTGCTCAGAAAAGGTTTTGAACTTGTCGATTTTGATGACTTTTAGTACATCTGCTGTTTTTTGTTTCACCTCTTCCACATAGGCAAAATTTTTCCCTTTGAGGATGTTTTTCATCCAAGGAAACAGAAAAAAGTCACTCAGGGTGAGATCAGGTGAATAGGGAAGGTGAGGCATGGCACCAGGGTCATGTGGTTTTGGTCAAAAACTGCTGAACGCTCAGTGTGATCGGGGCAGGTGAGTTCATGAACCGTCATGAAATGGGCAAACGTGTTGAAAGTATGTTTAAAAAATTCACTGAAGCTGAATGCAGCCTCTCACAAGAATGCCAGCTGGTACACAGATACAGGTGTGTTCCTAGAACACTCACCTAGTGGGGGAAACCGGTACTACATGAGGCCTGCCCTTCAGAAGACAATTCTATTTTTTTTTGGGGGGGGGGGCATCCTCTCTCAAATACTTGCACACCTGTTGTGATTACTTGATTTTACCTTTTCCCTACTTACTGCCATAACCCCAAAGCAATTTGAAAATAATTTTATTTAACCAACTAGGAAAAGAAAAATTATCTTTCTATTGTATTTATGTTGTGCCTGGGGCAGAAACTAATTTTGAATTTAGAAGTCAAGCCATGCTTGTCTGTATTGTTGATTAGAATTGGTTGCAAAGAGGACACATCATTCTTATTATTTCCTCCCCTTATCTTATCAGGTGTAAACATATGAGGTGGCAGTAAAACCTCACATCTGGTTTAAATTTCAATAGAAGTTTCTTAAAGATGGAAAAGTGTTCCTATTGAAGGGGCTCTGCATGTAATGCTGTATGAGTTCTTGCACGTTGACAGATCCCATAATGGCCTCACCTGCTGTCATCGTTTCTTCAAGGCACAGATGAGTAGATGACAGGAGCCTCTCCTTTGTTAAGCCTCTAGGACAGAGACTCAAATGAGAGTGCTAGCAAAAAATGACAGGCTATGTCACTTGGAGACATGGAGGCATTTAAGGACACAATTGATTCTTAAGTTTTGTAAAGAGCAGAGGCCCAGTCACAACATACTGATATCTGTTAAAGAGTTAGAAGAATAACTTCAGACAGAGACCAGGTTCTTTAAATGCAACATTTCTTCTGCTCAATGAACGTTATCTTTTTTTTTAAAGAACAGTAATTTAATTAAAAATATCTGACTCAAAACTTTGCTAATTGACATTGGTATGGGTTGGGGGCAGCGGGGAAGGGGATAGAGAGACATTCTTTCTTATCCCATCATTGATCAGGCAGTAGTATAAAATGTGAAATGTGATTATCCATATCACCACTTGCATGTATAAATATTATTATTGAACACAAAATTAAAATAAAGTGGAAGAAAACTAATTTTCATATAACTACATTCTCAAGCAAGGATTTAATGACATTATTCAAGAACTGCTGGAATTTAAATTTAAAAAAGTGCCAGGATCTGAAATAGACATAGTAATTTGGGGACTGGAGTGATTGAAATGCAAGAATACTGGGTGATTATTTGCTTGGGCTTTTATTATCTCAGTTTTTACTGGAAATATATTTACGCAGATAGAAGCTGAGAAATCTGTGGAATCTTGGGAGAGAAACTTATAAATTACATTTTATCTTATAACATCAAAATAAAATTGTTATAATTCACGAATTTGGCATAACAAGGCTCATACAGATTTAGTTAGAATTCTAGACTCCCAAGGGAAAAATATTCTGTTTTTCTTTATTATTAAGAACAAAATAAGAAGATCTTTAGTTGTTTGCACCATCGTCTGACTTAGCGCTGCCCTGCCTGGCTTCAGATGGCAGAGCCCTGGACTGAGTGACGAGAGCAGGCTGCTGGGAGAGACTTCTCTGCCTCTGATGGTCCTCTTCAAGCTTCTCCGTTCAGTCAAGAGCCTATTAACTCTCAGCAAGTGGGTAACTCCTATAGGTTTAGAGAATTTAGCTTGAAGACCCTTTAAAACTATAGTATTTTATGGAACTTTAGATGTCTTTGACAAAACTTTGTAAATATCAGGCCTTGGGAAGAGGAAGGGATCTATGGTTCATTAGCCTCTTGGGAGCCCAGGGCTGGAGTTGCCTTAAGCTTATCTGGGGCAATTTGCTTCAGCTCTTCCCACTGAGCTTTTGCTGCTGCAACCCTTCTCACTTGCAGGCTGCTCTTAGAAGACAAAGTTTACTGTGAACTTACAGAAAGAAAAACATCGTGGGAAGGCATTTCATGCCAAGAATATTCCCCTTGCCTTTTTTCTTTTGTCTTAAACCAATTTATGCATTTCTAGTCAACTGTATTTGCTTAGTGGCTAAGCTGGGCATTCTTTCTTAGTGAGCTTCTTTGGTGACAATGCTGAAAATGATAACCCAAGTGACAGAGGGTTCAGGTCCTGTTTTGCCTCCTAGGCTATGGGAGTCAAACTATTGTTCTCTTCATAGGCTTCATAGGCAGAAATGCACAAATAGTTAAGGGACACCTTCTCAAGGACAACTTGTCTTTGTGACTCTGAAGTTACTAGCAGGCAGAGAGTGAGGGGGATTTAGGCTGAAGCGTTCACTGAAACACAGCAGAAATAAGGTTTTAATAATGCAGATAAGACAAAAGAACTTGCTTTCAGTAATTTGTTATATGCATATTTCTTGAGTACCTACTATGTGCCTGGCACTGTGCTATGTACTGTATGTAATATGCTCTATCTATTGGTTGTCTCCCCATGGTTTTGCTTTTGTCTTCTAAACACAGTTGAGAAAACAGATTCTCAAGACAAGATGATAAACACATCTACAATTACGTGAGAATCTACAACATGCCCTACATTGCTTAAATACTTAACATGATAAAAATGTTTTCCTTATTACAGCCCTTCAAGGTAGATTCATAAAAATCCCACTTTGGGTAAGTGATGAAACTGAAGCTGAAATAGGTTTCATTATGTATCTTAGATGCTATGTATCTTTTTCCTTCTTACCCCATGTGTGTTCACCCACTCACTGACCCAACCAGAAATTTTGGTTTGACTTTCAAATACTGATTGAGTAGGTCAAGTCCTATGTTTTCTATTTCTTAAATATCTACCATTTATTTTTTCATTTCTACTCCTACTATCTTAGATTGGACCATCACTATCTCTCAAGCTAGTCTCCAATCTTCCCCCCTCCAAATTTATTTTCCACATTAGAGTCACAGAAATCTCTCTAGAAGAAAAATACGAGTGCATCATGATCCATTTATAAAGCCCAAAGAAACAATTTTTGTTGTTCCTATTACTACTCCAATGAATTAAATTTCAACATTACTTAGAAGGCCGGTCAGGATTTAGACCCAGCTTCTTTATTCTCACCCCTTATAATTCTTTTGCATCCTCCCACACTCGTGTGAAATTTCTCTCTGTCCTCTGAGAGTTGCCATATAATTCCCTTTGTCTGAGATGCTCATTTCCCCCATTTATCCATCTTCGCAACTCTTAGTCATCATTAGGTCTCATCATTGACATGACCTCTTCTGCAAAACGTCGGTAATGTTCTCTTCTGCCCACTCAGTTTGGGCTCACTGTACATCTTACCTAAAACCACTTCTGTCTCCAAGCAGTTTTTAGCACCATTTTTTTCATTGTTTACTTGACTGTGTGATATATTAGTTTAGAAACTCCTCTTTACAGGCAAGTATTGTGGCTGTATTTTTTTACTCTTTCAGTTTCTGTACCTAATACAGACCATAGCACAGAAAAGGTAACGAACACATAGTATTTTAAGTAAAAGAATGTTTCCCTGAGTTTTCCCACTGACACAGTAGCCCAGCATGGAGAGGCAGCCAAAACAATATCCAGAAGTTATATCAGCAGGAAAAAGATCTTCACATCGTGTTGTGGGAACAACATTTTGTAGCATGAGGGTGGTTTCAGAAAGTGACTGAGGGGAGAGTGAGAAGTGTCTCATGAGAGAAAGCTGCCCGAGTCTGAGACTTGCACCTACAGACCCTGGAGGAATGGCCCCAGAGAAAGGGATGTGGTTCCTTCTATCTACAGCTTCTCACAGGGCAAAGAGAAAAATGAGTAGATCATTGAGTTTTAAAAATAATATTCCCTCTGCTAACCAAGGAGGTATATTTATAAAAGAAATGATTTATAGTCACTTTCATTTTAAGATGGAAGGACATAGGAATTTAGTTCATCTAGGTGGAAAAACTAATATCTGCATGCATGTCATGCCTAAAAAAATCACACTGGCGCCAGTTCTGAATTCATAGATTCTAACTTGACCACACATACTGTGTGTACAGTATTGTCCAGAAGGGAGAAATGTTGCTTAAACTTTTTTTAGGACAATAAGGAAAGTAGCTTTTATTAAAAACAAAAACAACAAAAACAACACATGCACATGAATTTCAACATAGAACTAGGGTTATGAATGACTAAAACATTTTCCTTGTTCTTTGCTTCTGAATACAATCATGCATTTATTCTCATACTTCAAAATAATAGATGATAAACACCAAAACTATAAATACAGATTTACTTGATGATATTGCAATGACTAAAGCTAGTCATCACCTTCGTTTTTTTTTACAAGAGCACTCTAAAAAGGATTGGAGAGCTTTTATAGGTTTTTTAAACTAAGGAACAAAGAGATAGCTTTTACTTTTCAACAGACTTTCAGGAGCAGAGTCTCAAAAGTGCTTGAGAGAAGACACCAGCAGTAATGTAAAATTCTCTATGGAAACGGCTTTAAAACTGGACTTCTCTTCTAGAGAAAATAAAGAGAAATACATAAGCTCCATAAAATTTGTGGTAAAAGCACTTCCAATAGCTAGAAATTTTATATAGTATTTAAGTGGGATATTTAAATTTAATGTTTAATTCTAAACATTAATAACCTGTCTAGCTTTGAAATTGCTGACAGCCACAGTGGAGGATATTATGCAATGCTAGATGCCTGAACAAATTTAGAGATACAGAAATTTAGGATTTGTATATTACAGAACATTAGAAGACACACTTGATGTTCTGATACATTCACAGAAGTGTGTGTGCATACACCTGTGTGAGTTACGTATAAACATAATCCTGTGATGATCTTTGACAAATGGCAAAATTTAATGAGATACAGAAGTGGGTTACGTCCTAAAATTCTTCTTTTAAAGGCAATGCTCCTTGTTCTAGTGCAGACTCACCTTAGATGATCTATCAAAAATAAAATATAAGTAAAATCTATCAAAAATAAAATCTATCAAAAATAGATTTCCAGGGTTTGGTCCTGATCAATTAAATTGAATCACTAGGTGACTCTGACACTGAGATAATTTGGATCACATACCCCTGATCCCCCTGGTCTTGTCTCCTCACCTCTATCTGCCTCTGGCTGTCTAGTACTGGGTTTTCCTGATCCCTGGATCCTGCTTCCTTCCCCTGGTAATTACCCTAGCGCTCTTCTACCTTTCCCATCCAAGTTCTGTCTCAGCTCCTTCTCCGTGAATACTGATCTCAGCCAGCTGTTCTTGCCCAGGAGTGTGTGAGCAGGGGTTTGCCCACTGCTGCCCTTTCCAGGGCCACCTTGGATGTGAGGAGAAGTCGTCAGGGGTCTTTAGCTATCAAGCTGTCCTTGATCTTGGTTGTCAGCCTAAACAATTCACTTCATTTTAGAATGCCTTTGCCTCTTTTGAGAACACAACACTTAAAAGAATAAGCCGTGTGTGTGTAACAAACACTAAATTTGCGAGGACTTGTAAATGTTGTCAAATTGCAGGTATCTGGAGACTAACTTTTGCAAATCTCCAGGCTTCACTAATGGCTTTGTTAGCTATCTAGCAGAACAGCATGAAGAGCTCTCTGTGTAAAAGCAAATGAAGCATTCTCTTGGACATAGGAACAAACAACACAGCTGAGAAAAGATGCAGATTTATGCCAATGATTATCCTTGGTTCAATTTCCAAGTGAGAGTAAAATAGGGTTGATCTACTGGTGTTATCTTACAAGTTCAACTTGTCTGTAGAAAAGGTAAAGTTGTAAGAGAAGCAATGGGGGCAGGAAAGAGAGAAATCAGTGGAAGCAGAATCACCATTTGTGGTGGCCTGACAACTGGGAGAGATGATGCTACAACAAATAAAAGGTGTTGATAGCACAAGAGAAGGGACAGCATGGGAGGGGCATATCTTCAGTGTCGTGGGGCAGGACAAACAGCCACCTGTGCTTCTTTATTGCTGGCTTTCTGAACAACGGCCATTCTCTCTAGACCAGAGTTTCCCAAGGGGATGAACTGCTACTTCTGGAGCAAGCATGGACAAAGGCATTCTACAGTCAAGTAAGTTTGGCAAGGACTAGATTAAATCGAATTGTATGGGTTTCTTTACTGCTGGTTTTCTGGATCCTTAAAAGGCTAACCTGCATCATACAATGCCAAGATAGAAAACCCATCATGGACTGTTCCTAAATTCACTTACCTAGGGAGTCTCTCTGTTCTTTATAGGAACATTTTGTGAAGCTATTCCACTGGATTCCCTTCTGAGAAACACTGCATTCGAACATGACATCTCCAAACTTTTCACACCACCACACACATAGAAAATGATATTTTGTTTTAGATAAAAGGAGGAGATAAACAGCCTGGAGGCTCTAGCTAACCAAGACACCTGAAGGCTGAGGTGGATCAATGAGTTAACTCATTGTTACTTATTCAGAGCATACAAGAGAGCTTTGCACTAGACTCTATTTTCTCTTCGGGCAGAGACTGTATATTGTTTACTGTAACATTTACAGGGTATAGAACAGGAACTAACACAAAGTGGGTGTTTAATTAGTGGAATGAATGAATGTTATAGGCATAGGCAATATTTTTGATAGTCACCTGTACCTCAGTATGGTGGCTTTCAAAAAATTAATGCTTGTCAATTGTTTGCATCAAAGAGCCAGCTGCACTTCAGTGCAGCTGCACTTAAAGCACTTCTGTGCTTTAGATAGTTCTTAAAGCACAGACTATCCCTGCCTTAAGTGATGAAGTAAGGGACGATGGCAGAGAACTCCAGTCTATTCAATAGAATGCATATATTCAGTGTACAGGACTAGATGCGCAAGTGTAAGTCATATTTGCTATGCACTTCAGTCTTCAGTGAAAGGGAAAGGGTAGAAGGCAAACATGGGTGGCTAACAGTAGCAGGCAAGAAAAATATCTATAAATGACATGAAAGTGCAATATAGGCAACTGACTGGCCGATGGGTTTGCATGTTTCTCCTGTGTGATGCCATGGCCCACAAAGGCAGTTACAGAATTTATAGTGTAGATTGGGATTCATTCACAAATTTGGAATACTGCCATAGGTTGGAACCTGACTGCATTAATATATGTGACTCTTCTCAAAAGGGTGAGAAGGTATACCATCTCTTCTAATATTCAATAATAAGCCAAAATAATTTTAAGAAACAAATATAGTTAATTGTGCTATAAGTATTTCAGAAGGTTGGTTGACATCTGAAATTAGCATTCCAGATAAAATTAATAATAAAAAAGTCATGGAGCAATTTTAAAACAGATCTTTGTAGTTTTTACTAAGAAGTAATTTATTTCCTTTTTTAAAAAAGATTTTATTTATTTATTTTTAAAGAGAGGGGAAGGGGGAAAGAGAGCGAGGGAAACATCAATGTGTTGTTGCCACTCATGTGCCACCTTCTGGGGACCTGGCCCACAACCCAGGCATGTGCCCTGACTGGGAATTGAACCAGCGACCCTTTGCTTCACAGGAATTGAACCAGCGACCCTTTGCTTCACAGTCTGGTGCTCAGTCCACTGAGGCACACCAGCCAGGGCAAGAAGTAATTTCTAAATGCAGCATAGCTTCTAAACAGTTTAATGGTGTGAAAAAGTTATTCTGCTTTGATGACATTTCTCAAATATATCTTGACACATGTCTGTGAATCAACTATCTTTGTGTTTAAGCAGGAAAGACTCTTATTGATGGTGTTATTAATTCTTAAAATAAAACTTTTAATGATATGATATTTATCATAAAATCCCTGTTGTCTCTCCATTTAACCCGTTATTATAGAGACATGATAATACCAATAAACAAGTCTTTTGCATGCCCAGCATTATACATTTTTTTTTACTGTCTGTAAACCTTAGGTCTAAGTGATTATTTGGTAAAATAATAACCAAATATTTTACTGGTTATGGTCCTAAAGTGTTCCCCTAAAACTCACACTTACCCAGAACCTCAGAATGTAGCTTTATTTAAAAGTAAGTCATTAGTTCAGGTGATGTCATACCAGATTGAAGCGGGCCCTAAATCCAATGACTAGTGTTCTTGTGAAGAGGCCATATGAAGACACACAAGGAGAAGCTCCTGTGAGGATGTAAACGGAAATTATAGGAATATAGGAGCTACCAGAAACTGGAAGAGGCAAGGCAGGGCTTTCTCTTTAAGTTTTTGCATGGAGTGTGGTCCTGTCAACAGCTTAACTTCAGAATTTTTTAACCTCCAGAACTGTAAAATAATAAATCTCCATTGTTTTAAGTCACCCAGTTTGTGGTTGTTATTGCAACTCTAGCAAACTAATATAGTTACCAGTTAGCAACCAAACTCTTACTTTGATGACATGTACTTTTTAGCAGTCTATAGGAAATTGATGCGGACACTGGCCAGCAGTGTCCATGTCATTATGGATGAAATAAAACATACGCACAGACTACCGAGTCTGGTAGAAGAAATAGGATGACAGTGTGATGTGGCCTCCTCCATGACAGGCCTTTATTCTAATAACTCCTCACATTACAAGATGGTTCTCCTTCACTATCCCCAGGTTACCACAAAGGAGCTAATGTCCCTCATTACATCACAGAAGAAAGATATTAGCAAATGAAAAGGCAAAAGTGGTTGAGCAGGTAACACTGGTCCCTGCAAGGCTCAGCATGGATTTTAGGAAGTTACAGTAAGCATTTGCAGGGTGAGGGGGTTTTAGCAAAGAGCAATCCTCAAAACAGCCTAGGTATATTGCAAATCTGATTACCCATGAGAGAACCTATCTGTGGGCATGGGTCCTGCGCATCTCTGAGTGGGAGCTGGGCCCACGCCACGCAGAAGGGTCTGCCATAGGAAATCAGTGGAAATGAGCTGATATGTTGGTTTTAGCTAGTGTGTGACCTGAACAGTCTTGGATTATGTTTATTTTCCCAGCATAATTATGAATAGTGCTTCCTTTCACTTTCAAAAGTTGGGTGAAAAATTTTGTGATCACCTTAGTTTAAGCTTATGTTGAAATATCTGTGGTTCACTGCATTTGCAAAGCAAAATTATGTTTTGCAGGTGCCGATGTGTCAGCAAATGCCAATAACCACAGAAAGAAGAATTTTTGAGAAGATAGAAAAACTGTGTAAAAGGATCTACATTTGTTTCTGACCTATTACTTCATGTTATAAAAAAAGGCAGTTACATTACATTGCTCATTTTGTCATAAAACAGATAATGCTGCATTTTTACCTTTATTAGAAAGAAGGAAATGACCAAGAAGCAAAATGACATCAGTGACCATTTCAACAAAAAGTTTCCAGGCGGCATCTGGGAGATGATCCCCCACATTATCTGCATTTTCAGAATGCCTAAAACTGATGCTCTTATGGAATCCTGACTCATTCAGAAAATGCTAGAGTGTATTTAGCATCTTTGGTTTAAGAAGGGTGAAAGTTTAGAGTACTCCATTAAGAAAATTTGAACATTAAATGTCATATTTGAAGCATTACCCTTCAGTTAAGAGCAAATCTTTTCAATCTAGGCCAACTCATTCCCTCCAGGTATTCTAAATAGCTCTGGAGTCACTCATTTTTTTTCTCCTAGTTTTGAACAATTGATTTGCTTCTGGCACATCCTTAATTTTTAGTCAGTGATAACTCTGAGTGTAAAACTGCTCTAAAAAGTGTCATGGATGAGGTGTGGGTCTTAACGCTCCCCACTTGGACAGCACTAAGGGTCTGAAATTAGTTATTAACTACATGGTACTTCGTGGTGTCCTAGTCATAGATTACCTTTTAACAGATCCAACATACTCCCAGTATATAATTTACACATTTCAAGTACACGGTTAACCACTCAAGAAATCAATACGGGTTATAAAACACATACAAATTTGAATTTGGAGGGAGTCAAACATCTATTTTATCCATTAGAATATAAAAACAGCTGACATTTGTAATTGGGACTTACAGGAAACCATTTATTTTGAATAGAAAAAAGCTCAAAATGGCTCAGTCCAGAGATGGGAGTGGAGCATGATACAGATAATTCACATGAAAGGCCCCCATATCCGTCATAATGGATGCTGTCATTAGCAACCCACAACTGCTAACGTCTGGTGTGGGGCTACGTAGACCTTTGGATCTAGAGAAGATAAAAAGCATATTTTCCCTTACGAGGTTTTAAAATGTACTAGAACTTGTTCCTATTTATACCTAATTAATCAATTTATTTATTCACTTAAAAATTAATGACTATAATGACTAATCTCCTCCTATATGGCAAATATTACAAGTAAGGGTATACAGTGGTAAATTAAACAAAGTTTCTCTCCTGAGTTCACACATATTAGAGAGTGAAACAGGCAATATATAAAAACAAAGGCAATATAAAAACCAAAGGCAAGCAAAAAACCCAACTCTAAATTAAAGCAAAGCATTTTCTTTCCTTTTGAAAAATTTATCACAAGAAAATAAGATTTATTTAAAGAAAAGAAGTTTGTACATTTGCTCTTTTCAGTTTCTATTTTATAACATAACTTTTCTTTTGGTCAAAACATTATTAAATTATATTATTATTTTACTTATTTAGTGCTTTATATTTTCAAAGTTTTCTTATAGATATTATTTTATTTGAGACTACAAAACTCCTAAACATTAGATAAGTTTAAGTATATGAGTGTGTGTGTGTAATTTTCCTTGGCATATTAGGAAGTAAAGACCAGAAATATTCAATTACTACTTATTGTCACACAGTGTCTTAAAGGCAGAAAACTAGCTTCAGAAGCCATATGTCCTCATTTAAAAAAATAACTTTTTATTTTAAAAAGTTGATATTTTTCCAAAAGTTACAAAGATAGTACAGAGAATTCTCATAAACCTACACCTTCTTTTTCTGTGTGTTCTTTTTAATCTGGTATTTTCTTCACTACTTTTCAATGGTAAAGAATTATCTTAGAGTTGTACATATAGAGAGAGGGGAAAAATGAAAGAGGCAGTCATCTGGATAATTCCAGGCCAGAAAACAATTTGGTCTGAGAGATGAAGATAATTGAGACAGAAATGCTTCTTTTGCCTGGAGAGATCCTTATGATTGCCTTCCTCCACTTGTGTTTGTACACACAGTTATAACCACAGGTGTTTCACTTAAGAATAGGAAACAGTGTATCATTCAACATGAAGAATGTGAGTTTTCTGAGAGGGCTAAATTGCTTAGTTTTCTATATTTTCTTTCTTAAAAATAAAACATATTGGGTATTTTTCATTATAAAAGCAATTCACATTGATTTCAGAATAGTAGACAATAAAGAAAGTGAGAGAAGGATAGAAAGTCTTTATTGCTACGACCTAGAGGAAACCACTATAAACATTTAATTTACGGACTTTCAGTATTTTTACTATGTGTATTGTTTGGGTTTGTTTACTTATTTTGGACCATGCACAGGGCATTTCTTTTTGAGCTTCATATCAGCATGTCTAGGAGGTGATCTCAAACAGACAAAGGCAGTTAAATTGTTAAGTGATATGCAACACAAGTAAGCCACTTAGTACTCTGGAGAGAAAGTATAGCCATTGAAAGTCCACATCTTATGTTAGTTGGGCCAGTGGTTGATGGTGCAGGAACAAGAATTTAAGATATAGTTCATAGGAGAGAAAGTGGTACAGATTTTCAATACTAAACACAGTATTATATATAAAAAACCTGAAAGCGGATAAAGACTCATAAATAAGTCAATTGTAACATACTTTATAAAATGAGAAATGGGAAATTACTCAAATTTTTAGCAATAGTATAATATAGTTAAATGAATTGTAGTGTAACCAAGTGATAAAATATTATTTAACTAAAAAATTATGAAGAATTTTGAGGACATAGAAAAATGAGTAGGTAACTAAAAATACATAATGCTTGCAAAACAGAAAAACCTGGAAAGAAATTCATCTAAATTTTGACAGTGACAATGACAATGATTAGGTAGTAGAAATAATCTTCTATCACTACATGTTTTATTTTTACCAGAAAAACATTACACTAATTGAAAGGTAAAGGTCAGCATGTGATTCTTCCATTTTAGGGGGTTCGCTGGGGATCCTAAACAGGAATGGCCAGGTCTTTGAATTTAAGGTTTTACTCTTATTTGATCAGCTTACACTGGGTACATTTGAAACTTTTTATCACTTATTAACACTCTGTTCTAGTAAAAATGTAAAATTTCACTTCCCTGAGCTTATGAAAACTCTAATATTCATCATCACCTTTATGTCCTCACACAGTTTTGAGGAGAGAGATCCTCCAGTTCCCAAACTTGACTGAGCACATCTCCTTGCCCCAGGAGTGCCACAGTCTCTTCTGTCACAGTTGCCAGTACCAAGAATGGGCTAATTGCTTTTGAGAGTCAAAACTTCTTTCATATTTCTATTTTTTCATGGTGTTTGGTCACCAGAAGCAACTCCTAGCATGTTCTGAGTGCGGCTAGAGG
This sequence comes from Anoura caudifer, assembly GCA_004027475.1. Taxonomy (NCBI): domain Eukaryota; kingdom Metazoa; phylum Chordata; class Mammalia; order Chiroptera; family Phyllostomidae; genus Anoura; species Anoura caudifer. The sequence goes on along the minus strand of PVKU01000765.1, from coordinate 242,495 downwards.
TGTCAAAACTGTCCTCCTGAGCTCCACGGGCTTATTACACTCATATAACATAGGGATCTTTGATGGAGACTTGGGACAATGAATCTTCCACACAAATTAAAGAAGTTCAGTTTCTACAGAGAAGATGAAGTATGCCTAGCAGGAGAACAGCTTTGCAGAGTCTCTAGATCCCATCTGTCTTTCTGCTAAACAAAGTTGGACCTGTAGCCAGCCCTTTATCATCTTTTCAAGCTAGATCATTCCAAAGAAATTAGGAGCCAAATGTGAGCATGAAGTGCTTTAGGCACAATCATTTCTCTCTTATTCTCTGAGTATCTCTCCGTGTTCTCCAAAGGGTATTGAACATAAGGCATGTTATTCTCATAATTAATGTTATACGAGTCAAATAGTTTTCATAATCAACAGTGAATGTTTGTTAATATTGAAAATAATATCACTACTCCTACCAATGAGAGTTGTGTTAAACTGAGTTCAAAATTCTCCATCTACCTAAAACCCGTCATACAACCCTGTGTGTATCAATTTCCTCATCTGTAAAATGGGGGCAAAAATAGTGTTGGCATCACAGGGTTAGAATGAGAAGTAAATGAAAATATCCTTTTGAACAATAGCTAGCAAATAATTAGCACTTAACGAGTGTTTTAGTTACTGTCATCACATGCCATTATAGTCATATTTTTAAATGAATCTAAAGGAAACAAACAAGAATGAAGCAATACACCAAGAAATAAATGTTCTCTGTGTATTTCTGGTGTCTTTGCTTTCACTTTCATGGGAATGTTTGTCTGTGGAGAAATGCCCTGGTTCACAGGTACAGGCCATGGTCCGGCACAGGGGAAAATGCAGACTTTGGAACAGAGAGAGCCAAGCTCCAATCTTAGTGTGGCCATTTAATATTGTAACTGGTCTTTTGGCAAGTTACTTCACTCCTCAAGCTTCCTGTTTCCCCGTTGAAAAAGACGGAAGTAGAAGAGCAAACAGACAAATACAATGCTACGTGAAGGCTGGGTAAAGATAGGGGCAAAGGACACACAGAATTTACACTGAACTCCAGGGTCAGGGTGGGGAGCAAATAGCTTCTGTTTCCTCATCTTTAAAATTGTTGAAATAATGGAGCTCCCTGTTATCACTTATGAGGCAATAAGATCCCAGGCTTGAGAGCTTGAATGTCTGGGGACAATTCTGTTTTCTCCCTACTCTGTAACCACAGCCAAGCTATTTAACCTTTGTACATGTCTGCAAAAGATTGATAACAATGTCTGGCACACAGTAAGTACTCAATAAATTAAGCCTATTTTAAACTAATATGCCTAATGAGTACATTACATTTGAAATGCGAAGAAGCATTTACTTTGCACAGAGCCTGAACATAGTAAATGCTCAAAGAGTAAGAAAATTATAATCTTCATCATTCCCAGATGAAGGATATCTAAGCTGAAACATGAAGAATGAACAAGAATTAGACAAACGAAAGATGAAAAAGAGTATTCTGTGCTGGAACAATATACACAAAAACTGAGATGGGAGGTAGAGGGTGGCCTGTAAGGGGACTGCCGGTTCCTGGAACAGAGCGAGAAAAGGAAATGAAGGTAGAGGGTGTGGATGGAGGAGGGTGGAGCAGAACAAAACAGCTGATGTGCTGTCCTTCACTAAAGTAGGCTCTTGCTCACTGGCCCTGCAAATAGGCATAGTGTTCTCCTGCTTGGGGAGGCTGGCTCTCCAGCAGGACGGCCGCCGCAGTGTTTGCCCCGCCCAAGCCTTTGAGTTTGTGTCACTGCTGGCACTGTATGGAAGGGATTCAGTATATTCAATAATAGATTCTTGCTTGAGCCCTAGGGAGCTGAAGGAGCTCTCAATTGACACTGGGCAAAAGAATTATAGGGTCAGCAATGGGACACTTTACGTTGACAATTTATAAAGGTGACAAAAGCCATGGTGTCTCTATCTCTAACAAAAACCAAACAAACAAACAAACAACTCTCTTTCATGAGGTATTATAAAAGAAATGGAATCCTCTCTTGGCACAACAAATATATGCCTGGTTTAGGTCATTTCTCAAACTCAAGGCAATTCTGAAAGTATAATTTGAATCACTTATTAACAACAACAAATCTCATAACTTGAAATGTATTCTTATCTCCTAGATGCAAGAGTTGCTGCTCAATATGGCCTATTCTGATGGAAACAAGTTTGTTACACTAAGATAACATCCCTGTTTCTTTTTTAAAAATAACTTTATGTGTGATGGAATGATGAGAATCTGTAATACATTGGGAAAAAACCCATGCATAATATTTATTCGTTGCGGCAGTATTTCATAATTGCTCTGCTTCTCTTTGTCATTAATAATAGAAGATTGTGAATAAAAAACATTCTAATATCCACCAGATGTTCAGAGAAACATAAATATCCCCACATGTCAGCACATTTTAGCAAAAAATCAACAAAATTTTGTCTACTTCTTTTTCCTGTTTTAGTTTTCTGAACATTTTTGATATATTTTTAATCCTCACTAGGGATTGCTTTGGTTCCTTTAATATCTTACACAAGAGACTCACTGTACAGTTTCAAATGTAGCCAGCATGCATCTTCGTGCCTTCTCCCATATTGCTGTCTATATCAGGAGGCAGGCTGGTATGATGGAAAGAGACCAACCAGCTTTGTGTTTAAAAAGATATCAGTTTACAAATATTAGCTTCTTAATAGCTAGGTAACCTTGGAGAAATTGCTTCAACTTTCTAAGCCTAAATTTATTTATCTTCGCAATAATAATAATAATTTTTTCATTGAAGGGCCATTTGGAAGATAAGCACTAACAAGCTGCCAAGCATTCAGGCATATTCAATAAAAGGTAATGATTACATTACCTACCTGAAGACCATTCTGATTTCTTAGTTTCCTTTGACTCTTGGATTTTTCATTTTTCTTCCCCATTGATACCTTAAGCTTATTAAAATTACTTCTATTCTAAAATTTTAGTGTTTCCTTTCAGTTATCATTCTAGAAGCTTATTCTTTAGCCCCAGTTCCCTTATAAATATGCTGTGCAAGGATGAGGGAGGCTTTGTTACATGACTTAATACCCAAGACAAAACTGTGGTGTAGGTATTACTACATGACACACTGCAGATAGCTCTTCCTGTTACAGAAACACAACTTCCACAGGGACTCCATGAAATGACCAGTAAAAATTGCATAAAGTAATTTATTTGATTTTTTTCCCCTGTGGTGAATTCCAAAGTCTCAGCTTGGAAAGGAGCAAATAGCCTGTTGTAAAAATAATACCTGGATGCCCAGGCCCCAGGTGTAGGCTGCCTACTCAGGTGAGGCTAATGAACTGCTTCAGATGCGAGGAATGCCATAACAATGTAGAAAAAAATCATTCATAGAATGGTACTTTGGTGTCCAGAAAGGATAATACATTTAATAGAGAGGAGTTATTTTTCCCTATCTGGTAGCTTACATTCTATGTTTTACCAGAATTCACCCAAAGTGACCATTTGTACCAAGGCAATGGAGCAAATATGAAATAAAAGGTAAAAATTAAAACTATTTGCTCTGATTACAATGGCCTGGTAGTAGAGTTTGATATCAGGTATTGTGATCCCTTCAACTTTGTTTTTTTCTCAAGATTGCTGAGGGCATTCAGGGTCTTTAGTGTCATTATTTGCAGGTGACATGCTATTGTACCTTGAAAACACTAAGGACTCCATCAAAAGAGCTACTGGAGCTAATAAAAGGATTTGGCAAAGTAGCAGGATACAAAATTAATATTCAGAAATCAATGGCATTTCTATACATCAATAATGAACCATCAGAAAGAGAAATTAAGAAAACAATTCCATTTACTGTAGCAACAACTAAAAAGGTAATTAAGAATAAATTTAACCAAAGAGGTAAAAGACCTGTACTTTGAAAACTATAGGGCATTGAAGAAATAAATTGAGGAAGATACAAGTAAGTGGAAGTATATACTGTGTTCATGAGTTTGAAAAATTAACCTCATTAAAATGGCTATACTACCCAAAGCAATCTGTAGTCTCAATGCAATTCCTTTGAAAATACCAATGGCATGCTTTATACATCTTGAACAATTTTTAGTCCAGTCTTGGAAACCTCATCTGAAAAAACAACCCTGACATAGAGGTTAAGGACGGAAGACATCAGGAGGCCCTTGACTTCCATGTTGATATTTAGAGGGAAACAAATATTTGATAGAAAGTTTCCTTTTTCTTTTTTCTTTCTTTTTGATTTGTGAATCCCCTTTCTTCTAGATGGTGCATTTCTATTACCATTAAATTATCATGTGATTTGATTTCATTTTGGCTTGCATGTCAGCCAGGTGGTCCTTGACCTGGAGCGCCACAACTGTATCATGAGATATTGAAAATGTGTTTTTCCATGTCTTGACTTACTGCTACTTTATCAGTTTACTTTATTTTGTTATAGAAATTAGCTAATGCTATACAAAGTCTCCCTTCCCTGGAATTCAAAAGGCAACTTATTTATATATAGATGTAGCTATATGACATTTCCAAATGTCATACATTTGCATATGAAGGTCTCTTTCTTCCCTTTTCAGTAAACAGTCTCCGCTACTACTTCCAAAGCAATGTTTAGAATGATATTTTCTATATAGATTTATCCTTACAATGTTTTTTAAATGCCCAGTAGAGATAAAATATGAAACCCTCAAACTGAAATCTATTTTTTAGGGATATGTATATATAGACACATACACACACATATATTTGTGTGTGTATATATATACACATACATACACACACAGGGTGGGGCAAAAGTAGGTTCACAGTTGTTCATATGGAAAATAATACAATCATTAATAAATAGTAAAGCAAGAATAAACTCTTTTGCTTACAACAATAAACCTACTTATGCCCCACCCTGTATGTATGTATGTATGCATATGAATATGTGTATATAATCCTAGCACCTTCTGTTTCTGTGGCTTTCCATTACAACTTCTGTAAAATAATAAAAATATTATTATGGCCACATTTTCTCAAAGATAAAACAAAAGTGACATTAATTTGTTATAGGATTTCCTTTAGAAAATTCATACAGTTTGGTTTCTGCAGAGATACCAGAGTTAATCATTCAACAAATAATTATTGAGTGTGTACTATATGCCAAGGCATTTGTTTCCAGGCACTATATTTATAGTGGGGAACAAGACAAATTCCCTGTCCTCATGAAGGGCATATTATAACAAAAGAAGACAAAATAAAAGGTAAAAACACAAATATATAAATAGAATTCTGTTCTCAGTCAATACTGAATAAAACCAAGTGTAGTATTGGCAGAGAGAACGCACGGGGTGCGGGTGGACATTAAATGGAATGATCAAGCAGCCTTTTTCTGGAACGATGTGCAGGGTCCTACCAGGGGAAGGAAGAGGGATGTGCATCTTTAAGAGCGTGGAAAAGGCTAGAGCAAATAGTGAGCCCTAGACATAATTGCATACAAAACTTACTTGCATACAAAAATAAATTTTGCAACAGGAAGGACATTTTTAAAATACAACTCTGAAAGTGAAATGACCATTTATCTGACATTAGAGTTTTAAGAAACATGAAGTGAGAAGGAAAGAAACAAAGGAGAGGAGCTACTGAGTGTTTCCACAATTGCCATTTGCCCCCAGGGATTTATTCGTGGTGGACTTTGCTTTTCCCTCTACCTGTGTTCCCTGGCACCCCTAAATCAGCCACCTGTTTGAGGGTTACATCAATATTTCCATCTCCACTTCTTTCCAGACCTCTAGCTACCACATGTTCACTTCTATGTTGATATTCTCCAACAAAACAGGTAAAAAGCTGTCTCGGTCTTTTGCTCCCAAATCTGCTCTTCCTCACACTGCTTTCTTCATCTTAGAGAATGTAATTGTCATTCACCAGGCAGCCAAGCAAGGGACCTGCACATTTCCCTGGACTCTCCCCTTTTCTTGGCATTTATGTCTGGTTAATTAGTAAACATGGTGACCCTTAGCTCCTAAATCCACCCCAAATCTCTTTCTTCCTCTCTGCTGCCACCACCATCAACAACATTCATGGTTCACTGTTTTCTGTTTGGTTAAGTCCATGTTCTCTTAACTTATTTTGCTGTGTGTTCCTTTCCTCTTTAGCCTGTTCTTCATGTTGATGCCAGGGTTCATCTTTTTAAACAACAAATAACCTTATTTGTGATCCCCGTGACCCCCTATTGAGCACAGGGTAGATTTCAACTTCCTTGGCAAATGATGGAAGAGGCTGTTGAGGCTCCACACCACTCTCCCTGTTTTAGCCCATTTGTTCCCCTTTCCCATCCCATGCTTCAGTCATCCCAAACTATTTGCCATTCCTTGAAAATGTCTGCCCATCACAGGCTCTTTGCTTTTTCAAATGCTGTTCCCTGTGTTTAGGATGCGCTTTTCTCTACCAGGTGCACTCAATGCAAGTACCAACTTCTCTATAACATCCACCTTTCCTTATTGCCAGTCATAGTTACTCCATAAGCTTGAATTACATAACCATCTCTTGAGGTGGGATAGAAAGAAGTTAGGGAAAACTCCCACCAAGTGGCAGAAGTTGAAGCAGGCACCACAGGTGGATAAGCCACTAGGTCATCTCACCAGAACCCCCAACTCCATGTATGACCAAAAGGGAATAGTTTATGGCAGGAAACCACTTCTGTGGTAGTCACAGAAGTCAACAACAACAAGGACTGGCTAAAACAGATCAGTCTAAGATGGAGGAAAAATTGACCAGAGACAGAACCCAAAGCTCATTATACCATCATTATAATGAAAACTAACACCATAAACAGAAGGTGACTGACCTGAGGGGAGCAACCTTCATGAGACTTCTGGAAAGAACCCTATTGGAGAAAAGACCCTCTCCCAACCAGAAGGTGGAAACAGAATTTGGCACCACAAAGTTCAAAAACTGAGAACACATAAAATTCCAGGAACTAACTGGCACACAATTCACTTCACCCCCTTCCACTCGGATGTGCACTTTTGCTTCTTTCACGTGGCCCTCTGGGAGGCTTGCAGCCAGTGGGGCAGCAGGCCGGCTGCCAGTCCTGGGATAAAACACTGATCCTGTTTCTAGGAACCTGTGTCCTGACGTCTTTCTCTCTGCTTAAATGAAACTTGCTTTTGCCTCACTTGAACTCATTCTTGAATTCCTTCCTGCATGAATCAAAGGCCTGGAGTTGTTGGACTGTGCAGGTCCAGGGGCAGCCCCCGACATGGAACCAGTCTGGTGACACTCTGAGCTATACTTTCCTCACACCCAGAAAAGACTTGTTATGCCTCCTCTCCGGTCAGATTATCAGATAAGACAGCATGTTTTCTACTTAATGCATTACATAAAGTGAATGAAAAATAAATGTTTTTTTCTACTACCTTCTATTATTCCTTTTCTACTTTAGCACTCTTACTGCCTTATTTTCTATTTGCTGCAAAAAGTTATTTGACTGAGTATCATTTATTTATTTTTTAAAGTATATTTTGTTGATTATGCTATTACAGTTGTCCCATTTTTTCTCCTTTGCCTCCATCTACCTGGTACTCCCTCACTTTCCAGCAATCCCCCACTTTAGTTCATGTCCATAGCCCATGCATATAAGTTCTTTAGTTTCTCCATTTCCTACACTATTCTTAACCTCCCACTGTCTATTTTGTACCTACCAATTTTGCTTCTTAAGACATGTACATTTTTCCCCACTCTCCTCCTTTCCCTTCTTGCTGATAATCCTCGGTGTGATCTTCATTTCTATGATTCTGTTCCTGTTCCAGTTGTGTTCTTAGTTTGTTTCTGTTTTTTAAAAAATATTTTATTTACTTATTTTTAGACAGAAGGGAAGGGAGGGAGAAAGAGAGGGAGAGAAACATCAACATGTGGTTGCCTCTCGTGTGCCCTGCACCGGGAATCTGGCTGGCAACCCAGGCATATGCTCTGACTGGGAATCAAATCAGAGACCATTTGGTTCTCAGACCAAAGCTCAATCTTCTGAGCCACACCAGCCAGGGATATTTTTGTCTTTTTAGATTCAGTTGTTGATAGTTGTGAGTTTGTTGTCACTTTACTCTCCAAAGTTTTGATCTTCTTTTTCTTAAATAAGTCTCTTTAACATCTCATATAATAAGGGGTTGGCAATGATGAAATCTTTACCTTTTCTGGGAAGCACTTTATTGGCCTTTCAATTCTAAATTATAGCTTTGCTGGATAGAGTAATCTTGATTCTAGGTCCTTACTTTTCATCACTTCAAATACTTCTTGGCAGCCCCTTCTTGCCTGCAAAATTTCTTTTGAGAAATCAGCTGATAGTCTTAAAGAACTCCTTTGTAGGTAACTCCCCTCTTTTCTCTTGCTGCTTTTAAGATTCTCTCTTTATTTTTAACTTTTGGCATTTTAATTATGATGTATCTTAATTGTGTCCTTCTCTGGGTCCAACTTGTTTGGAACTCTGTGCTTTCTGGCCTTGTATGTTTATTCCCATTGGCAAATTAGGGAACTTTTCTTTCATTATTTTTCAAATATGTTTTCAATTTCTTCCTCTTCCTCTTCTTCTGGCGTCCCTATGATTCAGATATTGACATGTTTGGAGATGTCCTAGAATCTTCTTATTCTCTCCTCATTTTTTTGAATTCTTGTTTCTTCATTCTGTACTGACCATTTATTTCTTCCTTTGTTCTAAATTGTTGATTTCAATCCTGTCTTCCTTCCCATCACTGTTGGTTCCTTGTGGATTTTTCTTTATTTAACTTAGTGTAGCCTTCATTTTTTCCTTTATGCATTTGCTGTACTCAACAAGATTTCTGAGCATCCTTATCTCCAGTGTTTTGAACTCTGCATCAGATAGGTTGGTTATCTCCATTTTGCTTAGTTCTTTTTTTCTGGAGTTTTGAGCTGTTGTTTCATTTGGGCCATATTTCTTTGTCTCCTCAATTTGGCAGCCTCTTTGTGTTTATTTCTAAGTATTAGGTAGAGCTACTTTGACTCCCTGTCTTGGCACACACCTGTTACATTGTAAGGGCTGAAGCTTTAGCTATTTGCCAGGGTGGGGCAACCTTCTTTGCTGCTTTGTGGTGCTGTCTGTGGGAGAGGAATGGAAGAGGGGACAATGTTTCTTGCTTGGTGCTCTCCCTATTTTCAGTTACGTCCCCACTTCTTGTATGCAACTGGCACCCTTCTAGCTGCTGCCCTGGCACTAAATCCCAAAGTGGATGGGTTTGTGTACATTCTAGGGCAATGTAGGTCCTTTAAATGTACTTTCCTGAGAGACTGGCAGTTTCTTTCACCACCCCAACCCCCCACTGGTTTTTACAGCCAGAAGTTATAAAGCTTTGTTTTCTTGGTGCTGGAACCCTGAGCTGTGTGGTTTGGCCTGGAGCTGGGATGGTTTGTTCCCCAAGTGTCCTTCCTGCTCCACCACCACCTCACTGCCACCCACCACATTGTCTGGCCCTAGCTCCTTGTCTTCGCCTGCCTGGATAAATATTTCTTCTTTAAATCCTTGGTTGTTGGACTTCCATACAGTTCAATTTTCTGCCAGTTCTGGTTGTATTTTGTTTTGAGGTTAGTTGTGATGTGATACTTCTTATGGTTGTATAAGAAGGCAAAGAGTATCTCCCTATGCCTCCATCTTGGCTGGAAGTCCTAAATAAGTATCATTTAGGATAAGAGTTCTTGTTTGAGTAACATGCCTCTCTGAATTTAAAGTTACAGAGGCTTGGGTATGGTTTGCTTCTGAATTTGCTTATTTCCAAACAATCAAAACAAATATTACCAGTATCGGTGAAAAATTGATCAACCCTTGTTAATTCATTCATTAAAATTCTGAACCCCAATACCTAAATAATCACAATCTCCCTAAGGCACCACATTTTTCACATAAGCAGATTTTGTGGGTCTTGGGTCATTTTGCTACTTTGAAGTCCTGGATAGGACCAGCCTAAGAACCAGTCCTGGATAGGAACTTAGACTAAGGGCCCTTTACTACAAGGGTGTCACAATTAAAGTCATATCACTTGGTACTTTCTGAAAATGACTAGCACATTTCTAGGCTTAGAATTTATCATTTAGATGAGCTTAGGCAACAATGTTGACTATAGCAAAAATAATTTTTATTTTTTGCAAAGAAGATTTTGAAGAGCTACTTTTTAAAAATTTGTTAATCATTTTCAGGATTTTAACATACTTATATAAATTGTGGGGAAAGTCACTGGATTTAGAGTGAACACTTCAGCTTATGGCTTTATAATCCAACACTGTACAGAGTAATGGATGAGACTATTATCTGGAACAGTCATTGAGATCATCTATCCAAGACATATGATTTACAGGCAAGAAAATTAAGACTCAAATATAGGGCCTCTCACAGGTCTCCCTGGGGCTTAGTGCACAACAATGACTGCATTCAAGGGTACACTAAATCCCAATTCTGAGATTTTCCTACATGTGTGGAAATGCTTGTTATTCAAAGATATTGTAACCCATTTCACAGGTGTTAGGAGAAGATGATGGAAACAGGTAAAAAGGGGGGGGGGCGAGAAAGGTAGGGAGTTATACCAGTTTTAAAGTTACATTAGATGTAAAATAAAAATGTTAAAATAATTTGAGCTAAGTGAAAAATTTGAATGGCTGCCAGCTAGTTTTAGGAATTATGACTTTTATACTGAGAATAAAAAATGAGATGTACCATCATATTATTTGAGTTTCTGATGTTAAGTCATATTTTTCCATCAAAATTTCTATTTAATTTTTAATTTTCATAGAACACAATATTTCTAGGCATTTGAATGTTCGAGTTTTACAGGAACAGCTTTTCTTTAACCTCTTAATTTTAAATGGTTTGTTTTATGTGTAAGGTGTGTTCTTAACCTTTTTTGACCATTTCCCAAGGGAAAAATATTGTGGATTTTATAATGAAAGTGACCAGAAACCAGAATTCATTTACCAGAAATTAGGTTGAAGTGCACCTTGCAGTAGACACAGGAAGCCCAAACATCTGCATTACCCATTAAACATGAGGGTACAGTGAGTACAGCAATGTCTTGGTGAGAACTCTGGCCTCTAGTAGCACGCCACTGCCTCTGACATGTTTGACAGTTTCAAAAACATCCTATACCCTAATGCTCGCAAAACACAATGCAAAAGGGGAATGACCAATGATAGACACTGGTAGATCAGGATACTGTGACAAATTGGATGAACTGACAGGCAGGTGATGAATAATTTTAACATGACCCTAAAAATAGTGTAAGGATGTTTGCACATTGCAACTTTTCTAAAGGCAGATGGATATGCATGACCTGAGTTTTTAGACAGGTGTCAGGAATATTGATAGTTGGCATGGGAATGATAATTTTCTTTGCACTGTTGCAGTAGACAGTTTGCATGATTAATGATGCCTCTTAGTCTTTTTTTTTTCTCCTAGGGGCAGAAACAGGTATGAACCTTTGTCACCCTGAGGAATGTAAGAATTCTGCTTGAAGGGTAAGACAGCAGAGTTTTATTCACCTGAAAGCACCATTTTCTTTTGGTGGGTAGAGGTGAAGAAACAGTAGTAAAATACACAAGCAATCCTGACACTTGAGATGATAGTGCCTGGTAGGCTGATGATAACACGGTTCTTACGAACAGAGCTCTACCCTAGGGCACCGGGGCCTTGCACAGATCTGAAGTGTGGGTGCAGTCAGCCTGGGCCGTGACAAAGGTGAAAATGAACTGTGGCTTTGGGATGGACCCCGCCGCATACAGTGTTGGAATGAATATTAAGAGCCACCCATAAGAAACAGTACAAGACCAAGGCAGGAAGTAAGAGGTGAGATCATTTTCTTAATGTTTATATCCATTTCAGGTTTTCAGAGACAATTTTCTGATTCAAATTAATTCAATACTGTTTCTGAATGCTGAATCTAGTGAGAAAGGGCTCTTCTTTTCCAAGAATAATACTGTTTGCTCAGGTTTTTAAAACGTCACATAGAGCACTGAATGAACTATGTTGTTTCAAGGTTGAAAATTAAATACATAATCTAATAATAGTTTGTAGATATAGTCTACAAAGCTCTGAGTAGCCCATCTACTGAAAATATTAAGGTAAATAAAGGTAAATATAAGCTATGAACGTAAACCACAGAAGTTTCTTTTCTTTCTTTTTAAAGAAATAAAAGACAACCATGAAAATCAAGTCATAACTCACAAAGGGCTTTCACTTCCAAAACATGTAAAAAACACAGAAAAGAGATAATATTCATTTTAAAGATTCTCAGAAAAGTTAGGAAGCTTTTCAAGATTGTATAGCATTTCTAAGTTGAGCAGCTACGTTAAGAATTTAGGTCTTTTGATAAGCTATCCAGTGTATTTTCCACAAAAATCAAAACATTTCAGTAGGGAATTAACAAACCATACACAGAACACCATTCAACAAATGGACTATAGATACTTGTATGCTATTTCATTTGTCTATACCAGAAAAATTTATTTCACTTTTTCTTTTTTAAATTTATTTTAATTGTTGTTCTTGTACAGTTTTCCATCTTTTACTCCCATCCTAGCCCACCGCCCCAGCCCTACCCACTCTCCTCCCATTTCCACCCCCCTCATTTTTTATCCATGCATCCTTTATACTTGTTCCTGTAAACCCTTCCCCTTTTCCCCTGATCTTCCCTCCCCTCTGTCCTCTGGTAACTGTCAGTCTGTTCTCAATTTCAGTGTCTTTGGTTATATTTTGCTTACTTGTTTGTTTTGTTGATTAGGTTCCTGTTAAAGGTGAGATCATATGGTATTTGTCTTTCACTTCCTGGTTTATTTCACTTAGCATGATGCTCTCCAGTTCCATCCATGCTGTTGCGAGGGGTAGGAGTTCCTTCTTTCTTTCTGCTGCATAGAATTCCATTGTGTAAATGTACCATAGTTTCTTGATCCATTCATTTACTGATGGGCACCTAGGTTGCTTCCAACACTTGGCTATTGTAAATTGTGCTGCTATGAACATTGGGGTGCATAGATTCTTTTGGATTGGTGTTTCAGGTTCTTAGGATATAATCCTAGCAGTGGAATTGCTGGGTCAGAAGGTAGATCCATTTTTAGTTTTCTTAGAAATTTCCGTACTGCTTTCCATAGTGGTTGTACCAGTCTGCAATCCCACCAACAGTGCACTAGGGTCCCCTTTTCTCCACAACCTCTCTAACACTTGTTGTTTGTTGCTTTGCTTATGATGGCCATTCTGACTGGTGTGAAGTAGTATCTCACTGTGGTTTTAATTTGCATCTCTCTGATAGCTAGCAATATTGAGCATCTTTTCATGTTTCTCTGGATCCTCTGTATGTCCTCCTTGGAGAAGTGTCTGTTCAAGTCCTTTGCCCATTTTTTAAATTGGGTTGCTTGTCTTCTTAGAGTGGAGTTGTGTAAGTTCTTTATATATTTTGGAGATTAAACCCTTGTCTGAGGTATCATTGGCAAAGATGTTTTCCCATACAGTTGGTTCTCTTTTTATTTTAATACTATTCTCTTTAGCCATGCAGAAGCTTTTTATTTTGATGAGATCCCATTTGTTTATTCTTTCCTTTATGTCCATTGCTTTAGGGGACATATCAGTAAAATTGATGCTGCATAAAGTATCTGAGATTTTCCTGCCTATGTTCTCGTCTAGGACTTTAATGGTGTCATGGCTTATATTTAAATCTTTTATCCATCTTGAATTTATTTTTGTGTATGGTGTAAGATGGTGCTCAAGTTTCATTTTTTTGCATGTAGCTCTCCAGTTCTCCCAACACCACTTGTTGAAGAGGCTATTTTTTCTCCATTTTATGTTGCTGCCCCCTTTGTCAAATATTAATTTACTGTAGAGACTTAGTTTTATTTCTGGGCTCTCTGTTCTGTTCCACTGGTCCATGTGCCTGTTTTTATGCCAGTACCAGGCTGCAGGCTGTTTTGATTACAGTGGCCTTGTAATACAGTTTGGCATGAGGTATTGTGATCTCTCCTACTTTGCTCTTCTTTCTCAAAATTGCTGCAGCTATTCAGAGTTGTTTATGGTTCCATATAAATTTTTGAAGTGTTTGTTCTATGTCTGTGAAATATGCCATTGGTAATTGAATAGGTATTGCATTGAATTTGTGAACTGCTTTGGGTAGTATGGACATTTTGATGATGTTGATTCTTCCAATTCATGAACACGGTATATGTTTCCATTTGTTTGTGTCTTCCTTGATTTCTTTCTTCAGTGTTGTGTAGTTTTCTGCATACAGTTCTTTTACCTCCTTGGTTAGGTTTATTCCTAGATATTTTATTTTTCTTTTTGCTAGAACAAATCGGATTTTTTTTTCTTGTTTTCTGCTTCTGCTGTTTCATTGTTGGTACACAAAAATGCCTTTGATTTCTGGATATTGACTTTGTATCCTGCTGTTTGGCCAAATTCATTTATTGGGTCAAGCAGCTTTTTGGCTGAGTCTATAGGATTTTCTATGTACGCTATCATGTCATCTGCAAACAGTGATAGTTTTGTTTCCTCCTTTCTGATTTGGATGCCTTTTATTTCCTTTTTGTGTCTAATCACTGTGGCTAAGACTTCTAATACTATATTGAATAGAAGTGGTGAAAGTGGACATCCTTGTCTTGATCCTGATCTTAGTGGAAAAGATTTTAGTTCTTGCCCATTGAGTATGATGTTGGCTGTAGGCCTCTCATATATTGCCTTTATTATGTTGAGGAATGCTCCCTCTATTCCCACTTTGCTGAGTATTTTTATCATAAATGGGTGCTGTACCTTATCAAATGCTTTTTCCACATCTATTGATATGATCGTGTGATTTTTGTCTTTGCTTTTGTTTATGTGATGTATTACACCTACTGATTTGTGAATATCAAACCATCCTTGCATCCCAGGGATGAATCCCACTTGGTCATGGTGTATGATCTTTTTAATGTATTGTTGGATGTGGTTTGCCAATATTTTGTTGAGGATTTTAGTGTCTATGTTCATCAGTGATATTGGCCTGAAGTTTTCTTTCTTTGTTGTGTCTTATCTGGTTTTGGGATTAGGATGATGCTGGCTTCACAAAGAGAGTTTGGGAATCTTCCATTATTTTGGATTTTTTGGAATAGTCTGTGAAGGATAGGGGTCAGCTCTTCCTTAAATGCTTTGTAGAATTCTCCTGTGAAACCATCTGGTCCAGGGCTTTTGTGTGTTGGGAATTTTTTGATTACTTCTTCAATTTCATCTGCTGTTATTCATCTGTTCAGGCTTTCTGCTTCTTCTTCATTGAGTTTTGGAAGATTATATTTTTCTAGAAACATCTATTTCACCTAGATTTTCAAATTTCTTGGCATACAGTTCTTCATAGTAATTTCTTACAATCCTTTGTATTTCTGTGGTGCCAGTTGTAATCTCTCCCCTGTCATTTCTGATTGTGTTTATTTGGGTCTTCTCTCTTTTCTTCTTGATGAGCCTGCTTAAAGGCTTGTTGATTTTGTTTATCTTTTCAAAGAACCAGCTCCTGGATTCATTGATCCTTAGAATTGTGCTTTTAGGCTCTGTGTCATTCAATTCTGCTCTGATCTTGGTTATTTCCTTCCTTCTACTTGCTCTGGGCTGTCTTTGTTGTTGTTCCTCAAGTTCTTGTAGGCATAGGGTTAAGTTGTTTGTTTAAAATGTTTCTTTTTTTAGGTAGGCCTGTATTGCTATGAACTTCCCTCTGAGGACTGCCTTTGCTGTGTCCCATAAGTTTTGGGTCATTGTGAGTTCATTTTCATTTGTTTCCAAAAACTTTTTGATTTCTTCCCTAATTTCATTCTTGACCCATTCATTGTTTAATAGCATGTTATTCAATCTCCATGATTTTGAGTGTTTTGGGTTTTTCCCCTTGGGGTTGGTTTCTAGTTTCAGTCCCTTGTGGTCGGAGAAAATGCTTGGAATGATTTCAATTTTCTTGAATTTGTTGAGGCTTGTTTTGTGTCCTATCATGTGGCCCCTCTTTGAAAATGTTCCATGTGCATTTGAAAAGAATGTGTATTTAGTTTCTTTGGGATGAAGTGCTCTGTATATATCAGTTAAGTCCATTTCATCTAGAGTGTTGTTCAATGCCACAATATCTTTGTTGATATTTTGTTTAGAAGATCTGTCCATTTTTGACAGTGGGGTATTAAAATCCTCTACTATAATTGTGTTGCTGTCAATATCTTTCTTGAAGTCCTCCAGGATTTTCTTTATGTATTTAGGTGCTCCTATATTGGGTGCATATATATTTACAATGTTTATGTCTTCTTGGTGGATTCTTCCCCTGAGTATTATGAAGTGACCTTCTGGGTCTCTCTTTATGGCCTTTCTTTTGAAATCTATTTTGTCTGATATGAGTATTGCTGCCCTGGCTTTTTTTCCTGTCCATTTGCTTGGAAAATTTGTTTCTAGCCCTTCACTTTGAGTCTGTATAGGTCTTTTGTCCTGAGGTGGGTCTCTTGTAGGCAGCATATGTGTGGGTCATGCTTTCTTATCCATTCAGCTATTTTATGTCTTTTGATTGGAGCATTTAATCCATTTACATTTAAGGTCATTATTGATAGGTACTGATTCATTGTTATTTTTGTACCTATGTTTCTCTCTCTCTCTCTCTCTTCCTTCCTTTTCTTAAAGCAGTCCCTTTATCATGTCTTGCAGAACTGGTTTGGTAGAGTTGTATTCTTTTAGACTTCTTTTGTCTGGGAAGCTCCTTATTTGGCCTTCTATCTTGATTGAAAGTCTTGCTGGGTAAAGTAGTCTTGGTTGCAGGCCTTTGGTTCTCATTACTTGGAATATTTCTTGCTATTCTCTTCTGGCTTGGAGTGTTTCCATTGAGAAGTCAGCTGCTAACCTTATTGGGGCTCCCTTGTGTGTTACTTCATTTTTCTCCCTTGCTGCCTTTTGAGATTCTCTGTTTGTCTTGGAATTTTGCCATTTTAATTATGATGTGTCTTGAAGTGGGCTTCTCTGGGTTCCTCTTGATTGGGACTCTGTGTTTCCTGGATTTGTGTGAGCTTTTCTCTCATCAAATTAGGAAAGTTTTCCATAATTACTTTTTCAAATAGGTTTTCTATCCTTTGCTCTTCTTTTTCTCCTTCTGGAATCCCTATTATAGGGATATTATTACGTTTCATATTGTCTTGCATTTCTCTTAATCCCTCTTCATGCTTTCTGAGCCTCTTTTCCTTTTCTTGTTCTTTCTGGGTGTTTTTTTCTACTTTGTCCTCCAACTCGCTGATCCGATCTTCTGTTTCATCGATTCTGCTTTTCATTCCTTCCACTATGTTCTTCAGATCAGAAATTGTGTTCTTCATTTCCTCTTGACCCTTGTTGATAGTTTCTATTTCCTTTTTCATGTTGATATAGTTTGCAATGAGTTCATTGTAGCTTCCCTGTAGTTTCTGGTAGCTCTTTGAGAGCTCATGGAGCTTCCCGACAACCATTGCTTTGAACTGAAAATCTGATAGTTGAGTTGCCTCCATTTCATTTAGTATTCTTTCTGGAGCTTCCTCTTTTTCTTTCATTTGGGGATTGTTTCTTTGTCTTCCCATTGTTTATGAGACTCTTCTTGTCAGCCTCAGCTTCTGAAATTGATCTGTTCTGGCTCCCTGGGTTTATGGTGTGAACTTCTGTGGCAGAATACCTGGGAGATTCAGTGGTGCTGTCTCCTTCGGGTATCCTGGTGTTCACAGCTCCCACTGTTTCAGCTGTTGGGATGCTCCATTTTTGGGTCCAAGTCTGTTTTTTTTCACAGTTCCAGGTTTTTTTTTTCTTTTGTCTCACCTAGGTTCATGGGTGTGAGCTCTGGGTCTTCCACAAAGCCCCCTCCTCTGGTGGCAGGGCCACCGGTTGCAGAGCTGCCTCTGGTCCCAGTTCCAGGGCTGGTTTGGGACGCTTGGCTGACCCCAGTTAGGTCTGCCCCCAGCCACTCAGCCACCTCCGGTTGTAGGGCCACCCCCTGTTGCAGAGCCGTCCCCAGTCCCGGTCACAGGGCCTCCTCCAGTCGCAGAGCCACCCCTGGTCGTGGGGCCTCCTCAGTTACAGGGCCACCTCCGGTCGCATGGCCTCCTCCGGTCACCGGTCTGGGTGAATGGTTGTTGGTCTCCCACACAATTCAACTTTTTCTCTGTCCAGGTTGGCTTTTCTTTATTTTGGTTCTATATTTTTGTTGTCCTAATCTTGGTTGTGAGAGGAGGCACAGTGTGTCCAGCTATGCCTCCATCTTGGCTGGAAGTCCCCCACTTTTTTTCTTTTAATGACAAACTTTTGGCATAAAACTAGTATAGATTAAAAAAAGTTTCACCTTTCAGAGATAATCTGTCTCCAAAAAGATCCCAAGTCTTTCAAAAATTAACCCTAACCTCTCAATTTGTTTATCAACTCCTCCTTCTTTAATATTTCTTTAGTTCTAGTAAAAAGGCATATGACACATGTACTGTATGAATAGATAGTATAATCCAAGCCAAAAAATGGTATTGGTGTGAAGTTATTTATTTGTTTCAATACTAAAGTAATTACTGTAGCAGGGACTTGCTCATTTATCATTTCCTGTTGCCTTTGCTATTTTTTCAAGTTGTCTTTTTAAACAAATATCCTTATTGTCCTTGTTACAAAACTAATAACTTTATTTTACTAGGTACTGACAGCAAACCGATGAAGCAAGGTTCATTCCCTTCCAAGGAGGATCTGTGCCCAGGCGCCACCAAATGGTACTGCCCATTGGTGTCCTTCCCTTCAGAACATGGCACTATCTTGTTGAGCACCAAATCGCCATTTAAGAGACATCTCTAGGCTCCTCCTCTGTTTGAACTAGGAAAGTTTTCTTAACTTTTTGGATGCTAATGCCATATCAGGCTTTTTTTTTTCCCATGAAAAATATAATTTCAGTCTTAAGAATTGTTGTTGAATACTTCAATAGAATTTAGCCTGTTGACTTTAAATATATTCTTATGAACCAAAGTTTATAAAGATTTATACTGTGGAAGTGCTAGATAATAAAAAGAACCTTTGAAATGGCTGCTGTTGCCTTCTCAAAGAACACTATTAAAGATCTTTCAAACAGGCAGTGTTTGGTTCAGCAATTTAGTTAAATGTGTAAGGAGTAGCTAATGCGAACAAAAAGAAGACACAGCTTTGAACAGAAGCGAAGCAGGGTTCCATGTTATTAGAATACTAGTCAGGAATGCTGAATAAGAGACCCAATTATGCCTATGAGACTTTCCTCAATAACTTATGATAACTAAGTATAATAACTTCCTTTTTAGCTGGATGAATTTTTATCACTTTGAGATGCTTCTTCAAAAACAGATATTCCTTCTTATTTGTGCAATCCTAACGAACATTTCTATGTATGAAACAACCATAATTTTTTTCAAAAGTGTATGTGTTTGAAGCAGTTAAGATGGAAAAAAAAAGAAAAACTTGGACTAAGATAATGATCCTCCATCTGGGATTGGATCTCCTTTGAGGGCACAGGAGAACTGAGAAATGATTAGGGAGCCTTGTTCTGGACTTCACAGTCCCTCCTAATTTTGAGAAACCATGTGATATGTCCTTGCCCATAATTTCTAACACCTCAAAACAGGTTTCTAAACCATGAACTTATTGGCATTTTGGCTGGATATTCTTTGTTGTGGGGACCTGTCCTGTGCAGTATAGGATGTTTAGCAGAATCCCTGGCCTTCACCCACAAGTAGCACCCTCTCTCCCCCAGACAATCAAAAATGTCTCCAGCCATTGTCCAATGTTGCCTCTGTATACCAACCGTATTCTCTCTCAGTTAAGAATCTGTACCACAGATGATGGTCAAGCCCTTCCCTTCAAGTTCATGATTTTTGAACAAAAGCTATATTCTTGGTCATAGAATCTTAAATCCAGGAAAGTGTGGCAGACCCTTCTGTATGGCATGGGCACAGCTCCCACTCGGAGATGCACAGGACACACGCCCACAGATAGGTTCTCTCATGGGTAATCAGATTTGCAATATACCTAGGCTGTTTTGAAGCCTGCACTTTGCTAAAAACCCCTCACTCTATAAGTGCTAAACCTTGGGACCAGTGTAACTGGCTGCCTATTCATTTGCTAATATCCTTCTTCTGTGATGTAATGAGGGGCATTGGCTCCTTTGTTGTAACTGGGATAGTGAAGGAGAACCATCTTGGAATGTGAGGAGATTAGAATAAAGGCCTGTCATGGCAGAGGCCATGGCTTTTGCTCCCCTTGAGAGAAAAGCCATGCTGTCATCTTATTTCCTCCAGCAGACTTGGTAGTCTGTGTGTATGTTTTATTTCATCCATAATGACATGGACACTGCTGGCTGGTGTCTGCATCAGAAAAGCATCATTATAATCTAATCTTATTTTCAAATGTGGCTGATGAGAAAACTTAGGTTCTGAGAAACTAAATATCTATCCAAGCTTTGATGAATTAGCTTAGAATAAAGGAGGAACTAAGTCAAAAGTTTCTATATTCTTATTCCAAGCTCTTCTGCAAGATGCTATTTATAAGCTATTTGCTCTGAAATTCAAATGAAATTAAGAAATAAATATGATCAGTCATATCATTGGAGAAAAGCCTTGTAAAGAATTCAAAACAATAGATAACACATATAATTTCTAGTTGATTTTGGAATGAACTAAGTGATCCTATTCCAGTGGCATTATTTTTCTGGTATTATGATGATGATGTTGATAATCATGATTATAATAAATATAACAATGGTTTTCTTAGGATAACATTAAGATTAGCTGTATTTCTAAGCACATAAAATTTATGGCTAAAGTGAACAGCTAAGAAGCATGCTAAATTGCAGAAAGCAGCTAGCTTGAATGTTAGAATACTATAGTCCTGATAATCTACCTACATAAGTGAGAGTAAGTGGTTGTCTGTTGTTGTGGATGTGGTATTATGCTTACTATTAATTGTTCCACATGTAGAAGGCAATGTGGAAACTTTATTAAAACTACCTTACAGCTAATTTTCTCTGGACTGGCTGTTGGTTCTTCCTCATGCTTCCATAGCTACATTTCATTAAAAATGAGAAATAGGCCTAGCAGTGTGGCTCAGTTGGTTGGAGTGTTGTCCCATATACCAAAAGGATGGGGGTTTGATTCCAGGTCAGGGCACATCCTTAGGTTGTAGGTTTGATCCCTAATGCGTGTATGGGAGACAACCAATTGGTGTTTCTCTCTCCATCTCCCCCCTTCTTGCTCTCTTTCTCCCTTCCTCTCTCTCTAAAATGAAAAAAAAAAATTAAAGAATCAGAAACAAAGTCATACATGCCAACTTTGGGAAGGGTGAGTGGCTAGGGGCGTGGGGACAAGACTGGGATTTGCTCAGAGATTATTTCAAGTAACTGGATATCTTCAACTTCCCTGGGGCTCTTCAAATAACAGAAAAATGGAGAGGAAAAAACCCAGTGGTGCAAGATTTGTAGAATAATTGTGACAGTACATGAACAGTTGATCTGCAGAAGGGAATTTGGATGTGTACTGCCTGACAAAACACTAATTGCTTGTTGGTTTAAACTCCATAGACTAATGACATGATCTTTCTGGAATACTTAATTTCTGGAGGACAAATTGAGCTTGTTTTGGGATTCATTTTCTAAATGATTTAAACATTTTCTTTATTTTTTTTTTTAGTTAAAAGGACATTTATCTCTATTACCTCATTTATTTATTTATTTATTTTTACTGAAATACTCTTGCAAGGGAGTTTTCTGATATATGATATACACAGCCTGGAATCTTAAAAAATGTGAAAGGAGATTAAACAGTGAATTTTTTTTTGGCCTGGACTATACTTTACAGAAATATTATATAATACTATCAAATATCGTTAATGCATTCACATCTTTCTACAGAACTCTCCATATCATACTGTCAGATAATTAATAAACCCATTCTGTTAATGTTTTTACAAAATGAAACATCAACAACATCACCATAAAGGATATTTATCAGCATAAATGCTAAGAATTAACTTAGGACATCCCAAAATATTCAACTTGCTTTCTAAGATTTATTCATTTTTCTTTGTTGTTGCTCAAACCCTTTTTGGGTTGTATATTAAAGAACAGCTTTCAAAGTTAACTTTGTGTAAAAACTTCTGTAAGTTCCATGATGTTAAAAGGACCAACCCAATCCAGTATCACTAATACGGGTATTCTGTTCTTGCACTGTCATTTCTTGAATCAGATCCCAGAGGAATGCAGAAGTAAGGAGAGTAGAACTGCCCTGTGCTTTTCCAAAGTACTAGAATGCCTTAAAGTCATCAAATAGCTCTGGGAGAGCTGGCCTCAACTTTACCCTAACTAGATTTAATACTCTATCTTGAAAAATAGGTAAATTGGACAAGAACTACCCCAAAATGGAATCTCAACAAAGGAGAGACGGTCATACAGGCCAATGGTGTTAGTGGAAGCTCTGACCACAGGAGAGGGGGTCTTGGCCAAAGACACTTAGTTATCTATACTGGTTTGGGGACAGGAGTATCCCTATCGTGTGGACATTTGCATCAGGCTGTCTGAGCTTGATGCTTTCATATATGAATATGTGCTTTATTCAGGCTCAGTAAGTGAAGTGACCTCATTATAACTGGGCTTCTCAGAGAATTCAACTGTAAGAAGAGAATGCACTGGTCGAAGGACCCACATCATCTAGGTAATTCTATTTCATTGCAAATCAATACACAGACAGTGAATCTGGACAACGAGTTCACCACAAAGTGACAGTTCACTCTTAATGTGTTGAAAATTTAGACTGAGTCTACAAGTCCAAGAACTTACATCATAAATTTAACCAATATCTACTTTTCACCCTGTCCTGTCCCAGTTATCCATCACCACTGAATCATCATATTCATAATGTGTTGCCCTTGTCGGTTCTCTGCCCTTGACTAAACCTCTCTGCTCCCAGATTTCAGTTAGTTCCCAAAGCTCACCTGGAGCTATGCTCCAGTATTGGCAAATTCTCCTGTATTGTTCATGCTTCACTGAAATTCTCATCTCTCTTCTTGCATACCAAAGCACCAGCTTTCCCTGCGAATACCCAATCCCTTCAGCCTTCTGACAAGGTGGCCATGTTTTCTACCCTTCCCCCTGTATCTCAGGGCTCAGATGTGTGGTTGGGTGCTGTCTTCCCTGGTCCTCATTGCTATTCTCACGTTATTGGATCACCATGTCCCTCAAGCCTTAGCACTGATTTCCATACATTAATATATCTGGAGTTTGGCTCGTAAATTTGGTTTCTGCTGATTACATTTGAGTTCTCATTAGAAGTCTGAGCATTTTCCTAGTGTTCATGAACAAATGGAACTACAGGAAACAAGGTGTGACCCATGAAACAAGTAACAGTGCTTAGAAATGCAATTTCTCAAATTGCATTTTAGTTTCACACACATTTAAAAATATTTTTAGTTGATTATGTTTGTACATAGTTTCAAATCCTCAAGATGTGAGAACTGAATTTTTTATGTTTTCAATAAGGTAGATTCATGTTTGGGGCATGTAAGATTCACTAACAAAAACAGCAAATCAAAGTGCTCTGGATATTTTGGTTTTTGGAAACTGATTGAATTTTATTTATTAGTTTAATGGAAAACTGTGCTTTAGAAATTATACAGAGCATATGAACATATACCTATTCTTCCTTCAGTTTCACACATTCTACCCATACTCACAGAAATAGAAATAACATACTTGAGGTAAAAAGGTAAATTAAGGTAAAGAATTATGTCACTTTCACAAGTGATATCTAGTTGTTTTTTCCTCTTTGCTTCCTATGCTTTAGACTTGTGTTTCCTTGATGATCAGTTTTTGTTGAAAACATTTGCTCTAACCTTGATGCTTAGCCTCTTTAAGGTGTGTGCATGCATGTGCGCATGTGCATGTGTTGATAGCTGATGTGTGAATATTAACTTTTCCGGGTGAATATAATATTTTGCATAAAGAGAAATAAATTCTTATATACTACATTCCTGTTACATTTGCTTGACACCACCCCATCAGCATAGGGTCACCCATCATATAGGTTTCTTTTAAGTGATGAATGTGTTGGTCCTTCAAACATGTACCCTGGGGTATAAATAACTAATTTTAAAGGTCAAATAGAAAATAAATATACTAATATCATGATCTTGCTGTTCTGTCAAATGTTATCTCTTCTCATTAAATTTCTATTTGAATCTCATGTTGTAATACTATGGTGACTGTATTATTTTAAAGTGATCAAAATATACCATATATAAAATTATGGTGAATGGAGGAAAACTAAAAATTAGCCATGTGAATGTTTAAACATATTAATGTGCTATGTAAACAGTGGGCACTCAATAAATATTTCTTTATAATGAATTAAAAAGTCAAAGTCTCTTGTAACAGATTGTTATATTACCTAAGTAGAAAAAAATAAACGCCCTGTAATTGAATGAGTGCATAAATATATATACATACACACACACACACACACTCAGAGTTTATGCACTCAGAGTTTATATATATATATATGAATTTATTTATAAACTCTGAACACATATATGAACAGATCATATGGCATATAATCTGTTATATTTCCCATAAAAATAAATTTCAATTGTCAGACCAAAAGGAAAATAATAATAGCTAGCTTACTAGTAGCTTGCTAATGCCTTACATAATGTCCTTTAATTAAGACTGCAGACCTATGAAAGTAGGTTTAATTCCATTGAACAGATAAAGAAAGTGAGTCTCAGAAAGGTCAACAAATTGACACAAGGTTAAATAATCAAGAGAAGCATGGCCAGTGTTTAAACTAAGCCCTGTCTGATTTTTAGCGGGCTTAACAAGTGACTGCTGCACCTTTATGGAAGAGAAAGGTAGATAAGTGACACCTCAAGGTGAACAGTTTCTTTCAGAAAGAGGCAATTCAAATAGGAAACAGTGCACATGAATGATGCAGGATACATTTATGAACTGGAGCACATAACACAAAGTTTTCCAGAGTGTCTACCAGGGCCCAAGGCAACTCTTCAGTGGAAAACCTTCATCTGTATTGCAAATACTATTTCTGTGTTTATCTGTAACCACGAACATAACATAATATTACAGATGAGTGGCTACATGATTTTATAGGGAAAACAATGAAAGCACAGAAGTTCAAGAGACCAGGAAAAATTGTGAGCTAGATTTCATAGAAAGCTTTATGAATTTTGTAGCACTGTAATGTAATCCCAGAGGGGAAAATACTTGAATGGAGACACTTTCCCTCAGAAATCTTGACATCCTAATTCATTTCTTGAGCTTAAATATTCTAGGCTAGTCTGGTGGCACTGTAATAGCCTGGGCAAACATTTTTATTTATTTCACTGTTGCTACCAATATTTGTGCTACAAGCTGCTGCTTGCATTTGCTGCTATTTATTTATTTCCTACAGATCAAATTATTGGCCTCACTATAACATATTTTCCGGTGAAGTTTTCCTTGTGCTCATGAGCAAATGGAAAAAGCCTCCATTTAAAATGCATATTTTTGCCATGTGACTGAATTAATTTATGTTATAAATATGATACATAACCACTTGATATTCATGTCTGTGTATGTATAGTGAAAGAGCAATAGAGGCATATAGCAGATAAATCAACCAAGTGCCTTATTTGCATGGGTAGGTGGTTAATATATCAAAATACTGCATCCAGTTCCTGGTCCTCCACTTAACTTCTTTTAGCCTCACTTTTATTTCCCCTGTATTTGCAATCCTGTTTCATTGCATTGATATTAGAGTGAATAAGGTAATGTAAATGGATTTTTATAAAACTTCAACTTATCACCACATTTTCTATTAATGTAGGATTTACTTGGTAGCACACACTGTTCTCTTTGGCTTCTCTTGTCTATGTGGGGAAATAGAAACCAGAACAGGATAATTTTTAAACCAAACCACACAGCACTTTTAGGATGCTTATAAGACACTGACATAAGTTCAAAGAGAAGAGTAACTCTTTGGAGCACCTCACAGCAATGGAGACATCATGTCGATATCTTTGAGTCTGAACTCTCGAGGTGCAGAGTGAGTCCCAAAGTCCCGGCGAATGTTCGGTAGTGACACCTCTTCCCTGATCTCTCACCGTCCACACTTTGCTGGGATATGCAATTAGCAGTGATGGTTTGAACCTTAGCTCCATCATGTAGTCTTTTTATTTAACCTTCTGGAACCTTAATTTCTCGCCTATCAAATGTGTAGTATATCTCCCTCACATTTCTGTTGTCAAGATTGAAGGAGACAATATATGGAAAAAGCCTTCATGAATTGCAGTGGTTTCTACAGAGAACAAGTTATTATGACAATTCACTGAGACTATCTATATACCCTTTCAAGATGTCAGTTTCCTCTTAGTGTGGAAAAAATGGGTTGACGGAATAATAATAGGATTGATAGAATTTGGCTTAAATGTGTATTTCTGATTGCTGTCTTCCATATTTCAGACCTTAACTTAACATTTAAATTATTCCTTAAAGATAAGGAAGGTGTTTCTAAAGAGAACATTTACTAAAAATTAATCCTCCTAAATGTTACAAGAAATGATGAACAGCCACAGTGTAATGAGCAATGAATAGACATATGGATTCTCTGCATGCCTGTACCCACACTCAGAGCTGGGTAGACCCTGGTTCCCTCCCAAAGCTGGAGATGACTCAGGGCTTACTTTTCTCATTGACAGCTGGTAAAAACAAGGGAAATTCTTTTTTCCCAAATACATACTATCATATGAAATAATTTTTATCTTTACTTTGGCTTTCTGATTGTTCTGTCATCCAGTTCCTGTTAAACCTGGTATATCTTCCTGATATATGAGGAAGCCAAGGTCCCCTCTCAGCCATTTCCCTCAGTATCCTGTCTTATTTATTTATTTTTTCCAATTTGGAAATATACATAAATGTAACTTTAGTTACATTACTTTAGTCAGCTATAGAAATAGTATCATTCAATTATATATATTTTAAAGCTATGTTATAAAATATTATCAAATATTGATTTGAAAGACCTCTAGCCATGTGAAAAGCTTCTTGGCACATTTTATAAAAATCACTATCAGAGATATACATTCTATCTATGTTTTCCAGCGATGCTTTATAAAAAGATCTATGCTAAATATTTCTTTTAGAATTTAGCACTAGGGAAACTTTGTTTTTGGTCTCTGAATTGATTATTTATTTTTATCAGACAAGGAAAACCTGAGTTTCATTTTCATAGAAACCTAGGTTAATGTGTCACCTTTGTGAAGCCAGGACAGTGGAGTGCATATAACAGGGACTCTATATTTTCTGAATACATTGATTCAACCATAATTTCTCTTTTTACATTGGTTGCAAGAAAGCTCAGGGCTGAATGCAGTAAGTGTAACAGCCTATGTTATACTTATTTCCCTCAACAGTTCTGTTTTTATCTGTTTTTAGTTCCTCTTTAAACTTATTGAATATGTTTTAATTAGAAGCCACTGAAAATCCTTTTGAAAACAGGTATAGAATATTATGAAAGAAAATACATTTTATTTTCCAGATATTAAAAGACAAAATCATTTAACTTCATGTTTTTTCTCTAACAACTTATGAATTAAGTACATTTGCACTGGAGAAATATGTCCCACATTTCTAAAGCATGACCAGACTTTTAGATAGAAAAACAATACAATCAGAAAATACGTATACCAGATGATGAAAAACAAAACAGTTGAACTTCACCTTGCTTTGTTACAAGACATGAGGAGGCATATTCAAGGTATAGAAAACATTTGCTATTTTAGAACTTCCAGAAAGAAAGTTTAATATTAAAAATGAAAACCCCCAAAGCCCTAGCTTTGCAGTTTTATAAAACTGTGTCCTCTAAACCTTTCTGCAAGTGAAGAGAAAGACCTAAATCTCAGCACAAAGTTTAGACTGATGAAGAGAGAATAACATTCAAGGGCCTGTTTAGCTTATCAGACAGGGATCCTGTCACTGTGCCATGAAACAATGAGATCCAAAGCTCCTATTCAGGACTAACTCATGCCTTGGGTTCCATTAAAGGAGAGAGGGCGGCATAGAGATCCAAGTCAGACTCAACCAGAAAGTACCGCTTGTTAGGATGATCTGGCAAATTCTTTGTCTTCCTGGTGTTGCCTGCAGTTACGTGCCTGTGAGGATCATGTAAATCACAACTCTATTCCACCGTGGTGCTCGTGTTGGAGGCATGGCTTCCTTATTTTGCCCTGTTACTCTTTTTTCTTTTAATCAGCCCCTGCTGGTCCCTACTGCAGCCTCTTTTTAAATGATATTACAAATAAGAGTCTTTTGAAGAGGTAGGCTTTCTTTAAAGTTTATTTCCATATTTTATAATCAGAAATGTGTGTTCTTTTATTAATAGCTTTAATAAAAAAGAAAAAAAAGAAAAAAAGGTGGGCTCGGAAAAAAAAGAATTGTGTATGGAGGTGTTTAAAAAAAAGTTTTAAACCTCTAGTATTAATGACATATAAGGAAAAAATGAGTGTGTGTTAAGATCAGCACTCCCCTCTGGTGGGAGAGTTCACCAACGTTTTGTCTAACAAGGGAAGTGACTGACATTAAATGAGCCCTGAGCACACAGCGAACTTCTAGGAACGTGAGTCACTCAGTTCCTGGTTTCTCTCCTGGGGGAGGGGGCGGTTCCAAGCACAGGAGCCAGAAATGAGGAGGACTTGTTCCGTCCTTAGTGCTTTCTCACTTAGTTAGCCTCCAGTGGTTTTTCTCACTGATGGATTGTAAAATCACGGTCACTGATTTAGTCTGTATGTAACTTATTTTCATTCCAGGTCTTAGTAAAAATTATTTAGAAAAAGTGAGCACTCACATTTTAAGTAGAAGCATAAGGGAAAGAAACAAATTGAGAGCACGTGACCTACTGAGTTTCTAGTTGGCTCCTTTCAATTTTTCCAAAGTTTGCGTTCCAAAATTCAGAAAAATGCAAATACTTTTGGGAACTTGGATATGCTGAGGAACATGAATATTATTTTAATCATGTCTGAAAAGAGTGATACATTGTATTTTAATACAGTCATCAAGAAAGGTAAAGACATCTAAATTAAATTCAAGGAAAATTGTTAAGTATGCAATCAATGTTTAATTAGGAATTGCAAGCTTCAATTGGCCTTATCTTCATTCCTGTCTTAAATTTAGATTTCAGCTAATAGGTGTTGTTAAACTTTACTTTTATCTTAAAAAGTTTTCTTTAGGATTTACTACATAAATCTCATATCAAACTAAAAGACTGAATAGTTTTCATTTGGAAGTATTTAAAAACAAGTTCTCTTTCATTTTCATGTTTAATATAGTGATAAGATAGAATATAATGTTGATTAAAAGCATTGACACTGACTATATGAGATTGTTTGAAACCAAACTCAAATATGATCTTTTTGGAACAAAAATTTAACCCCCAAAACACACATATTTGCATAGTGATTTTGATCAGCATGAAGAGTTCTTTGTTTCAGGAACAAGATTCTCAGGAAGAGGTTTGATTTTCCTGTGAGTCCAATGATGGATAGCTCAATGGAGAAATATTCATTCATAGAGTGTTAAATTTTTGAACATTTTCCCCAAATGAGTTAGTTTGCAAAATGGGTATAAAAGTACTTTAGGCACAGTTAGTAAGCTACTCCTTGAATGGAAATAAGGTCCTTATGAAATCTAGAAATATTTTAGGCAACAGTAAAGTGTGCTAGGTAGTAACTAATCACACTGCCAAGATATAGTTATTGGCCTTGACTGGTGTAGCTGAGTGGGTTGTGCATTGTCCTGCACACCCAAGGATTGCTGGCTTAATTCTCTGTCAGGGCATAAGTCTCCGGGTGCGAGAGGCAAGCCACTGATGTTTCTCTCACACACCCACGTTACTCTCCTTCTCTTCTTCACTCCCTTCCTCTCTCTCTAAAAATAAATAAAATCTTTTAAAAAAGATACAGTTATTGCATAAAATAAAGCTATAGAATTTAAATCTGATTTCTTTTAAAATATAAATATGCACCATTAGCTTCAGAGCTTAAATTTTTATTATTATCTTTTATTACTTTTAATATTTTCTTGTAGATCAGCATATTCTAAAGTACATTCCTGGGAACATTACTACTATAAAGCTTGCCACACACAAAAAATGTGTTGTTCATTAAATAATACTGAATAAAGCTATGTATATTATTAAGGTGTATTCATCATTATTTTAGGTTCGATAATGACATTGCAAGGTTGTTTAAAGAAGGGTTGAACTTTTAAAGAGGCAGACTAAAGTATTTGTGAATGAAATGATGCAATTTCTGGCATTCATTTCCACATATTTTGAAAGTGGGAAAGAAAGGATGAAGGTGAGGAAAAGGATAGGTTAGCCACGGATTGATGTTACTGAGTTTGAGTGGCGAGCACAGGTAGCTTCATTACACTATCTGCTCTACGTTTGTATGTTTTGTAATGGTTAGAAATTCTCCATAATAAAAAAATATTTATTTATCTGTGCTCTTCCCAAAAGTACTGAATAGGAACTATTCTTTTCAAGGCACACCTATTAATATCTCTCCTGGACACTTTGGGAACAGCTATACAATAGTAGAACTAATGTTTTCCCATGTATCATTGCCCATGCTATTCTAGGCTTCTGTCACATGAAAAGGTTTATTTATATGTTGAAAAACATTAAGATAAAAATGAAAAAAATTAAAAAAATCCCTTTATTATTTCCAAATTCTAAGAGGGCTACAGTATCTACAAATAAAACATCTGATTGACTATTTTTTTTCTATTTCACCAAGATTTACTTTGTATATAAATATAACATTAGAAATATTGTTGAAGGAAATGCAGTTTCAAAAGGAATGAGTGGTAGTATACATTTTGAAATATAAGAAGCAATTATCTTCAACTGAGTATTAGCCATAAATGCAGCTACAAACATTTAATAGCTAAATGGTAAACTTTATTTAAAAAAAAACATATATTGTAAACAACATCAATGATTGCATTTTTATATTTTTATCCTAAATTTTGCATAAAATTCAAGCATCTCTTAAAACCCCATTTGTATAACTACAAAATATTTCATATTCCAGGAAAATTATATTAGGTAGAAATATTCCTCAAAATAATATCCTATAGTTGTTAAGTAAAATGTATATTTTTATATAGAATTCTTTGTAATTTTGCATGTGTCAGAAAATATATTTTACTTACTAAGGAAATTTATCAGTTTTTAAAAATCATTTATATGGACCTTTTTAACTTTTCAGCTAAATAGAGAAAGCGTGTATTACTATTTATGGCTGTCTTTTCTGTCCAGCTTTTTTTTAGAGGCTAGAAAACATTTTTATTGTTGACAGTTACAAAAATTCAAGCAAGAACATTTGCATTTATTACAATATACTGACAAAAATTGCATTAATTTCCACTGATGCCCATTAATTTGATAAATGTTTTGTCATTTGTACCATTTGCATTGTCAAAACAAGTTAATTGTATCTTACTGACATTTTTGACAATTGCCTTAACTCTCGCAAAAAAAAAAATGTGTCTTATATGCTTTAGAGAATTCACTGTTGCCTATGGAAAGACTGAATGAAGCAAAAGAGACTTAGCACATGTCAGAAGGCTTGCAAGGTTTAACTCAGGGTCAATGGTAAATAGTGAATCTCAGAACTCTTTTATAGAAGTACTCATATTTTGTAATAGAAAATACTATGTACCTGCATAATCTGTTCTTGCATAATGCCCATCTTCAGATTTAATAGTTGTAGTTGTGTTATCTGTGTTAAAAAATTAACAATAAAGATTGATGAACTATTTCTTAATATATAGCATCAAACTTATATTATCCCCCAACATTATTTTCATTGCAATTAAGGAATTTTTACAACTATCCTTCTAAGCAATTTTTAGAAAAAGAGAGATTTAGCTTGAGAGTGAATAACAGAATGATATTAGTTTTCTAAAGTGCAGAAGGAGAAGGTTATAATTATAACTAAGTTAGATAAAAATTAACAAGTCAAAATCAACAACATGTTTCTGAACAAGAAACAAAGTAGAATATTCTGATATATCCTGCTTTTAAAAATATATTTGAAATATTTCTATTGAATGAGTACATAAAAATGGTGTGACTTACTTTTCATTTCAAGATTGTCTAATAAATCTGTAGGTTTTTTGCTAAAATAAATTTGATTTTCTTTATTTTCCTTCTGCAATGAGAATGCCTCTTATCTTCTGAATATTTAGCTTCTGTGCTTTGTGAAGATACAGTCCCATTATATACAAAATGATATGGACCATTGCTGATTGGCCCTCAAGCTCCTATAATCAACACAAATGCTACAATAGACTATACTATGCATATAAATCAGAACTGCCCTTCAGAAGTGAAACAGCTGCCTAATAAGTTATCTTCACTCTTCATTTCTACATAAAGACTAAAAACATTCTTTGAAATGCATTTTAGTATGAACATTACCTTGACATCGACCCAACGACATGACTTCAATTTTCTCCTGTTTCTGACATGATGCTTCTTTGATCTGACACGCATTATCATAAGATTTCCCATCAGAAGCACAGAGGGGATTGAAGTTGGTTTGAGAACAATCAATGTTGCACACACACCTAAAGAAAGAGAGAAATAAAACTGTGACATTAATAGTGCTGTTACCACATTATAAATAAAACGCAAAGTGGAAGAATTGCTGGGTTGGTGAAACACAAGTTGGCAATACTGAATTGTTTCCTTCACTTTTCTACCTGATGTAAAAAGATACACTGATAATTCAAACTGATAATTCAAGTGACTGAGCAATGGAAAATAAATAAAAATGGAAAACCCAGAAAATCATCATCAGTTACTCTCTGCCCCTAGAACATTTAAAGTACATACATGAACTTCTATGCAGATACCTGCAGAATCAGAATAGGCTGAAGCAACCATGAAATTCTGCTTTACATTTTCCTAAAGTGAAATCTTACTTTGTTAGTTTTTTTCTCAGGGTATTTGAATGGAGAAAGCCTGAGGAAAATGATGCAGATGATATTTAACAGAAAGCAAACATGGAGACTATTTGGTATGTAATTAAAAGTTAAATTTCCTCAGCATACACAAGGATGCACATAAAATGTGCTGAATGAGAATCTTTAGTGGTCCTTAACATTTTGGGGGGACCACCAAACCCTTTGAGAGTCAAATGAAAGTTATAAATCTTTCCTCATAAATACCCAAACTCGTATAAACAACTGCATAATATTTTAGGAGTTTCAGGAGTCCCTTGAAGCCTATTCCATGGCTTCTTTCCCAGATATACTATTCTTTTTCTACTTCAGTTTTAAATAATAAATTGATTGCCACTCATGATTTTAGTATGTTTCTTAATATAAATAAAAATTTGGTGAATTAATGAGAATTAGGTCACCTATATTAGAAAAATAAGACATTTTAAGCAAACTTTTTAATGATTTTTAATGTTCTTATAATTCTGTGTTTTACAATATACTTTTTACTTAGAATATTGTGTTGTCTATAAATATTTACTGAATACAGACTCATATTTTATATTTTTATTAGTTGTTATATTATATTTCTAAATAGATGATATGCTTCTCAAAGTGGTGAACCACACATTTTACTTCTGTATATCTTCCTTGGAGCTGGGCATGTACTATAATAATATCATTAACCAGCTGCATACTACTTGCTGGGTTCTTAATATACATGGCTTTATTTATTCATCACTACCACCATTTTACAGACCCATGATATTATATAAGGTCAGAGAGCT
The DNA here is from genome assembly GCA_004027475.1 of Anoura caudifer. Taxonomy (NCBI): domain Eukaryota; kingdom Metazoa; phylum Chordata; class Mammalia; order Chiroptera; family Phyllostomidae; genus Anoura; species Anoura caudifer. The sequence continues at coordinate 208,701 of PVKU01000765.1, read as the reverse complement.
AGTATAAATTGTGGAATGAGGACCCCCTACGGATGTGTCAAAATAAAATACAATCCCTTTCCTCTTGTAATGGAATGTGTATTAGAATTTCTTGAAAAACTTTATAATGATCCATTGGCAGGTTTTGGGGCTCCAGTAAATGTGGAAGTAAAGCCTAGACTTGTGTATTCTCAAGCAGTCAGTTGACATCAGTCTCACTTCTTGGAAATCACAATCTGTTGGTTGAGTGAGAGAGGGTTTGTCTACACACCAGTGCTTCTCAGAGAATGGTCCTATAGACCATCTGTATTGGAATGATCTAAATCACCATTAAAATGGCTGACAGAAAATGTGCTAATGTACTTTTTTTTTGGTAAGAGAATTGCTTTAGGAGCTCTTGGTTATTTTTACTTTTACCTATTTAGGAGCAGATAGCTAGGACAGATGGTAACCTAGAAGATCTAAATGCTCAAGTCACTGAGGAGTGGCCTTCCTACTCTGGCGGGATGTTGCCCTGTGATGACAGCTACTGGAATCACGACGTTGCTACCTAGGCTGATTCTTGGCATCTAAAAAATCCGAGATCAGGAGCTGCCCACATGTTCAAAGAGCTTTTGGTCTCTTTCACAGTGGATCTAAAGAGGTGACTTTGTAGATCAGGCTTGTTTTCCCGAACCATTTGTAGTAAATAAAGAGAGGAGGGGACTGACATTTTTTAAAAAGTATCTCCATTTATCTTCAAGCCAGTTTAGGTTTTGACTGTTGTGTTGGACTCTAGGGGCCATCTCCATGAAAGACAGCAAAATAATGATCAGTGAGCAGCAGCAGAACAGAGAGAAAGCTGTGTTCTCGCTTCTATTATTAGATTATATAAGACATCAAGGGCTGCAGGTATCTGAACATTAAGTCCAAAAAAATCAGAGATATACACCATACATATTCTTGACAAAAAATGGCAGTTCAGAAATCCATTTGATATAATAAAATGGTAAAATAAGACTAGAAATGGAAAGAGAAAATTTGGTTCAAATGAATTGGCTAGATTCAATGTTTCAGTGAAAAATTCACTTGATTAAGCCATAGCACAAAATTAACACAATTGTTTAGGGTATCTTACTCCTGATAAAATACTCCTTTTCCAATTGGCTACTTTTTTTTAAAGTTTGATCTGGTTTCAGTTTTGCAGAGTTTCTGCTGCTGCCATTTCCTTTCTTTTCGTTTCCTGGCGCTGTTCACCCAGGGCTTCCTCATGTGGTTGCTTTGCCTTTGGAAATCCCTGACTCTTGCCACCTCAAATAAATTCTTTGGAGAATGGCTAAGAAAAAAAAAAAAAACATAGACACATTTGGCATTTTTCTTCTTGTCTCAAAAGGAGGATTCCTCCTTGATTCCTTGGGGTGAAAGTAAGGTACAGTCATGTCATGCCTTATAAAAGCAAGGATGTTTATTTCCTTCTCTGCTGCGTACTATCGTTATATCTCCCTTGCTCCTTCTTCTTCTGTGGTCCTGCATATAATAAACAAATGCAAGAGTACAGTAACATTTTCTACTTATGAATTTTATCAACTATTGGAAACTGGAAGTCTATGGAGCATGCTTTTCTTTCTTCGGATAAGTGGAAGGAGTTTCAACAATTTGCCGAAATGGCTTGAAAACTATGTATCTCGGGAAAGGTACCTACTGTGACCGGTTTACCAAGGACCTGCCATTTCCACATTTATGTTAGACCAGTGAACTCTGATGATATAATCACTATTTACTGTAATTTTTGTATCTATATGTGTTAAGCTTAATTAATTTTAAAACCATGCAGGATTCCAGAGACATTTTCTGAAACTCTTAGTTCATCCTGATATCTCTTGGTAGTGGCTAAAGTATGTTTTGTGTTCCCTGACCCACTTAATACCTTGCTTGCACACACTAAACTTTCAATAAATACATGGCCAATAGAAGAATGGATGAAATAAATGAATACAGCAATATTATTCTACATTCTTAAAGAAAGCATAAAATTAATATAAATTGTCATTACTATACTGCCATAAAAACAGACAAAGGGTAGCTAAGTAATTTTCTTGACAAATGTTAAGTGTCCTCCTTAAGAGCAAACAAATATTCAACTGAATATGAAGATAATGATAATAATATTAGCTTACTCAAGGACAGTGTCTGTCCCACTGCTATATGCTTTATATGTTATTCGCCCTTCTGTCTCCATGAGGTAGCTACAACTGTGACCTCCATCTAAGAGATAAGAAAACTGAGTCTTGGAGAAGTCATGCAAATTGTACAGGAAAAACCCAATTTCAAAAACAGGTAGTTTGATGCCAGAGCCTGTATTGTTTTAAATATTGTTCAGTACAAGGGAAAATCAAGACAGACCAAAATTCATACTACTAACTAATTAGAGGGATATTTGGATAAATAGGACTTGAAAAAAAGACTATATCTACTCTTGGAATATTTATTATGATGTTATAAATTTAAATCACATTGACTTTTAGTCTTTGTCTTCCCAAACAAATGATCTAGTCTTTTTTGTACCACAGTGATATAACAGTGAATATTCACTTAAAGATATTCTGAGCTAATGCCTGGTGTTAGAATGAATAATCTGACAATTTAAGGCATCAATTGTTCAGAATATTTTATCCTTCACAAAACTCTATATAAAGTTGGCTTCACATAAAAACACACATTTAGACAGATCACACATGCACAAAAACACACACCCAAACTGAGTCTAGTGAAATTACAAAATTGGAAAGTCTTAGCATTAAATCTTTCCAAGTCTCTGCTTCAGAACTTTTAAAGAGTCTGGAATTTTTAGAACTCCATATTCATGGGGCAGAGGGTTTGTGTGTTTATATGGGTGAATGAATCGTGTATGTGTGTGGAAAGTGGACTCTGTGTGGCATTTACTGCATTGCTAATGTGCCTATTTACTAGTTTGTATCTTTACTTTTCTGCATCCTTCTCACCATTGAATTCCTGGCACCTTGTACAATGTGTCATCACAAGTTTTCAATAAATGCTTATTGAACGAATCACTGAGAGAATGACAGGATGGGCTGGTGGGAGTTAATGACAACTGTTATTGATCTAGACATTAACACACGAGAGAGAGAGCCAGTCATGTGTTCCTATAAACTCTGACCTAACTTTGTGCGACTTGGCACATGGCTTCTCTAAGGAAGAAGAAGGCCCTTGAAGAACTGAGGTTCACCTTCCTCCTTTTATTTGTGTCTACACAAAGGAAACAACAGTAGCCCTTAGTGGCTTCAATGGCATTGAAATTCAATTGTGAAAAGATGTTTGCCAAGCTATTACTTTAATTTAAGGTATTTGGGTGCAGTGTTGGGGAACCAACATAATTTAAACATGGCAATAACTTAGTTTATTGCTACTTCAAACCACTGGAAATATAATGGTCTGATAAAAAGGTGACAGAATTATCATATAGTGTGATGGGGAGATTGCAGGTCACATGGGATTAATTATGTAAATTAATCCAGGGTTTTTGTTGTTTCTTTTTTCTCTACAGAAATGAAAGGCAGGATTTTTTTAAAACAGAAACTATCCTTTCTTCACTGCCTTTGGCAAATAATTGCATTATTATTCATTCTGAGAGGAGTAACTAGTTAATTACAGCATGTCACAAGTATTTTGTGTGAGTCAAGGATTTGTTAGGCTAAGGACTTCATGGATGCATTTTGGGTTGTTTTTTCTTTCTTTTTTTTTTTTGGCATTTTCTTTTCCTTTTTATTTCAACCTATCTCAGTCTTTTGACATTTTGGCACTGCGATTGCATAGACTTCTTTTTTTTTCATGGCTATGAAGAAAAAGAATAGCCTTACTTGAAAATAATAATTTTAGGGATCTCTATGTGGAAATGCAACCCTCTGAAACCCTTCAAAGAAAATTAACATTGACTGAAAACCTTAGCTTTCCAAATTATAAGAAAGAAAAGAAACATTTAATAATTTTAAAAGACCACTTGATGGAGTGAAAAACCTAAATTATAGGAAGTAAAAGGTGGTGTCTAAGACAACTCACATATATTTATAATTACCTCATGAATATTTTTGAGGGGGCTTGATATAATTTAGTTCCCTGCCTCTCTTAAAATGGCTCTGTTAAGGACGTTCTGCGATGAGTGAAGTGAGCTTTTGCCGTGTATTTAGGAAGGCCTCATCATCTGCCAGAGCGTGAGGACGCTAACACTGCCAGGTAGCAAATTACTTAGTCATGTGTCTGGTTTGTGGCTGTCCTCTAATTTCTGTAGATTTTGTTCTGTCCATGAAACATGCCTGTCACTTATTCCTTCCCAAGGTCCTTGACTGGGTGTCCATTCTGAATTCTGACCGTACAACATTTCTAATCAGTGTTAAAGCACCCGGTTGCCCTGCAGGGAGGTCAGCTTTCTGGCTTGTTTGCAGCCTTGACTGGTTTGTTTCCCTTGAGCCTGTCTCTGTGGTCTGAGGAAGACCCCTTCTGGCCTGGCCAGGAAGTGAGGCCAGAGCTGCTGCCTGTGCTCCACCAGAGCCTTCCATTAACAACGGTAACAACAGTGTGCGCCTTTCATCCAAGGCCTTGTGAAAATTGAAGCCCATTTACTTATTAACTCTCATGTTTCTCCTTTTCGTGGAACTTGATTATAAGTATTTTAACTGTAAAGCAACTACAATTCAAGAATAACTGTGAGTTGTGAGGGACAAAATGAGATGTGAAAATCCACCGAAATCTTAAAACATCTTTACAAAGTGTGTAAGAGCATTGACTGAGAGGTAAGACTAGGAAGCTTACCATAGTTTTACTCAGGTGACATATGTGAATTTGGAGATATATATATATATATATATATTACATTACCCAGGCTGCAGTGAGGCTTTCCAAGGGGGATCGGATTTATCTTATACATGGAAAATACTTAGTTGTCATTAATATCTATTTCTTTATAAGAAGGTAAAGCAAAAAGTTGGCCTATTAAGTAGAAAGTTCTCAGGAATGTTGTGGAAAAGCCTAATACAACAAATAGCTAGTCAGTTGTGCCTCTATGAATGGAAATGGAGTTGAGAAAACCTTCCTCTGGGCAGTTCCAGAGCTGTCAAAGGCAGAATCGCATACTGAACAGGGATAATGATTCCTGGGCAAGATACTGATGGTCATATGTTGAAATAAAGTCTAACATAACAATAAAGGTGGATGGGAAATGTGACCAGAGCTTGGAATTTGGTATCAGACCTCTGTTTAGTTGAGGCTTGATCATATTTTAGCTGTATGGCCTTGGACTAGTTACTTAACTTCCCCAAACCTGTGAAAAAGGAGACACTAGCTCAGGAGTATAGGGATTAGATGAAATAACATGCCTAAGTTGCCTAGCAAGTTTTCTAAGAAGTTGTACTTGCCCACCAAACACTGATCATGAATAACTTTTGGCTTACTGGTTTCCAGTCCTGGATGCAGATCCAAACCTCTGTGGAGTGTTTTCACCTTGAGCCCCACCTAGAGACTCTCACTCAGGAGCCCTGGAGTGAGGCTGAGAGGACTGCAGGTGTCAGAAATGCTACAGGTGATTCTGGTGTGCAGCTGTGGCAAGTTGTCATTGTAGTCAACATTTTCTCACCCTCTGAGACTCAGATTTTCCAAATCTATTGTGTGTAAGATTTACTATGAGAGATTCCAATGCAATAGGTCTGGAGTAGAACTAAGAAATCAGCATTTTAAGCAAGTTCCATGGCTCGCTCTTAGGTAGATAGCTTGCACAATCTACAGAGAAATCTCAGCTGTTTTGGCTCCAGCCACACCCCTTTCCTCTTTCCTTCATTCCATTTTAAGGAGTTGAATGTTCTTGTTTAACGTACATGTTTCAGTGACCTGCATTGAAATGCTTTCCTCCACATGCTACAGGTGGTATCTGTATGGTGACAGGGACAGGTGATTAAATTCACTGATGCAAAAACATCACTCGTAGAGCAGTCAGCCGAACTGATTCACCAAATAAAACCAAGATAGAGTGGTAAAAAAGGAGTCGAAGCTGTGGAGGGACTCCCCTGTGCCAGGCACTTAGCTCCTCTGCAAGACTCTCAGGTTTATGCTCCCAAGATAGGGAGAGGAAGGTGGGCAGGACTTAAAAGAATCCTGGTGAAGTGAATGCCATGGGGAAATGTGTGGAGGCAGACAGCGCACGGGGTGGTGGTGGACCGCAAATAGATCAGTCTGATTGGAATCGGCTCTTCTCATCAAAAGTAGCAGAATACAACATTCTGGACAAATTATAAAGGGCCTCAACTCCTGTCCAAGGAGTTGCCTTTATCTTTGAGGTGATGGGGAGTCCTGAAAGCTTTTCGAGCACTGGGAGATGAGAAGGTCAACATGATGAAAGGGGTGCTTTAGGACGATTAAGCTTGCAGCGGAGTGCGGGCAGAGGGACTAGTCACCAGGCTATTGCTGTCACCTGGGGGGACTAGCAAGTAAAGCCCAGGAGGGAGGCATTCACTCTAAGAAAGAAAAGGAAGAATCAATAGGGCTTACTGACTTGATGCATAAGGCATATTAAAGCCAACTACTAAGAAAAAAATGTCACCATCATGTACTTCCTGCTCTACCCTTTCCTGCTTTTTTCCTGATTTGCATCTTGTTCCAAATCTGAAAGTGATGAGAAGACCAGGCAGGCCCAGGGAGGCAGCTGTATGTGGGACTCAGGAAGGCATGCTTTCCTCTCCTGCCCGAAATAATTTTCTTTCTTTAAGATGGAGGCAAACAGGGTTCTATCCTGATATCATGTCATCACCCTTAACTGCAGTTTGAAGAGAACTATTCCTTGTATTGATGCATACCCTGCCTGCTTCCAGGACTGATTTAAGAGTACTGTGGCAGCAGATGCTTTTAATGCCCACTGCCTTAGACAGCAAACAAGGCTCCCTCCAAGGCAGCCCTTCCTCAGTATGTGTGATGCAGTTGAAGCTAGTTTTTTTGACTTGTGATCCATTTTCATGTATCATGGTTGCATTTCTTTCCGTTTTGAAGCAGCTGCATTTACATCTTAAAATAATCAAAGTAAACAATTCTTCATCCTCATATACATTTTTAAAAGTATCTTGAAGCAAAACTCCCTCATTAGCATCATGTGTATGCTCTTGCTCATTAGGCTGGAAAGCATTTTCAATAACCAAGGGTGACTATGTGATTACTAAGAAGTGTGGTCGCTCTGACTAGATGGGTCTTAATACACAACAAAGTCAGAAAGCATGAAAAACAATACAATGAAATTTTAGGGGGGAATCGCATTTGAATAATGTGGTCCACTAAATTCTCACCCCTTCCTTCTGTCACAGTCACAGGCAGTGTTTCAGTACTTCCCTCTGGGCCTCGCCGTGGGATCGCCACACCCACTTCAGCGAGCTGACACCCACTTCACCCGGCTGGGCACCTTCGTGTTCATTTTTTACAAACTGGCCCTTTGGTATGCTTTCCCTTGACAAAGGACTTTTAGGATGAAATATGTATAAACAGCATTGCAGTCTAGATTTTCCACAAAGCTGCAATTTAATATCACACCCTTGGAAACATTGCTAGTTCGAAAATGAGATTGTCCGTTATACTTTTCAGGAGGCTTTGATTTGCTTAATTTTTATTTTTCTATAAAGATATTTATAATAATTCTTTTCAGAGGAAAAAGGTAGTCTCACTTGATGATCTGGCATATCCCCTTTTTTAGATATTGCCAGCTTCAGACCTAATATGTTTTCCTTTATTCCTTGGCTCTCAGAGAGCTTGAAGATAAGCAGTGGGTGTAAGTGTGTGTGTGTGCACGCGTGTGTGTGCTGAGTGAATGACGGGTGTGGTGCATGGGAATAACAAAATACCTGCCTCAAAAGTTTCAATCAATTTTATTGCTCTTCTAATACAAAGGTAGGAAAATAAGATAACATTTGTATACTTGTAACATTTCCTTATGAAATTAATTCTCAGTGTTTTTGTGACATGCTTTCCCCAGACTGATGTCAACAAAAGTTTATGCTGTTGTAACTGGGCATAAAAATAAAGCATTGAAGTTGTACCAAATAGTCTCTCTTTGTGATTATATAATCTTTTATGTTTTACTTACTAATTTTAGGGCCAATTTAATTTAAATTTGCATTTAAAATAATATTTAATATAACATGCTATCATAAATTTTATTATTGGGATAACATTTCTTAAGAAACATAACAAAAGCAAACATGGTGAAATGTTTGTATTTGTTAAAACTGGGTGGTAGATGCCCAAGTGTCATGTCATCTTTGATAGTTTCAAAACATAGTTAAAAATAAAAGTATTAGATTTGAGAATTTGCTTTAAATGATTATATTACCAAGCTTGGTAAACATATTTTGCATTGATTTTAGATCTGGATAATTCATTTCTAAGTTAATTAAACCAAATTTGAAAAAATAACATGTACGCAGAGAAATTCCAGTGGAATAAAACATTTTTTCATAAATAACTATTTAAGATTGAACCCATGCCTGTAGAAAAATGACTTTCTAGCAGAGTTTATTATATGAAAGGAATCTTCTCTCTCTTTCTCTCTCTTTCCTCTTCTTACTTGTTCACCCACTGAAATGCTAAACTCGCAAACACATGGTGGCATTTAGTTTACTGGCCCAAAGCAACACCGACTTCCTGCAGTACTGCTGGTATGTTCTGATTGCTCTGAAACACAGCTACACGGCAGCGCTGTCGGCCAGAAATAGTCGGGAGCTATTCCAAACCCCGTGGGACAAAGGCCTTCACGAAGAAGTGCTTGAACATTTTGCCTTGAATTAAGGCTGCTTCAGAGCATTCTCAAAAATATTAAGCTTTTTTAGCAAGGAAAAATATTAAGGTAAGAAGGGAAAGGATGTGTGACTGCCTCCCTGCTGTGAGCTCCCATAAGGTCCTCTTGGAAGGCTGCAGCGATGACTGGCAAGGGACCCCGCCCTTTATTCTCCATCCCTAAGCGCATGCATTTTCATTTATCACGAATTCCATTTAATTAATTTAATTCCATAAGCGCCACATACCTATTAGGTGCCAGGTATTTGGGCTAAACATCAGCGACAACAAGATGGCCCATGTGATCCCAGCTGGCAACAGAGATCACAGTGAAATGAGAGAAACAAGTACACACGCAGCAGCGTCATCAGAGTTGGGATCTGTTGGCATGGATGGTATGTTGTGAGAGCAGTGAGGAGGAATAATGGCTTCTACCGGCAAAGTCTAGAAAGGAGTCACAAAGGATGTGACGTGTGAACTAGCATTTAGGGAGAAGTAGAATCCTAGCAGGTGGTTTCTGTGGTGACTTGCACCGAGAGATTTCTGAACCCTTTACTCCACTGAAGAGAGCTCCCTAAGAAATATCATTTCTTATTCTCTTTCCCCTACTGACTCCTGTGTGTTCATTTAAAAAATGCATAATAACTCAAAAGCTCTTGTCTAGTGCTTCATGTTAGAAATGACATCGTATATGTCCTATCTGGGATGCAGAGCCATGGAGGCTCCTGGAAGTCAGGCAGGCCACTGAAAGAACCCTGTGCCAGGAGACAGAACTCGGGGCTGGTGCGGGAACTGTCCCTCTCTGGCTGATAGACCTCTGGAAGGACAGGCTGCCCCAATAAGATGTCTGGAGTGGTCAGCTCTAAATTTCTGACATTTCGTTTCCTTAAACTCATTTGTTTCCATAAACTAATTATTTCTATTTATCCAACACATTGTTGCCTTCCTACCATCGTTACAATTGTTGTTGTACCTTCTCTGCTAAAGCCCCTCCACTAAATGAGTTTGGCAAGCTCCCCTGCCCTCCATGACCCTAGGCGCAGTGCTTTGCACACAGTAGACATTTTACATATAATAGTCGAATGAATGAATGGATGAATGAGAATTGTGCTAGATTTTTCAACATGCCCTTAGTGTCCTTCCAATCACTGAATTACTCATTGATTCCCAATGACCCAGAGCTCCAATCACGTTCTTTGTCATCTGAGAATGCTTCCTTCCTGGGGCTGATGCTCACTCCACTTCTACTAGGTTGCTTGCTGTTTTATTATCTGTAGCCCTACTCACTTGTGTTTCATTCTGTCCTGTGTTACCTGTCTCTTGAGTTTAGTGGGAAGAACATAGGCCTGTAGATCTTGTAATTAGGGCTGTGGCCCATTATCTATACCTAATAAATGCTTATTTGAATGAATGGTAGACCAGAGTTCCGACTCTAATTTTGCAAGTTACTTGATGCAACTATAAAATGTAGAAAATAAGTTTTACCTCAAAAGGTTATCTGAGGGTGTAAGTAGAGAACAAATGGGAACAACTTCAGGTAGTATTTGATGAGCAGGTTCTCCTGTTTCCCTTGCTCATGGAGTTTATTCTTCATCTTGTACTAAATTGGTCTTGTCCATTCCAAGTTGGACATAACTATATTACCTTTCTACCTTCACCTAATTGATCAACTGCAAATAAGCTCTGACTCAATGTAAAAGAACTATATGTCATGTATATTTATCTAAAATCTATAAATTGAGTTTTTCTTCCATGTTTGGAAGTACAAGAAGACTGATGTCTCTTAATCTTTTTGGATAAGAAAGAAAGAAACTTCAGAGATGACATCTTCAGTGTGCTCTATTTTAAAGATGAGATATTTAGCATTGTCATGTAAGTTTTACTACATTTTATTCTGCATAACTTTCAAAATATAAAAGTCATTCATTATTTATCTGGTTTTCCAGAAATATTACAAATACTTTCTTACAAAATCTGAGAATATCATTGTACTGAAAAATGTTAAAAATAAGCTTGTTTCACTCCTACATTTTTCCTAGTTCTTGTTATCTTTGTCCATCACTTCCTCATATTTCTTTCTTTCTTTACTACCTTCATTCTCTCCAAATATTTAAGTCAATATACACTCTAAATATGTAGGAAAAAAATTCCTTGCTGTTTACGGAGCTCACCTCTTGGCATAGAAGCTTACCATTTAGAAAATAGAAAGCATCAACATTCTTGATAATAATATAGAAAAAATATATTGTCTATAAAGATGATATGAATGTATTTAAATGCAGAGACAATATAAATGAAATGAGAGATAAACCTACTTGTACTTTTGAACATAGTAGAAGCAAATGGAATTTACAGATTTTTAGATAAATGTCTATAGCATATGCATAAAGTCACTTTGGATTCTTTTTGTTCTCCTTTAATTTTTCATGCTAGAGTTATTTGTTAACAGTGCTATTCTTTTTATTTTAATTAAATGTCTCCATTGCTATTCTTAAGCATGGCTGTGCAAAACAGTCCTGCCCTTGGCCTCTTCTCAGAGTGCTTTTCCAGCTGGGCAATCAAACGTGGGCTTTTCTTTTAGTCACAGTAAGTGACCATTCACAGGGACACAATATGTTTTCTAAAAGAGTGTTCTGAATTACTTGTAAAAGAAAAAATATTTTAATAAAACCAATAAGCTATTGGCTATAACAAACACTAGAGTTATCCTAAATTATTACCTGAAACTTGGCAATATTTTTATTATTTTAACTTCTTTGCGACTACATATTACATAAAGTGCATATTAGGAATTTGATTTATCCTCACCAACACTAATTACCAATTTCATAAATTGTCAGCCTTCTATCTTAAACAAACTAAATTATAATTTCTTTGAATTCAAAACAATATTTCTTATCACATACTATCTTTTTTTCAAAATAATTATTGAAAGTGCCACACTATCAATGGGCACATAAAAAGGAAGTAAATTCTGTTTAAATAAATCAGCCTATAGTTCACAGGTGGCAAACACAAGGCCTGTGGGCCGAATCCGGCCCTCCACCTTGTTTCTATCTGGCGGCCGCTCTCGCTTAACAGTTAAGGAGTAGTTCCATTTATACAGTCCTAAAATTCCATTCGGCCCTTTGAAGGCAACCGTGAGGCTGATGCAGACCCCAGTAAAAATGAGTTTGACACCCCTGCTATAGTTGATTACAATTTAAAAATCATTGGGTACAAACTTTCATTTGCCTCTGAATAGCAGGTACTCCATGCCTTTCTGATTCATACGTGCTCTACCAAGGTCTGACAGTTTTCAGGCAGGCAGACTTGCAGCCTGCTGAGATCTCTGTCATACGCATATCGAGACACCAATGGGACCGATGCCAAAACCCATACAGGATGCTTTCATTGCTCATCCAGATGTTGTATCAGTCAGGGCCCCTTCAGCAGGCACTGGAATTTAAGCTCATATTTTCCCTGAGAAAATGCCAGTCCTAAATACATGGTTGGTCTGTTCTGTGATTTGGGATTTTTCTAATATGAAAAATTACTTTTTAAATGTAAAGTTCTAATCAATAGTAACATAATATAATTACAAGTACAAGGTAGGGCAAATGTAGGTTTACAGTTGTTTGTATGGAAAACAATACAACAATTAAATAATAATATAAGATTCAATGCTGTGTTTGCATACTCACACCTATAAACCTACTTTTGCCACACCCCTTTATATTTTTATCTAGAAAGAATTAGAATGACTTTAGCTTTCTTTCTTTCTTTTTTTTTAAGGATTTTCAGCCTCAAAACTGGTTATTGGTAAGTCACAAAATTTTTTTTTTAAGATTTTATTTATTTATCTTTAGAGAGGAAGGGAAGGAGAGAGGGAGAGAAATATCAATGTATGGTTGCCTCTCGTGTGTCCCCTGCTGGGAACTGTCCTGCAACCCAGGCATGTGCCCTAACTGGGAATTGAACCACAATCTTTTGGTTTGCAGGCCCGCGCTCAATCCACTGAGCTATACCAGCCAGGGCTGACTTTAGCTTTCTATTCATGCTCACAGATCGGAGAGTATTTTGGATCATATTGAAAATATTGTACTGGGGAAAAAACTGGAATGATAAGAATAGAAAAATTAGTAAAGGTGTATACAATTTAAAAATTTTCTTCTCTATATAGATGAAAGAAAATGTAGAGGCTAATTCAGAATTAGGACATTAAAATGCTAGGATCAAAAATCACCTAAAGATAAACAGACATGCATATTTTTTTCTATAAATCATCAGGGAAATGAAAGAGACTCTGAATTGTTTTCCCTGCCCCAATTCTTCCTCCCCAGGGTCAGTTCATAGCACAGCCAGAGTGATGATTTTCTTGCTCAAAACCCAGCAAAGGCTTCCCATGGACCTTAGAATAAAATCTATAGTTTTTACAATGGTTTGTGAGGACATACATGATTTGGCCTATGGTGACCTCTCCAATTCCATTTCTTTACCAATTTTCTCCACTCTTTCCATGACCCAAAATTACTGAGCTTTTTAAACTGTTCTCTGGACACACCCTATATTCCTCTGCCACCAGGATTTTTCACTTGCTACTTCCTCTCCCCAGAATGCTCTCACATCAGATATTTGCAGGACTCAAAGGTGACCTTTTCAGAGAAGCCTTCCCTGACTACCCACCAAAATTAACACATGTCCATGTCTGAATCCTGATATTGTATTATATACTTGATTTTTAACTTTTAAAAATATTTTTTATTGATTATAGAAGGGAGGAAAGAGAGAGAAGGACAGAGAGATAGAGAGAGGGAAACACTGATTTGGTGTTCCGCTTATTTATGCATTTATTGGTTGATTTCTTGTATGTTGCTAGACCTAGGATCAAATTTGCAACTTTGGCGGATGGGAAAGGCACTCGAACCAACTGAGCTAACTGGCTGTGAACGTACTTAATTTTTTTTTGTACTAAAAGATTTTGTTTATTTATTTTTAGAGAGAGGGGAAGGGAGGGAGGAAGAGAGGGAAAGAAACATCAGTGTGTGGTTGTCTCCCACTCACCCCCTACTGGGGACCTGGTCGGCAACCCAGGCATGTGACATGACTGGGAATCCAACTGGTGACCCTTTGGTTTGCAGGCCAGCACTCAATCCACTGAGCCACATCAGCCAGGGCTGATTTTTAAATTGCTTGTTTTCTCCACTTCAGTAGATGCTGTATTATATTATTCTCAAGATCCAATATTCTGCTAAGTGAAATAAGTCAGATAGAAAACAGTAAGAACCATATAATTTCACTCATATGTGAGGTATAAAACTGAAAGCAACAAATGAACAAATAAGAAAAACGAACAAAAAACCCTCATAGTTTAGTGGTTACCAGAGGGAAGGGGATGGTAAGATAGTAAAGGGTAAAGAAGGTCAGTTATGGTGATAGAAGATTTGATTTTTGGTGTGGGCACACAATGAAATATACAGATGATGTACGAGGTAGAGACATCCCCAAAACTGGAATTATCTTTTGGAGGGTGGGCCCCTAATAGTACAGGCTTCCCTCACTATGTGAGTGTTCCGGTAACCCATCTGTATCAGTGTACCAATGGCGTTGTTGTGAGAAGCTGTGCTCAGCTTCAGTGAATTTTTTTGAAGAGTCTTTCAGTGTGTTTGCCCATTTCATGATGGGTGATTTACAAACATACCTGCCTCCACTTTGCTGAGTGCTCAGCAGTTTTGACCAAAAATGGCATGACCCCCATGCCCCACCCTCCGTGTTCACCTGTCCTCACCCCGAGTGACTTTTTATTTTGTTTATCCAGAAGAAAAAAAGTCCACAAGGGGAAGCATTTTGCTGATGTGGAAAAGGTGAAACAAACAAACAAAAATGGCAGACACCCAGAAGGCATCAAAATCGACAAATTCAAAACCTGTTGAGAGTGAAAAAAAATATCAGTAGGTGTATTGCATCAGATGGAGAGTGCCTTCAAGGTGACTGAAGTTTAAACCTATAAGAATAAATATACAAGATTTTTAGGAATAAATTCTGGTTATTTTGGGGCCCCCTTGTATCATTGAATTGTACACTTGAAACTTACGTAATTTTATTAACCACTGTCACCCCAATAAATTTAATTTAAAAATAAACAAACATATTATATAATTTTACTTTTTTTCATTGTGATGTTCAAAATGGTTTAGACTCCCTATCAGTCAGAATCTTCTTATTCAGAGCTAAAACTCCATCAGCCTTGTTTCTTTTAATGATTATTAAATTTGTGCCAACCTTTGTTATTGCTATCCTTAAGATCACTTATCCTTCAAAGTATGAGTCAGTGTTTACTGCAGAGGAAGAAAATGATTGAAGGTTACTATCTGCTGTAAGCCTTTGCCAATCAACCAGTTTCTTCATCTTTAGGCAATTTAGTAAGTGTGTAATTTAAGAAATTTGATCATTTAATCATTCTGATCTGACTTCTAATTATATGTGTATAAACAGATCTATTTCATTTTAAAGGTGGAGCAGCAGCTACCGAAACTAAATAAACTTGGGCCTGTACTGGTGGAAAGTACTTCCTGTAAGTTCCAAAATTTAAAAACAAGGGGAAAATGTATATTAATTTATTGCTTATATTACATGAAATTATTACTAAATCATGAATTAAAATCAGAAGGCATGTTAAATATTACATAAATATTTTGGAATTAAAGATTTTGAATTTTTGGATTGGAGACTACTAGGCACGGGATATTTTATGCAGTAAACATGGCTAATAAAGCAAGTAAATTCAAAGATAGTAATATCTCCTTCTGCTTATTATGACTTCTTAGGCAAAGATGCTCTTTTTTCTTTCCAATACATATGCTGTGCCTGGGCAGATAGCATGCTGGTAAGGTGGTGGTTAGTTCATGTCAGGGACTGGAGTACATGTTTCTATATAAAACTTTATCTACAAAAATGATTTATATAAATAAAATCTAAAAGTTATAGCTGTGAGACTTCTAATCAATATGGCAGCATAAGCAGACATGGCTTGCCTCATCACACAATCACATCAAAATTATAGCTAAAATATAGGACAATCATCACTCAGACCATCAAAAATCAAGTTGAATGGAAGTCTGACTACTATAGAATTAAAGAACCTACCTCCATCCAGATTGGTAAAAAGGGTGGAGACAGAGAATAGGTTGATCCCATACCCACATGTGATGGATAAAATTTGGGAGGGATATCTCAGGAGTGAGGAGCACCAACCCCACATCAGGCTCCCAGCCCAGGCTTCCAAGAACAGGAAGATAAGTCCTCACAACTTCTGGCTGCTAAAACCAGCAGGGATTGAGTCCACGGAAGAAAGTGCTGGAGCTCCAAGCAGTTCCTCTTAAAGAAACCACACATGGACTCATTAGACTAACTCCCTTTCAGCTCCAGCACCAGCGTAACAGCTCGAAAGGTCCCAGTGGTACACAGGGAGAAACTGAAGTGTCTAGTGTCAAGGTGAGCAGAGGCCATTGTTCCTTTTCCAAGCCCTCCTCCCACAAAGCTGGCAAGTGGGTGCTATATCTGAGACTCCATCAATCTGGCTAACATTGTTTGACCCACCTTGGAGATCCTCAGATACTCTGCCTCACCCAACTTACAGGCCCACCCAAGCTGCTTTTCTTTATGAATGGCTGGTCTTGGCTCATGTTTTACAACTTCCTAAATCCTATCAAACAAGCAACAGCTGGCCTCAGTCAGCCCCAGGGACAATTTCAAGAGATCCAACATTCGCATCATAGGGGTGCCAGGAGGAGAAGAGAAAGATCAAGAAATTGGAAATCTATTTGAAAAAATAGTGAAAGAAAAAATCTTTAATTTGTTGAAGGAAATAGACATGCAAGTCAAGGAAGCATGGACAGTTACAAACAAGATGGATGCAAAGATGCCCACTCCAAGACACATCATAATTAAAATGTCAAAGGTTAAACATAAACAGAATTTTAAAAGCAGCAAGAGAAAAGCAGTTAGTTACCTACAAGGGAGTTCCCACAGGACTGTCAGCTGATTTCTCAAAAGAAACTTTTTAGGCTAGAAGGGGTTGGCGAGAAATATTCAAAGTCATGAAATCAGGGATCTACAGCCAAGATAGCTATACCCAGCAAAGTTATCATTTCAAATCAAAGGGCAGATAAAGAGCTTCTCAGACCAGAAAAACTAAGTTCATTATTAACAAACCATAATTATATAAAATATTAAAGGGACTTATTTAAGAAAAAGATCAGAACTATGAACAATAAAATGGAAATAAATACAAATCCATCAACAATTGAATGTAAAAAACAAACTAAGCAAACAAGAAGAAAAGAGACAAAATCATGGATACAGAGAGCATTTTGATGGTTGCCAGATGGGAGGCAGGGTGGGGAGAATGGATGATGAGGTGAGGGGATTAAGGAGTACAAACAGGTAGTTATAAAATAGTCACGGGGATGAAAAGTACAGTATAGGATATGGAGTAGCTAAAGAACTTCTACGCATGGCCCATGGACATGAACAATGGTGGGGGGATTGCCTGAGGGAGTGGGGATGCTGGGTGGAGGGGGTGCAAAGGGGAAAAATTAGGGTAACTGTAATAATATAATCAATAAAATATGATTAAAAATAAATGTAATATAAGCTGGGAGTTTCCATCAGTGATAAAAATAAAAAATGAGAATGAAGATGTACCCTAAAGAATACACCATACAATTAACCCAGAGAAGTTTAATGTGTTTAATGCCCATATTCTCACAAATGTAATTTATCAACTATTAGCAAAAGCCCCACACTGTACTTTTTAATAAAAATAGCTGTTTAACCTAAAAAAAATAAAACAAATAAAATAAAAAAATACAGCTGTGAGTTGTCATTGGAATATTTTTGTTGACAGAGGGAAGATGAAGATGGTTGAATGGCATTCTGGAGGCTGCCACAAAGCCCTCTTTGCCAGGTTGGTCAAGCCTAAAATGGTTAAAGAGTTTTAGATCATAATTTTGAGCTTGTTCTATTGAGCTATGTATTCTGCATTATGTGCGTGCCTTTGAAAGAATTTATGATTAAAAACTGAAGTTGCGGCTTACTTGCACAATTTATAGTCTATTATTTTTACAGGTTAAAAGATGATTATCTTTTGATAATGTTTTTAAATAGCAGAAAGCACAAGCCTCATTAATACACTATGAAGGAATGTTACTTAAACAACCTACACTAAATAAAAGGGGTAGTATATTTAAAAGAACTGTACATGTAGGAGACAATGGTGATTACCTCATAAGTAATTTATTAATTATATGGGATGATTTTCATTTCCATTTAGCAGAATCTAATTGACCAGTGAATACATATCTACCTTTGCTTGTTAACAATTCATAATTAGATTAGATCGGTCAAGGATCATTTGCTCTTAGAATCTTTTTGAACACTGCAGTTTGATCATGGTAACCCAGAACTGTTTGGTAACTATTTGCATAAGACACTCAGTTAAATAACTGATACCATATTAATCCCACGCCTCATCAACTGAAACATGAACTATGAAACACTAATACTCCTCCACCTGGCTTCAGACCCTGCTGTCAATTGGTGAACTGTAGCTAGGGGCCAATGGGTCTATCACACAGCCTCTCACACTTTCATATGTGTTCTTTTACCAGCTAGTTATTAGAAATTCAGTGACATTGGGCATTTCCCTATTTCAGCCAATGAATACGATTCAGAGTCTCAAAGGTGTTTTTCTCACCTGGAAGGAGAAAATAAAAACTAAGGTCTATTTCCTTTAACTTTACATCTTCTGACTAACAATAAAACAGCATGGAGAACATTATGCTAAGTGAAATAAGCCATTCAGAGACAGACAAATACCTTATGATTTCACTCATATATGGAATCTAATGAACAAACTGAACTAACAAAACACAGACAGATACATAGATAGGGAACAGGCTGATAGCTCTGGGCGTGGGGTGTCAAGGGATGGAGGTATCGAGCAAAAACGAAATAGAAAACTCATGGACCCAGACAACAGTGTGATGATTGAGGGAGTATAAATGGAAATGGAAAAAGTATAATAAAAACTGTGAAAAACCAGCATGACAGAAAGCTGTAAATGAAAAATTACAAATGGCAGAATTTTGGTATACTCATTTATTTAATCATTTACTCATTAGATCTGTTCTGAACATTTAACATGTGGCAGCACTGTTTTTTGGGTACAGAGGTGAATATGACACTACATAAAGTTAAAAGAAGGGACATAAAATCAATTATACAGTGTTGGTTTAGAAGCATAGGCAAAGCTGGCAGAGTAGATGAAGTTGGGTATGGTGGAGTGTCAAGGCTCCTTAGAGGAGTAATGCAAGTTGAAAAGGAATTGGTTGGGCTCAGCTGTGGGAGACAAATCTTCAAAGTATAGGGGAGAGCTTGTGTCCAAGCACAGAGGCATGAAGCCTTTTTCCAAGGAGCTGCACATGACTTGGTAGATAGAGAGGTCCCTGTGTGGCAGGAAATAAGTAGAGTCAGGTGAAGATGTAGGGAAGGCTGGATCACAAGGTAGATCTGTGACCAGCTAAGGACTTTGAACTTTCCTGTGAAGGCTCAGGGAGCTTTGAAGAATGGAAGCAAAGAATAATGGGAATGGACTGGAGAGACTGGGACCGGATGCAGAGAGATCAGTTCAAAGGCCATGTATCAATATAGAGGAGAACTGATGAGGCCCAAATGATCTGATTACACCAGAGAGGAGCATTCACTTCAGATGACCATTCTTTTTTTTCTTCTCACTCTCTGTGTTAGAACTCTTTGCTGTTTTATCTTGTACTTCTCTGGCTACCCCCTCTCACCCTGTATAGTATCTCTTTTTTTCTCTCACACTCTACAGGTTGGTGTTTTTCAAGCTCAGTCCTAGTTTCTCCTTTTTTCTCTCTTTACAGTCTTTGTCCAAGCAGTCTCTTCTATCACAGTCTTACAGTATAATTTTTTTTCACCACAGAATCTACTGTAATCTAACCACTGGAATCCAACTGCCTACTTGACATACCCACATTGGTGTCTCATAAGCACCATGACATTCAAAGTTAAACTCTTGTTCTTTTCCCAGAAATTTACTTCTACTTCATTTTCCCCACCTCAGCAATTGGCAACTACATCGACCGAGTGGGCAAGCCAGCTACTTTAGGTGTGAGGGTTGATACTTCCGCTGTCTTACCTCCAAGTTTTCACCGAATCTGCTCCTCATTTTTCTCACTGATACCTAAGATGACAAGTTTATTTGAGATAAAAAGCTTCTGGCTTGTTGGCAGAGAGAGAGTAAGGAATTAAGGGAAACTCGAGGCTGGGGGATTTCTACCATTTGATTCTATGAGGGTGATAAGCTCTACCAACGTCTATAAAAATGAAAGACCTATCAGAAGCAGTTTTAATTTCTCTGAGCCTCAGATTTCTATTCTCTGTCAATAAACAGACATTCTTTCTAATTGGTAAAGACTTTAGAGATAGCCAGAAAAAAGATTCTATGTAAATGTACGAGACTTTTCATTTCAGCAAAAAGTTAGAAATGGTTATCCTTATGATACCTAGTTTCTTTTTACCCTTACACATGAAGATGCCATAAATATCCAATTCCCGAATCTCCTTCCTTCTTAGTTTTGTAAACATTTTTCTCTTATTCACACTGATCTTTGAGTATTTAATCTGCTGCACTTGTCTTTCTTCCTCTCATTTTATTTTATCCAATCATTATTTTAAAGAGGATTTGATTCACTTTGTCCTGTTGAAGTGGCATGTTGCCGCTTGGCAACGCCAGATGGGGATGGGCTGGAGTGGTGTTAGATCTTTCATTCCTTTCCCTGTCTAGCTCTTCTCCAGTCAGGTCCCCTGATGTTTTCTCCGTGAGGCTTTGACTTAATATATTTTCATGTAGTAAAAGTATAATTATTTAAACACTTCAAAGTCATAAATTTGAAAAAATAGCTGGCAAAATTACAGTTTTTCCATAAATTTAGACAAATTGATATTTTGTGGTATTTTTCAAGGTAGCAAAATTAACTTTGCTACATATATGACATAGCCAGAATATGCTCAGATCTTATTCTTAATTTGCTGCAAATATGTGATCAAATCAACTTTTCTAGCCACAATAACAGCAATATTTTTGCACAATATTATTAGTCTTTATTATACACATTTGCACAACATCTACTGTAATGCTTAGTATTTATTTAGAAGCAAAACATTCTTGGAAATAATTCTTCTGGAAGAAGAAAGCTGGTGAAGTTTTTATGCTAATATTTCTTAATTATTAGAAGTCTTAAAGCAGAAAAGCTATTAATAAATTACTAAGCACATCTTAATAAGAATCATTCTTGATAAGCATTAGCAGTATTTTTACCAGATACTTTATACAGAATTTGTCTTTTCAGCTCACAGTGCCCTCAAACATATAAATAAATTGATCTAAGTTTGGCGAAAAAATTTAAATAACAAATAATAGCACAGTGCCGGCCAGGAAATTAACTTTGACTATTCTGAGCTTAAGGAAGGAAAAGAGAGCTCTACCATAATGGGTGCACATTAAAAAAATAATGTTAGGGTAAAAATAGCTTTGCAAGTTTGTTTTCTGAATTGCTTCCTTCCTCTGAAATGATGATTATAACATGCATGAAATATTGCATTTATATTGTCTTTTTTCTCTTCAGGATCCTAGTATTTTGCATTGGATTTTCACAATGATGTATATATATCTTTGCACTTTTTTTTTTCACTAAGAACAAAAATCATTGAGAAGTTGCTGGATGGTGATTCAGTAACACAGACAAGGTTAGTCAAATAATTAAAATAATACATAAACTATGCTCCAAATGATCAGAACATTACATGCAGAATTGGTTTTGCACAGTGAGAATAATTTTAAAGGCCTTTAGATTTCATAACATGAAGAAAGTGTAATTATACTATTTTTATTTGCTCATATGGAGAAAATGTTTCTCTTTTGCAAATATGTCTGAGCAATACACACTAAAATAGTAGGTTTCATACCATGCTTCTAGGAAACAATTCTGTTGAGAGCTCAACCAAGATGTTCTGCTACAAAAATAAAATAATAACAGCTTTTTTGTTCCAACTTCCTGAGAAAAATAGTTAAGAAATTTTCCAGATGTGTAAATTTTCCTTCCCTACCCCCTTTTTTAGTTTCACTGGTTTTTCCATTTGTCTACTGGCATGTGCTGCTATAAGATGACAAAATGAACTAAGAGAATCTAAGACAAGAGACAAACCTTATACATGTTAATTGTCAAATATAGTATGAATAATCATTTTTATTTGTAGAGACTTACATACGTATAAAAGCAGTCATATTTCAGTAGATGAATGCATTCCTAGTTCTTTCAATTCACTTAAAATGTAGTTATTTCATGGAAATTTGCAAAAACTTTTATAATTTTCAGGTGCTTATTCACTTAAGCATGACTGAGAACCACTGAATTAAATGCAAAATTTTTAATAGTTCTTATTTTTTAAAAGATTTTATTTATTTATTTTTAGAGAGGAGAAGGGACAGGGAAGGAGGGAGAGACACATCAATATGTGGCTGCCTCTCATGCACCCCCTACTGGGGACCTGGACCTCGACCCAGGCATGTGCCCTGACTGGGAATCGAACTGGCGACCCTTTGTTTCACAGGCTGGCACTCAATCCACTGAGCCACACCAGCCAGGACTAATTCTTATTTTTGAAGTGGAAACTGTAATCCAGAGATTTTTCAGCTATATTTTAGAATCATTATTAAGTATGATGATTATGCTTTATATTGTTTGAGTTCAAGACTTTTTTAAAACTAGCAAAGAAAATACAAAGAAGTTAGAAAACACATTAGCCCTTGTCTGTGCTGAGAAAGTTATTTTCAAAAAGCTTTATGTTAAGTGATATTTACTATTAATGGCTGTACATCCAATCTAACTTGAGACCTTGGATGATCTCTAGTTTGTACTCCATTAAAAGTTTTTTAATAAGATTTCAACAAAAAAAATAATAAAAGCATTTCATTTCACCTTTGCTTCTCCTTAACAATTCAGAGTATCAATTATAACATAACCTTCATTTGACTTGCCTGTGCTTTCAACAGAATATTGAATTGTATGCTAACACTTTAAGGGCAAAGTAAATGTTTTGTTTTACTTTTCAACTTTCATTCCATTGTAAATGGACCACTCAAATGTGTAATACCCAGTGATACTTTATCTATTAAATAGTATTTTAAGCATTTGTTTTTCTTATTTCCTAATTATTTCGAATACTAGAAAAAGTCATTTAAAAAGCTTGAAAATATATATTCCTCATTCCCATCTTAAAGAAAGGCTATATCTTTCCAAATACAAGTGTTGGATTTCCTTTTAAATTATCACACTAAGGCTACTCTGGGATTGGATCAGTTGTTTACTCAACTCCCTTTTACTTTACTACTTTCCTAGGGCTGATCACAGGAAAAAAGGGCTGAAGCAGGATGTCAACGGAAGAAAAAGGAATTTTGATTATTGAAAGTTCCAGGGTTCTCCACCCCTTTGAAAGGTGTGGAAATTAAGAAAGGAAACAGAATATTATTTTCAGAGAAAGAGAAATGAGAGTATATATGAGAAGGTGAAGTATAAAAGAGTTGAAACATTTCGGGGGCCCAGAGAACTATCATTTTCAAAGCAGACTCAGCAGTTCTTGTTCGCTATTGATCAGTCAGCAAATATCCCATAAATCCTTTTCACAATAGTGTTTCTCAAAGTCTGGTCTACAAAGAGGATTAGATAGGGGCTTCCTGAAAGTCTGCCCCAAATAAGCAGAGTTTCTGTTTAATTCACTCTCCATGAGTGAATTCCTTTCCTTGTGACTTTCTAGACCCAGTGGGAGAGACAGTATAAGGTACCAGAACTCCAAAGAGGTCAGATAGTTTGCCTGGAGGATATAAATATTTTAGGAAATAAAAAAAAAATTAACTTACAACGTTGAAAATGAAACTGAATTTGTCATTTGCTTATTAACACTAGACATTCTGAAGTGTTAGAATCTTGGTGCAAAGAGCTTTCAAACAGCTCTCAGATAATATCCAGAGGAAGAGCTAAGCACTAGTGTTGTACAAATAAACATTTATGTTACAAACAAAGATCACACAGATTGATTTACACTGTAAATTCCTTTTTTGTTGTTTTTTAGAAAGAGAGTATTTAATTAGTGGTATCTTTATGTTGCCTATGTATGCCATTCATTTCAATTAACAGGGAATGAAAGTGCTTGTTTTTTTCCCTTACAATTCAGTATTTAACTTATATGCTAAGTTAACTGATTTAGGGAGAATAAAAACAAAACAAAACAAATGTATATTTGAGAGTATTTATAATGTGTGTGGTAAATTTCCTGACTGAAACTAGAAACAAATCACATGATGAAAAGCATGGCAGGAAATGGGATCGAAGAGGTGTTACCCCAGAGAGCCTGGAGTTCTGTTGAGGAGCAAGGCTCAGAAACCTAGACAGTCATTTAGGTATCAACGTTGCGGTGAACCTGAGCCCCTGATTAAAAAGAACTATAGTATACCAGAGTCCAATTTAAAGGATGACTATGGCTGGACCTGAAATAAACAGAAGGGATAGAAACATAAAGTTGAACAGGCTAAGATTCAATACTATTATTAATAATGACAAAATGCAAACAAAACTGCCCTGGGGAACATCTTAATACAGAGTCTGACAGAAGTAACATCTGCTTGAGTGTGGGTGTTAGGGTCATAATATGGGTATAATAATTTACAGTTTTAATTTGAATATTTTACCTAAAATGTCATATGGTATGCTTGACTGTGATATTGTTAAGTTACAGAATTACTTGCTTATGATTTTATAATAAAAGATTTTGTAATAAAAAAAGAGGCATTACTTGTTCCAGACCCTGTATACAGTAACATTAAGTTATGGAGAAGGATTTCAACAGAGAAAGAGCAGTGGAAGAGGCAGGTGTGGGAAGCCTAAAAATATTTTTAAAATATGAAGTGAGCTGAAGAGGATAGATGTCTTCAAATATGAAAAGGTAACTAATAACAGTACTAAATCCTTAGCTCATTGCTTAGTTCTCTCATAATTCAGTTGCTATTGTTCCACTGTCTTCTGGAATTAAGATTTGCAGAGAAGAAGTCTGAGGCCATTCTTAGTTTTGTTCTTTGTAGCTATATACACTGGAAATATATTTTCCACCAAGCCCTTTCCTGCATGGTTTTGGGCCACCAGAGAATTAGCTGGAGGTAAAGCAGCAGCCAAGTTACTCTGAAAGTCCATCCAGGGCAACAAGCACAGGTGCAGGCCACACTGATTGTTGCTGATTGGTTGATACCTCATTTCATTGTTGTGAGGAAGCAGGTTGACCTGCAGCATCTTAAGCTACCACTAGATTTCCTCTTTCAGCTTCCGTGAGTCTCAAACTGTGGGGGGTGTGCAGCTGAACATTCTAGGGGTCAATTTTGGCAGTTCACCTACATCATGGGACAGTGTGGGAATCAGATGCATGTTCCACTTGGTCCCTGAGAGTTCCAGTCTGTCCCACCTGTTTTCTTTGTGCCATATCCAGTTTTCCTTCCTGTCTGCTGGCCGTTGACTGATGGTGACATCAGATACAGAGGCAGTGGTCTTTCACATATTTCTTCAGGGGCCCCCACAAATGTGGAATGGTCCTACCCCTCGTTCTGTCACATTCACAGTGGTGCTCATTCCTTGATTAAACTATTTTTGAGAGAAGAGGTAACTTGTTTTTTTCCTACCCAGATGTTTTTTTCCCCTCTATCTTTATGAGTAAAAACATTTTCTAGGGTGTCTTAGAGTGGGCATCTATTCATTAATTCATTGATTTTTGCCCAGGAATTTTTTTTCTTTTATGCTGCACTTAGGGGTTTGTTTTTGTTTTATTGTTTATTTACACTGAAGAGAATAGTTTTTGATGATCTCTTTAGTATTGCTTGTTTATCAATAGTAATGCTCTCTATTGTATATATACTACTTGCTGGGAGTTAAATGTTTTAGATACATTACATTCCTTGTCTCATTATGATAACCCTATAAGGTAGGTATCTCCCAATGAGCATATTAAGTATTATGTTGGATTTCTCTATATTACAAAGTAAGAGAGAATGTTGGGGAGTTTTTTGAGTTGGTTTATTGGCTTATTTATCCATCTTTGAGTAAGTCTTGACTTACCTAAACCTAGTCTGCCAATATGCAAGGTATATGAATTATGATTTATTTTATTCCCTGACTTTTTTTGGTCTTCATATTCCTTTCTTCATATCTGTATCTGAGTGGTGGGTTGATGGCTACATTTTCTAGTTCAGTCTCCAGTGCCTAGACTTTCATTTAAAATGGCCATCCTCTCATCTTTCCTCTAAAAGACTTTGAAAACACTGAGTATTCAAAAATTGAAAATCATACATATACTCAGCATCCACAACTCTTTCTATATCCCCTACCTCTTCTGCCTGTAGTATTTTTTTCTTAGCTAACCATTCCAACACCAGGTACTTCCTACTTCTTACCTAATTATATTCTAGGAACCATAGTTTCTACCTGCAGTTTGAGAAACGGAGGTAGTGATGGGAAAAAAAGTGGGGGTGGGGGTGGGGAATGACAGCATTCTGGCTTTCTCCAGAAGCAGCTTTGATTTAATAGGAAAGACTGCTCAGTTTTCTGATTGGTTGGTCCTTATGTTGTTCAAGAGGCCAAAGGTGGGGTGAGCAGCTGCAGTCTTTGTTACTGTAGGCAAAGGATTGGTGGGTGTCAACTGCATTTTTAAATAGTTTTATTGGCCTTGTAGTCAGTAAAATATCTGCAGGTTTTGGTAATTTTTAAATATCTATTTATCTTATATTTCTTAGATATCTTAGATATCTATCTATCTATATTTCTAGTTATTTTATTAGTAGGGAAAAGTTTCATTAGGTTTGCTAGTCAGGCAGAATATTAAACTGGGAGATCTTTCTTCCCACCACATCTATAATCATCTTTTCAGTGATGTTTCTATTATCCCTAGATTACCTGAATTTGGGGCAGACTATACTTACTGAAGGAAGGTTTAGCCTCATTGATTCAAAGTGATTAAAAAGCACGTTAAAAAAAGATTAACAGTAAGTAGAGTCTTCCCTGGGAAAGAACACTGCGGAGGGGAAAGCTCTGCGAGCAGAGCATGGCCATCGCGCAGTACACTTCGTGGCAGCCCAACGGCTCTTGTGCACGTGTTCCTCTCTGCCACTGCGCAAGATTCCCACGTTTTTTATTCATGGGATAACAATATTGAGTGTACTTCACATACCTTCATATAGAGGGCTTTCTATAGTTGATTTATCATAAATACTAAAATGGGGTTATATTTTTTGAATACCTCCTGCTTTTTAATTTGCTGTAAGTTGCATTAAGTCAGTACACACTGTGTTAACTAACATAGTTCAATTTAAATACAGCATAATATTGAAGGTTGTAGAAAATTCCTGAGTGCCCTTGAATATTTTTAAAAATTAAAAAAAATACATAATGGGTTCTTGTCTTTTCATAAATAAAATCAAAGAACAGCTGAGACATTTATCAGATTACATGGAATGTTTCTCTGTGTTAGTGCTGTATACCACAGAGCTGAGTCAGGCAAGTAGAGAATGTTGGTGGTTCTTAAATGGAATTTAAAAGTTATTCTTGCTGTAAAATTTCAAAATTTGAGTTAGAATTTACCTATTGTAAATTATGTAGAGCAGGCCTCTTTTCTACTACTGACAATGTGAGTTTTGAAGTACACACTTTCAGAGCAGGACCGGTGTGTCACGTGAGGTTTTCCATGTTAAGGGTGAGGAGGATGGATCCCAGAGTTTTACTTTGCATGAGGACTCAATTTAGAGTCTTTGCTCAGCTTTGTTTACCAGTTGTCCAACAGCTCCTGCAAAAACATTTTCAACTCACTGTCTACTTCCATGTTGGTGGCCACTGAGAGGCTGTAGCATAACAGTAAACATAGAAGGGACTCTGAGAAGAATAATATTGTCACCTCTTTATGAAGCAGAGTTTCCTGAATTAAGTTCATTGCATGGATAATTTCCTATAACCACAGGTGGCCAGAGCTGGCTGGTTGACCAGAAGAAAATTAACGAGAAGCAGAGGGGGCCTGCACAAAGAGGGAACAAATGAGGTATACTGATGCGTAATGTAAGGGACATAGACTAATGTTCGGATGAAGGAGGTGATCAGAAGTTGACATAGGGCTGAATAACCGATCTGCAGGAAATGCATTGGCAGTCAATGAGAAACACAGATGTCAAGTTCTGTGGGGAGCCATGTTGATGACCGAGAGACGACCTGTGATTATTTTGCTTGAACGAAGGCCTTTTTTCTATGACTGTTAATGGTGGTTCAATTTCAATTCTAAGCATTGTATTGAGTTTTTGAATTACCAAGCAGGGGATAATGAGGGATGGGACTACGATTAAGTGTGAAGTTACTGGTTTAGCTGGTGCTAGGTAAGGTCTTAACTGAGGAAGAAATCCAGCATACAAGAATGCTTTTCATTGTAATATAGGTTTTGTGCTGAAAAGAAGAAAACAGGCTGATGGGGAAGACATGGAAAACAGCACAGTTCAAACCCAAGAAGTTGGTGAAACTCTCCCTTAGGCACACTTATAAAGGGTAGAAATGCTTTTCTGTGTAGGGAAAAGCAAAATTTCTGTTTTAGCATATTACCATGGGAGGTAAAACTCAGTTCTTGAGTTTTCTATGGGATGAGATCTGAAGATGTGCCACAGTAATAGAAAACTGGAAGCAATACATAATTTTTTGGCATATGTCTTTTGAAAATGGGAGACTCAGAAACGTCCAAACGGATCTCTAGCGTCTCCTTCCTCTCTGGGTGTGGTCTGAGCCTCCAGTGCAGCGGCGGGGTGGGGGAGGAGGGCTGCCACCCGCAGTCGGGCGGTGGAGTGTCTGAATGCAGCGCACGGATGCAGCTCAACTCTTTTTTGCAGCTTCGTACGAAGAGAAAAATACATACTTGACTGAACTATTTAATCAACACATTTATTTCTAAACTGCAGGGTTGAATTGTTGCTGGGTTACTCATATATTCTCACATGAAACATGAAAAAGACACTGTATTTATCGCTAAAATGCTGGTAAGAAATCGGTAAAGGAATAAATAACTAGTGCTTGTGAACTTCTACTCCTCCCCCACCCCGGGCCTCTGGGTGGCTCTGGCTTTTGTTCAGTGCAAAGTATCATAAATCTGAAGCAATAAATTCCATCCCTCTGTTGGTCTCACATTAGCCAATAAGGGACTCCGTTTTAAGTAAATAGGCCACCAGGAGGACATCAGTCGCTGTGCTGCCAGAACTTCCCTGGAGTTGCTGGTTAGGTTACAGAGTGCTTTTTGTTTAGGCATGGTGGGAGGAGGGAGAGCTGAAGTGTGAAGACAAAGGTGAAGGAAGGCATTACCCTACCGCGGCTGAGTGTGGGCACTTCGCTGCTGTAATAGATGACTATGTGTCAATGCACATTAATATTTGATGTGCATCATCATATTATCCTTTATGTGCACTTTCTCAATATTCTAAGCAGCCAGGCTGCTCTAGGCAAGTATTTATATGGCCAAGTACAGTGGCTTTTAGTTGGTGAAATTAGCACACATCCTGTCCTTACAACGTCAAAAGAGATGCTTCTGTTTATATTGAATAAACAGGCAGAGCCTGGGTTCAGTCTTATTTTTAAAACACTGTATTATCTTGAATGCATAAACAAGATAGACAAAACAGTTTTTCTTAAATGGCACACAGGTGCATTTTGTATTCTGCTCCTTGGAAACAAAGACTTAGCTTCTGTCATTATAAAAAAGAAACAAACAAAAAAAACCACACTTGAAACAGATCTGGAAGTAAAAGCTTATGCATTGTGGGAGAGACTGGTGAAGAAAACTGAAGAAAATGCTTAGATCTACAAAGGATTCTGCTCATTTTTATTTTCCTTTTTTTCTGAAAATTCAGTACAAGCTCGGAGAAGCATTATTTGCTTACACAATGCCTGACCACATGTGCAGACTATTATAAGGGCGTAGCTCCCCTGCCATTTTAATTTGGCCCAAAATAAAAATGTAAATGCCAATACAAGGGCTGCTCAAGATATGCTCCAGCTGTCCCTTGTATCATTAATTCTCTTCTCAAGGAAGGAAGTTACTTCTACAATTAAGCAAATGGGGCACTGACAGCCTGAGAAGATATCCTTTCCATTTACAGCAGCACTTGCTTAGAACACAGGGAGAAGTCAGTGGCATCCTAAGAATGACCCAGACATGCTATCGCATTAATTTTTTTCTCATGTTACATCCTTGGACTAGCCAACCATCTGCACTAAAAATTATGACTTAGTAGGAAAGAAAAAGAACCACCTGTAGTTCTTCTTCCTTTCAGCCCTTCCTTACCAGCAAACTGAAGGTAGAGAGGGTTGGTAGAATTTAGGGGTAGGAAGAAAGGAAACAAAACTAGTTGAATTAATTTTGTGCAGTAGTTTCCACTGTTCTAATAAGAATGAAATGTATATGCATGTATGAGCTACAAAATACAATTGTGTAATTTTTGCATTTCTGTAGACACATTACATGTTCTTTTATTTGCATTTAAACTTAGCTTTATATAATATAAAAATCAGCAGTAAAATTCCTACTAATAATCAAAAAATGTTCATCTTTCTCTATTCAGGATGACATAGCAAATAAAAATCACCATGACAACTCCAGAAAGAGAAACTAACAGATGAAAGGAAAAAAGCCTTTAATAGAACTTTTTCCATGTTTTTTTAAACTAGAGACTTCACATTTTCCTTTTGCATTGGGTCCCACAAACAGCAGACCATGATGATAAAATGTCACTTTTAGATTAGGTTAAAAAAACTCTGGCTTCAATAACTCTCCCTGCTTCCCTCACTCCCTCAGTCTGAACTCTTTGACAGTAGAGGTAGAGAGCAAGCCACCGCTTTGTGAGGAGACCTTGGCCAAGAGCCAGGAAGGACCTGTATCTTGTCAACAGCCACCTCAATGAGCCTGGAGTTGATCTTCCATAGCTGAGCCTTGAAATAACTGCAGCCCTAGATGACATCCAGATTGCAGGCTGGGGAGGGGCCCTGAGTCAAAAGGGCATGGTTAAGCCACACCCAGAGTCTTGACCCACACAAGCTGTGATAAATATTTTAAGTGGACACATTTTCGGATAATTTGCTTTGCAGCAATAGAAAACTAATGCATTGGGATTCAGTAGAATAAGAGCTTACTTCTAAGGACTGCAGGAGATCCTTCGCCCTTGTTCATGATAGCACTTAGTGATGAAGGATATGGCATTGAAGGTAGAGGAAACTGTAATTTAACTAGGGCAACCCTTCTCAAAACTTTGACCTCATGACTCCATTCCTAATCTTAAAAAAAATATTGAGGACCTCAAAGAGCTTCTACTTATGTGCATTATATCTATTGATATTTATCACAGAAAACATTGAACTAAGTCATTTAAAAAGTGAACTATAAATTCATTAAAAGCAATAATATATATTACATGTTGACAATATATTGTTATAAAAATGAATATATTTTAAAAAAATAATTTAGTGAGAAGAATGGCAATGTGTACATTTTTGAAAATTCTTTTAATTTTTGCCGTAATAGAAGAAAGTTACATTCTAATATCTGCTTCTGATTTGAAGCTGTTGAATAACACATATCAAGTAGCTCTGGACAACTCTACTGTGCATTTGTGTGAGAATGAGAATGAAAAAGGCAATTAATACCTAGTCTCAATGTAACACATTGAGAACAACTCCTTTAAGGCATGGGGATAGGGGAGGCGAGAGCACAGATTAGCTGAAGCATGCTGCACAAGGAAAAATCACAGGAAGGTTGATCTCAGAAGGCCTGAATATCATACTCAATAGTATTAGTAGAGGGTTTGGAAGAAATTATTTGCTGTCAATGCAAAACCCATTCCTTCTCTTCTCCCTTGCTAAAAAATTCATGATTCCGTTCAGATGTTGAAAGCTTGTGTGTTGAGGGGGTGCATGTTGGAATTTCTCTTTTCCATAATGTTTACAAGCACAAATACATGATATAACCATGGTCATATAAAGAAGTCTGCCATTGTGGGTGGTGTTGGCAAGTCTAAGTTTTCAGTGAGACACAGGCTTGTTCCTCTGTGTCCTTGGATGCTGTGCTGTAAGAATATGATGCATTGCTGCACATCCTACACATGCTTGCTGTAACCATTCTGATTCAATGATAAGAAGGCCAAGGGCATCTGAGGGAGCTGACCCAGAGCCTAGATACTGTTGAGCCACTGAATTGTTGAAGAGTTTTGAAATGTGAATTGACAAACAGATTAATGTCTATGAAGATTGAACTGACTGCCGCAGATTGAACTTTGTGGCACCAGCTAGGTGGTTATTAAAGTAGTCAAAGTAAAGGTAATAGGGATCTGAAATACTGTGGTATCAACAAATACACACAAAAGAATAGAATAGACATGAAAGAACTGTGGAAGTAAAATTGGGAGGACTTGGCAGCTGAGTAGATGATCATGAGTGTGTACCAACAGGGAGATGGAAGGGAAGCATCAGCAATGACATAATCAATTGCCTGCTTGGGTGATTCAAAGAACAGTGTTGCCTCAGACTCTGTGGATGTATTAAGTTTTGGGAGGGAAGATGATGGGTTAAATTTGAACACATGGAGTGAAAGACATACCTAAAATACATGGTGTATGGTTAGTGCTCAAAAATGCCCATGTGTGGTCCTATATCTATTACCCATAGGGTTTGCTTCTTCATATCCTTTACACTTTACTAATACGGTGCTTTTCAGGAAACTCAACATTGCTCACCCTTGCTCAATACGTCTTAATAAATCTTATGCTATTTTATGCTATTTTTAAGCCTGAGTACTTATCTATTTTATGCTACATAAATGTTTATTTATTTATCATGTTTTCCTAATAAAAAAAAGTAAAACTAAAAATAAAATTTTTATCTGTTTTGCTCACTTCTGCAACTGTAGCACTTGGGCCAATGCTTGACACTTGGTAAATATTCAATAAATATGTCTATATAAATACTCAGAGCATGAAAGTCAGGGCTGCAAAATTACTTGTCAATCACATGTCTAAGGGTAGCAATTGAAGCTTCAGGACTCAGTGAATGTATTGTAATTGGATACTGAACTCAAAGAGATAGCATCAGATATTTATCAAGATTTTCCTAAGCATGCTATATACATCTTAGCATTTAATGCTTATAAAAATGCTGTGGGTAGATAGTTGTCTCTCCCACTTTTCAGGTAGAGAAGGTGAGGTTCAGAGAGGTTAGGTAACTCAACTGAAGTTGCAAATTTAGTGAGGGAGGTGGGCTTTTATATAAAAGACCAAAATAATCTCTTGTGTTGACCTTAAGTAGACATTTTACCTAACATAAAATTGTAAATTGTGTTCTGCAATGGTACACAGCTTTCCAGGAAAGTGATCCAGACTTTTTTTTTGCTTTTTGAACTTGTAAAAAGTAGAAGTGATCCTTTCTTAAAATTTTAAGAAAAATAATTCCTGACTTTGAAATCAGAACATTCAGATAACAGTGCATACATATAATCATCTCTCCTAATGTCTTAATAAAGTGACAATAAAGGTTGATTAAACAAACAAAATTAGCAGTTAACAATAAAAACAATTGGTCTGTTGGAAAGGCAAAGCCCTGTTAGCCCTGTTGGTTTTCTCCCTGGAATTATGGTGAAGTGAACTGGAGGACCTTATAAAATACAACAGTAACAGTGTAGGAAAGGTTATACTTTCTTAAAGCCATGTGTTTGTCATGAGCTAAAGTTCCATGACTTAGAAGGTCAGTCGTGACATCTTTTGTCTTTGATGCTCAGAGATGTACTCCGCAAAGAAAATGACCACGCACGTATGTCATTTAAAACAGAATTGGCCTACAGATGGTTTTTCTCCTTTTATTAAAGAGCAAGAAAGAAATTGGAAGAAAATGTTTGTTGTCAATGCAAAACCCATTCCTTCTCTTCTCCCTTGCTAAAGTGAAGATCAGGGTTCCTTTGGTTTTGCAACACATTTTTGCATTTTGTTCATGGACATGAAACAGAAAAATAAGATGGAACTGAATTTTTTATTGGGCATGCAAATTAACAAGTGTCATGACTTCCCCCATTAGTTTGTATAAATCCTAGTAGTGATTTTTGAACGAGAATGTGTCATTATGTTGAGGAAAAGTTGGAAGTGTATAACCTTGTGCAGACCATTTAACTTTTCTCTGCTTTACATTTACAAGCAGTAATACAAAGAGACAGGATTATATGATCTCCAAGGTCCCATCCAGATGGATTTAACACACTATGATTATTTGAGAGGCAATTTAGTGCAGCGGTAAGGAGCCTGGGCTCTGGAACCAGACTGCCTCCACTTAGATCCTGCTTCACTTCACTTATTATTAGCCATATGATATGACATAAGGTACCTTGTAACCCTTTAAGCCTCAGTTTACTGTTTGGCAAAATAAGGATTGTGAGACTCTTAGGGACCTTTTGAGTATTAAACATAATAATTGTCGTAAACTAACTGGCATTGGATTTAGTAAAAAAACCCAATAAACAGTATTGTGAACAATTATTATTATTAACTTTATATTTTAAATTACACCTTTTTTTCCCCTTTAAAAACAAGAAATTTCATAAGAATTCAGGATGGCATGCCTTTTTTTTTTTTTTTGCTGCTTTAAACTTTTTAATCTGTTTACTACCTACACTATTATTCAAAGTACAAAAACTAAGCCAAAGCATTAATTTCATTTATAAAATTCCAAACCATTGATTTGATTGTCTTCACTCCTTCCCCTACCCTCAGCTCAGCAGGACAAGTGTTAAGATTCAAGGCCTTTTCAAATGGATGCTTTGGAGACTTATGAAGAATTTCCGAGATAAGCTGGGACACCATTCTGCAGGCTACCGACGATGAGAGAACGAGTGATATTCTTTCAAATCATAATCTGAACAAAAAACTTATCATGATACACAAAAAGAGAAACACCTTTGCGATATTTTTAAAGAAGAAACTTGGGGGCAACTAAGGTTAATAATAGTTATTATGTATCTTCCTAACACCCTCATATAATAGATGTCCAAATTCTCTTTACACAGATGAGAACATGGAGACTCAGGAAGGTTAAGGAACTTGCCTAAGACTACACAGAAATAAGTAGCAGTACCAACATTTAAGCTCAGGCGGTCTGACTTCAGTGTTTGAGCTCTTAATTAGACTGCTTTTTTAGCACAGGAGCCCTTTGTTCAGCTCTACGCCCTCTGAAACACCAAGCTGCCTCATATAAATCGTATCCATATGCTCATCTGTCCATTCATCCATTTACCAATCCATCCATCCATCCATCTACCCATTCATCAAAGCATGCCTTTGTTTATTATAATAATAATGATTTGAGCTCTTGGTTTGTGGCCAATGAGTAAGTGGGAAAGATTTGTTAGACTTGACTTTGATACAATGCAATCATCACACACTTGTGATTGAGGTACAGCTCAATGGCAAACTGAATATTTCCCTTGGTGGGGCCTTTTTGTTAGGCAGTGAGAATTCTCTTCTTGTGAAGGAAATTTCCTAACAGAATGAGTTTTATAGGTTGTTTCTCTTTCCTCCTTTAGAAAGGAAAAATTTTTGCCTTTTTAAAGCATGATTTGAGTTTCAAAATAATAAAACTAGATTGCTTCTCATTTAAAATTCACAATGATTCTTCAAATTCCATTTAAAATATTAAAAGTACTATCTCGAATATAGTTTTAAATATAATTCCTTATATTTGAAATTAGGTCACTACAGGTCATGAAATATTGAGCTAAAAAAGATATTCAGTTCTTTTCCCTTCCACCCTCCTCATCACCTTTTATGGAAAACAGTTCACTGATACTTTGTACATTGTAGGAACAAAAATGGGTTTACCTCGTTTTTGTTCTCTTCTTTTTACTAGTCTTTATATTAGTAGGACTTATACGAAAAATCAATTTCTGTTTTATTCTTGTAAGCTTGGATTTATCTTCTAAATATATCCTTCTTGTCAGAAGTCAATCAAGCACTTTGCTCTCCCCATTTATAAATCATTGTCCTACTTTATGCTTTTGGTTCTGATTAACTGGTGCTTTTCTTTCTTTTATCATTAGCAGTGCAGTGCTGGAGATCTGGAAGCACCACGAACTAACTGTCTTCTCAACCTCCTGATCCTTAGGCAAGGCTGCCTAATTCAGGATAGCTGGGGGAGGAGGCAGGGAGCTTGACTGCCAGCCAGCCAGAGGAGTTCAGCCGTCTCCCAGGAGGAGGTGGCTTATCCTACTTTCCACTAGGTGGAGCTTGGGTGGAGAAGTGAATGTATCTGTGGTTAAGTAACTAGGGTCACCCCACTGCAAGGCCTTTGTGGAGAATCTTAGCTCAGGCTTATAAACCAAAAAATTATTTTTCACTGTTCTGGAGGCTGGGGAGTCCAAGATCATGGACCAGTAAATTTGATATCTGGTCATAGTCTGCTTCTTCATAAATGGCTATCTTTTTTGCTACAATGTCATGTGGTGGAAAGGGACATGCTGGCTCTCTGGGGTCTCTTTTGTAAGGACCCTAAATCACATTCATGAGGATTCCACCCTTATGATCTAATCATGGGACCACTTCCTAACACTACATATGAATTTGGGGGGGGGTTACACAAACATTCAGACTGTAGCAGTCAGTGTCATTTACCAAATCTGCGTCCCTGCTTTCTTTAATGACTGTCTCCTATCTGCTATCTTTAATCATTGTCTCCTACCTCCAGTCAATCTCACTCCACATTTACCTCTTCTGATTGATATTGAGTTCACCAGTCAGGATAAGATATTGTGCTGCAGTAATAAACAACCTAAACATCCCAGTGGCTTAAAACAACAAAGGTCTATTTTTTGCTCATGTCATTTGTCACCAAAGGACCCAGGATGATGAAGCAGTCGCCTAACTTGAACACTGCGGGTTACTATGCCGTAGAGAAGAAAGAACTCTGCAGAGACGTGCATTGGCAATCAACAACTCAGTCAAAGTCTTGAGCCAGACACATGAGGTTCCCCAACCTCAAGGGAACCAGGAAGCACAATCCTGTAAACAGTCCTATCTCCCCTACTCTGGAGGTGGGAAATCAGAAATATTCAGTGAGCAGCAGGACAGTGATTTTATCTTTTAATTAAACAAGTGGAGGATAGCAACTCCTTATGTTTTTCTCTTCTTTGGTTGACTTCTCATTTCTTGCCTCTTAATTAATATATCCTGATATCTTTCTATTTCCCATTACTTAGTTTGCCCTTTCTTTGCAATATCACATTATTTTCAGTAAATATTTTGTGTCCTTTTTCCCTGACAGTCTAACTTCTGGCTAGCATAGCGTCTATTCTTATTCCTCAGCCCCAAATCCATTTTCTTTATTAGATATCTCTGAACTCCTGCAGCTCTTTCTGTCTGCACCACACAAGTTAACCTTTAATTACTTGCCTACTGGGCATTCCACTTGGTTCTGCCTTTTATCAGCTGAATCAGAACATAGCTTTCTCTCACTACCTCCCTCCCCTACTCCAAATTAACTCTACCTCCTGATCCCTATT
Source organism: Anoura caudifer (assembly GCA_004027475.1). Classification (NCBI taxonomy): domain Eukaryota; kingdom Metazoa; phylum Chordata; class Mammalia; order Chiroptera; family Phyllostomidae; genus Anoura; species Anoura caudifer. Next base: position 171,222 of record PVKU01000765.1, on the reverse strand, counting down.
TCCAAAGTTATTCCATTATTCCTCCCAGCACTCAGCAACAAAATCTTCATTTCTCTTTGCCTCTTTTTCTAATCTCTTGCTTCTCATGATAGAGCAGTTACCAAACTCTTCCCCATGCACCCAGGGTGCTCATGGGAATCAAAAGACATAGTGCAAGTCAAAAGCGTGTTACAGACTCCAAACACAAAGAGATATGGCTCTCTATTTTTTAACTCTTTTTATTCCTTTCTTCATTTATTTATTCATCATTCATTTATCATGCACTTAATCAAGACCTCAGTGCTTTCTTGGAACTGTGCTTGTTCTGAGGGAGCCACAAATTAAATATAAGTTTCTGCTCTCCAGGAGGTTACATTCCAGTTGAGAAAAATCACACATGCATACTTCTAGGACACTAACTACATACTCATACATATGAGTATATGGTTGGAACAAGGGGAAAGGCTGTGGGATATGGGAGAAAGGGGCAATGGGGATGTTCTGAAGTGGTCTGGTAAAGCTTCATGAGGAAGTGAGGGTGGGGATGACCAAATCATGTCACTTCCAGATTAAAACATTGGAGGATATCTCAGCATACTTTGAATAAAATCAACACTCTTCATTAAGGCCTCCTAGAGCCTTCACGATCAGACCCCTTTGCAAGTTCATGTAAGACTTCTTTATTATTTTCTGGGATCCAGCTTCAGGAAGACAGAAGATCATCTGCATTCCATGCCTTTGAACCAGAAGCTCTCTTTGCTCAGAATTCTGTTTCTACAGATCTTTGAGGTGCTGGCTCTTCCTTGCTATTTGACTCAAATGACAATCCACAGAGAGAGATATAGTCCCTAAATACCCATTCTTAAATAGCATCCCCATCTCCCAGGACCCTGTTTTTTAGAACTCTTATTTTCTGCTTTAAAAATTTACCTGCGATCATCTTGCCTGCTTACTTGTTTATTTCTTTATCACCTTTCCCCCTGTCTTTTCTCTTCTCGGGATGTCTATGTCACCATCATGGACCAGAACCTCTCCGGGATGGACACTCTTCACGGCTGTGAACTTTGTCTGCCTTATACACTGTGTTGCCATGGTTCACACAGAACGTGATCCATCATATGCACTAAGTAAATATCTACTCCTACTGTACAGCTTCCCTAACTTCCATTTCTCTCTCCTTCAGGGATCATTACCAAACTCCATTATTGGGTTCTTTCTCCTTAATGCAACTTTTATTTACTATGTAACAGATGTTCTGGCCAGCGTGATGTATGTGGAAGTGAGGAATGCCACCTTCAAGACTGGCCAATAAAATATCCCATGTAGAATCTTTTCTTCTCTTTTACTTTCTATTAAATGAATGAATGGGATCTCAATTATTTAGATAAGGGAAGGTCCATGATAAGGAAATGGATGTAGTTCCTAAAAGATCATGTGTAAAACTGCCTGATGGGAACATTTGCCTTGAACTATGATGAGAGCAAGAAATAAGTATGTGTGTGTGTGTGTGTGTGTTTGTGTGTGTGTGAAATAACAGAGAATTTGGTACTTCTCTGTTATAGCATTTACGTTTACTTACCATAACCAATGTACTTAACAAGTAAGTTTTCCATCATTTGGGTACAGGTACTTTTTAAATTCTTCAGGTATTATATACATTCTCGGTCATAAGCTATTCTTTTATATGAAAGGAGAGTCTCTTTAATTTACATAATTCTACTTTAATATCTACCCTCTAACATTATGAAATGAAAAGGGCAGGGACCTTAGAATTATCTTAGAAAAACCTGAAGTTGAATCCAAGGACTGCCCCTACCTACAAACATGCATTTGGTATGTTATTTATCTCCCTGAAACTTAGCTTCTTCTTTGATGTAAATGTAGGAAAATAATACCTAACTCACCACACCATTGCACAGGAGTAAATGAGATGGTGCACTGGACTTCCATAGATGGTATATTTGACTTACATGCCAATTAAACGTATGTTTCTTTCTTTGTTTCCCCGAGAAAACTTCACTCCCTTCTCTATACCTGCCACTCTTCTGAGTCTCGCAAGTTCTCCCTCGTGCTCCAACTTTCCTGGAGCACATTTACTAAATTGGCAAGAGTGTGACCTCTGAGTTCAAACTGGTTGTGACCCTGAACAGCCAAATAAACGTAGAGAAGTTACTTAATACCTGTGTGCCTCAATTTTATCATACTCAAAACTAAAATAGTAATAGTACCTAACTTGAGTGTTTTGATGAGGATTAAATTAATCAATAAATGCAAAGCCCTTAGGGGAGTGCAGGACAAACAGTTAGTACTCACTATTGCTTAGTTGTTATTTTAAAATAATTCTCTCCAATCTGTCAAACCTAATCATCCAGCTCCTGCTGACACTGCCCTTCTCTATACTTAAGATACTTGTTGTGTCTGTTGTATTGTCTTATTTCCTGTTAAAAAGAAAGACTTCCTAATGAGTAATTTGCAGGCTACAGTTTTTAATATCCACAGTGTTCCACACCAACCATTCTAGCCATTATTATAAGCAGGAAAAGTGGAATTAAACTAAATTACATTTTTAAAAATGCAAGGTTACTACCCTCGTGCACTCTACTTTATTACCAATGTATTATTCGGTCCCTAACGCTAAAATTTCTTCCCCCTTTAATTCAAACAAAACAAAAACAAACTCATAGATACAGAGAGCAAATTGGTGGTTACTAGATAGGAGGAAGGTTGGAGGGATGGGTGAAAGGGATTAAGAAGTGTAAATTGCCAGTTATTAAAATAGTCATAGAGATGTAAAATACAGCATAGGAAATATAGCTAATACTATTCTAATATCTATGTATGGTGTCAGGTGGGCATTAGACTTATTGGGGGATCCCTTTGTAAGTTATATAAACATATAACTACTATGTTGTATACCTGAAATTAATATTGTATGTCAACTATAACTTAAACAATTAAAAATATACATAAATAAATAAGTCTGCACCTGTACTTTGGGTTGGGACAAACAAAACTTGGGGCGGATGCAATAGGTGAATACGTGGGTTAAATTTTACAGAAGTTGCTTATACTAATAAATGACTACAAATCTCATTATGAGGATTTAAAAAAAAACATATAGTCAAGTGTATCTATCAAATCCTTGGTTATTGATTGATTGATGATCTGAACCAAAATAGAAAGAGCAGAATGGATAGTGGAGTTATCAGTAAATATAACTCACAGTAACATCTTGCATTCTAAAACCATAGCCATAGTCATGTTATGTGTGATCTATTGGTTTGCATGTTTTTATCTTTGCTTTTCATGTGCACTTTTTAATTATTTAATCAGTTGTAATCAAATCAAGGGTATTTGTCCTAACAACGTAATCAGGGCTTTCCCATTTTGCACAAACGTACATAACAAGCACATCTTTTACGTCCCAGGGCCATCTCTACCCGTGGCTCTAACCCTTACTCTGCTGCATGAGCAAATTTTATCTCTCAACCGCTGCTTAGTTTTTATATCTGTAGAAGGGAATTGTACTCCTAAAGACTTATATAAAATATTTTAGGGGTTCTGCCTAATTTCTAGTTTAGATAACTGTGATTAAGAAAAAAACTATTCCCTGTACCAACTTAGATATCACAGCAATGACGTATCTGGATATAATTTAGGTCTTAGAGAAAATCACCTCTGCAGACTTATAATTTTACAACTTTAGAATTCTATCACCAATAGATTACATTAAGATCCAATACAATAATTTTGTATAATTTATAAGCTAGTTATCAGGGAAATTATCTTTTATTTCATTCAAAATGTTATTAAAGGTATAAGTATTAATTCTTGTGGAGTTCAGAATTTGTTAAACTATCTCTTGATAAACTAGTTGTCTTTTCTAATTCCACCATAAGAATTATTTCTTTTCTTCTTTTCTTTGAATTCCAGGTTACTCAGAGATAGGGTTTTTGATTAATTGTAGCAACTTCTCTTAGTTCAATTTTTCTTTGCAATTATTTTTTCTGTCTTACTTTTCTTCTTCTTTCTCCTCAACATAGTTTTATTATTCAGCTCTTGAATGTTTCCTCTTATTTAAATAGCTTCATTGTATTTTTATCTTTTGCCCCTGCTGCTTCAAATACTTTAAAGAAATCATTTTTCTGTGCTTTCTAAAGAGATGACTTAGCTAATATTAAAAAATATTTTTGTTAATTTCAGTATGAAGGTTAAAGTACAGAGTGGTAAATGCTATCTTCTATACACAACAGACTGTCTCTTCTAATTTAAAAATGCCTCATTGGTGCCCTAGCCAGGTGCCTCAGTAGGTTGGAGCATCATCCCATATACCAAAAGGGTTGAGGGTTTGATCCCCAGTCAGAGTGTGTACAGGAGGTGACCAATTTATGTTTCTCTTTCACATTGATGTCTCTCTTTCTCTCCCTTCCTCTTACTCTAAAAATTAATAAACATATCCTTGGGTGAGTATTAACAAAAAAGCCTCAGTAGAAATTTTAGTACAAAGGAAGAAAGAGGAATAATACCACTGGGACCACTGTGGATGCTTGCGAAACAGGTCCTTATAGTTACAGCATTAACTATGCATGATGTCAAGTGGGTACTACACTTATATGGGGGATCACTTCATAAGTTATACTAATGTCTAACCATCATGATGCACAACCTGAAACTAATATAACATTGTATGTCATTATTAGCTGATGGCTGAATTCAAAGAAATCATGGAAATTATCTGGATGTATGACCTGCGGCTCATGGGCCACATGCAGCCCAGGATGGCTGTGAATGTGGCCCAATACACAATCGTAAATTTACTTAAAACATTATGAGATTTTTTTGTCATTACATGTTAAAATGTATTTAATGTGTGGCCCAAGACAACTGTTCTTTCAGTGTGACACAGAGATGCCAAAAGGTTGGACATTCCTGATTAAACACTTACTTCCCATGTTTTACTTATGACAACATGAAGTTATATAGTTCTGGAAAATGAGAGTTCAAAAATAAACCATCATATACAGGGTCAATTGTTTTCTACAAAGGTGCAAAAAAAGTCCAATGGAGAAAGAATGGTCTTTTCAACAAATGGTATTGAAACAACTGGCTATCTGTATTTAAAAACAGTTTGGAACCCTTGCCTTCCTCCATATGAAAAAAAATAACTCTAAATTAATCAGAGACCTAAACATAAGAGCTAAAACTATAAGTCCTCTAGGAGAAAATATTTGAGTAAATCTTTGTGGCTTTGGGTTAAACAAAGCCTTCTTAGAAATGACAACAAAAACACAAGTGGCAAATGAAAAGACTGGCAAATTGGAGTCCATCAAAATTAAAAACTTCTGTGTCTTAAAGTTACCATCATACAAATGAAAAGACAGCCCTGCAGGATGGAGAAATGATTTGCATAGCATATGTATTTGGTAAGAGGCTTATATCTATAATTTATTATTAGAAAGCTCTTACAACTCAAAAACAAGTATGTAAATAACTCAAGTAAAAATGGGCAAAAGATATAAGTTGAAGTTCCTTCCAAGAGGATATGTGAATGATCAATAGGTATATGAAAAGAGACTCAACATGATTAGCCATCTGGAAAGTGCAAATCAAAACCACAATTAAATGCCACTTTACACCTACTTGGAGTATAATACTCAGAAAAGGCAATAATAACAAGTATGGGCAAGGATGTGGAGAAATTTGAATCCTTGCATACTGTTGGTGGAAATATAAAATGAGGCAGCCATTTTGGAAAACAGTCTGCAGATCCCCAAAGTTAATCATATCATAAGGTTACCATCTGACTCAGCAATTCAACATTTAGGAATATACCCAAGTTAAATGAAAACAGATGCCCAGATTAAAACCTGTACACACATACACAAATTTGTACACAGATGTTCATTATAATATTGTTCATCATAGCCAAAATTGGAAACAACACAAATGTTTGTCAACTGATAAATGAATGAACAAAATGTAGTATATCTATATAATGGAATATTTTCCATCAATCTAAAGAACAAAATACTGATAAACGCTACAATATAGATGAACCTTGGAAACACCATGCTAAGTGACAGAAGTCAGTCACAATGGACCACATACTAAACTATTCCATTTATATGAAACGTGAAAATAAAAAAAAAATCTATAGAGATATAAAGTAGACTAGTTGGTACCTAAGCACAGGGAAGGGAAACCTGGGGGTAAATGGCGAGGGGCTGCTAATGCTACAAGTTTATTTCTGGAGTGATGAAAATATTATAAAATTTATTGTGTTTATGGTTGCAAAACTTGGTGAATATATTAAAAATATTGAATACTTTAAATCAATGAGTTTTATGTGAATTATAATATGACTGTAGATCTATCTATCTATGTAATCTACTCTATTTATTTAAAAAAACAGGGGCCAAGGGAAATGATGTGATTTTATCCAAGATAAGAACAAGCCCCCTTGCCCCCTTTCTACCTCTCAATCTCTCTTTGGTGGCTTTGATGAAGTAGTGGCCTGTGTTATTGACCCTTCTTCTTTGCTACATGAAGATCATGCTTCAGTTTTCAGGGCCTTCCTATATTTATCCATAAAATGAGGATAACATTATCTGCCTTTACCTCCCTTACCAACATTGTAGAGCTATCAGAGAACCACAAAGAGGAGAAAGAATCTGAGAAGTCTAAGGTTTTTAATATATTAGAAGTCTTTCCTCTTCCTCTGGCTGTCCCATCATGCCATGCACAGCTCAAAAGGGAAATACTTTCTCTAACATAACTGCAAAAAGGCAGTCATTAAACTTATGAATTCAGGTATAAAACATTTAATAATATATCCCCTAAGCATGTAATAACTTTACCCCAAAATGTCAGATACAAATGTATTTTTTTTTTTGATACAAGGTTCCTTCCCCTGCTTAAATCTGACTGTCCACTGTTGCTATAATGAAAACAGCTTTGTTACATTTTCTTCTCGTATCGACAAATATGCTGGAGAAGAAAAAAGATATTAGATTCAATTAAATTATATACATCCATTAAAATTAAATATATTAATTTTATTTCATTGTTGTAATTGATAATTGATGTTATATATGAACATCTTAAAATATCACATTAATGATATCTATGTATGTTACAGAAATAGTACAACATTATTTTTTGCTAATGTGAACCTAATATTTTATTTCATCTCTTACTTTTGTTTTTTCCCCAATTGTTATGCACTTCTCCCTGATATATATCTCTTAATATCTGCTGATTCTAGGCACTTATGGCAAGTTAGGATCTAGCATTACTTTTATTACCCTGGATAATGCTATTTTGATTGTAGAAAGCTCATTTTAGGATGGGCTCAGAGAACAGGGTAAACTGCTATGTCAAAGCCATAGAAAAGACTGCAATGAATAAAAAGGAGCTCTTGTAAACAACCTTTAGAAGATCATCTTTCCCCAGGGCATGGTGCTGATTTCTTAAGTTTCATTCATAGCTTCATGATAAAAGAATGAATGGACCCAATTTAACTTTGCATTGGGAGGACTAGAAAAATCAGATATTTGTTTTATTTTATTTTTTCTTTTTACTAAAAGCAGCACTTAGATTTTCAGCAGTACTGAGTTTTTCAGTGGGTGTTGCACATAGTCCTACGATTTGTTTAATCACTCATTAGATATTGCACATCCTGTTTGTTAGGGAAATGTGTCTGGAATAGACTGATGTGGGCTGCCGAGGATGGTTTACTGATCTGTTGTTTAGATGAACCAACACATACAATATATTACTATTGGGAAGTAAACCACTGACCAGAAACAGTTTCTACCCAATTTAAAACACCTTTGGGAGGACAGTTCTCAGTAAATAATGCTTATATCCCAGAAAGCTATTTGTTATGAATGCTCTGCATACAGACAATGGAAATGTTTTCCATGTACATATTGTCTAGTTTCTTGGAGCTAGCCAAGAAAAATGTCTAATGTAGAGTTAGAGGGGATTTAGGTTTTGGTGAATTCTTTAGATCACAAATGTAAGGACGGTACTCTCAAATTCATTTGTCCTGATAAACAACACAAAAATTTAGGAAGAATCATTAAAATTTGGGCCACAGAAGTTATGTTCAAATATAAATATATTATTCATATATTTATTTAGCTTTATAAAAATCTCCAAACTCAACCTCAAGATTAAGTAAAATTAAGAAAAGGACTTTGTTGATGTGTAAAATATTAGACTCATTAGCAACACATATATACACACATTGCACACACATGTAAACATACATGGAAGAGGAATATACAGTGGTTATCTTGGGATAGTGAGATGACATTTTAATAGAGTTTTCATATTTCTAATCTCTTCAAATTTCTATGACAAACATCTACAACTTTTATAATCAGAGAAGCTGTAACAAATTGCACTTCAGTGTAACCATCAAAAATACGGACTGGGAAATAAGAAGCTTGACATCATATTTTAAAGTCCTAAATAAAAAGATACAGCATTGCCACTAAGATAGGGATTAGAACCCACTGGCACATGGGTGATATTTATGTGCCATTTAATTTGGTGATTCTGCCCTCTTTCTGTATATCTCATAATTTCTATTCTTGCATTTCTAATACAGCATCATTCACCACTTGGAAAGGGGCATGTAGCCCATCAACTAGTCCCAAAGGTAGTAAAGAATGAATCCCACCTTGCTTAGCAAATGGCTTGCTGAGAGCAGTGCCCCTGCACTTCTGGGTTCCTCTGTGCTCTGCCTTTTGCACACCCCTCTGAAATGACACACTAGTATTATAGGTAGGGGGCGTGTTATAACACCCATCTCTAAAAGCTGTGTTATATGCATCTTTTAAGGAAAAATATGAAAACTATCAGTAGTTATGACATATAAGTTATGTTCACCCTTGTCCATTATCAAGGTTGCTGTTGCCATTTCAGAACAAGCAAACTGAAGTTGAGGCAGGTCAACACAACCAGCTTTCGGTGAAGATATATCTGTTCTCTGCAACCTCATGGCTAAAAACCTTTTCAATCTAATTGGCACACACACAGTGGTAATAAGGGTATTTCCATAGATAATAACTCAGTATGTCTTAAAAAACAAATAAAAATCAAACAGCCATCAAAAAATAAGATGTATTAATTTAATGGGAAAGATTATACTTCAAGGGCATCATAGACAATATGATCCTATTAGTGGTGAATTTCATCATAAAGTGGCAGTTAAATTCTTTGTTTTTATATTCTGGTTCAACAAATAAAGTTAGTTCCTAGATGAATATATTTAACATATTAAATATCTTCACTTTTCATGTGCATGTTTGCAAAGTCCTAGTTCTTCCACTTACTGTTCGGCTGTGTCAGTTTGCTTCCCCTTGCAGTTTCCTTTTTTCAAAATGGGATCTATTAGTGTATCTAACTTCAGAAGATTGTTGGGATGATTCAATGGCACTACAGTGGTGCCTACTGCGTGGGAAAACGCTTTTGGAGGTTCTCTCATATTTCAATAACTGCAATGAGGCATCTATTTTTATCTCTGAGGCTGAGATGTTACATTGGGATGCTAGAACACGGAGCATATGTTCCCTAATTTTAAGGGAAAGGAATGTCTTACTCAGAATATACCAGGGACTGAGATTCAGAAAACTCCAGAGGAAATCAAGAGGAGTTTGGTGAGTGAGCACTAGAAAAGTAAGCCTAGTGCAAGATTCTTCTAAAAAACCAAGTAAACCCAACTAGCTATCATTAATAAATCAACAAACAACAAGTGCTAATGAGGATGTGGAGAAAAAGGGAGCCCAATGCACTGTTGGTGGGAATGCAGACTGGTGTACACTGTGGAAAATAGCATGAAGTTTCCTTAAAAAAATAAAAATGGAACTGCCTTTTGACTCAGCGATTCCAGTGCTGGGGCTATACCCTAAGAATCACAAAACACCAATTCAAAAGGACCTATGCACTTCTGTGTTCACAGCAGCACTCTTTACAATAGCCAAGTACTAGAAACAGCCTAAGTGCCCAAAAGTAGATGAGTGGATCAAAAAACTGTGGTATGTTTATATAGTGGAATACTATGCAGCAATAAAAAGAAGAAATTTCTGACTTTTGCAACAGCATGGATGGAACCGGAGACTATTATGCTAAGTAAAATAAGCCAGTCAGTGAAACAGAAATGCCATATAATCTCATTTATAAGAGGAATCTAATGAATAAAATATACTAATAAGCACAATGGGACCAGAGGCATGGCAACGTGGAACAGACTGACAGCCATAAGAGGGGACGGGAGAGGTGGCGACTGATTGAAAAAAAGTGAAGGAGTAAGTCAGAGAACATATACGAAGGGCCTCTAGACGTGGACAAGGCTGTGAAGATTGACTATGGAAGTGGGAGGTGGGCTGGGTAGAGGGGGATGAAGGGGAAAAATGGGACGGCTGTAATAGCATAAACAAGAAAACATCAGAAATGAAAAAAGCAGGTAAAAAGAGAAACAATGGAAACAGATAAGTAAGTGGTAGACATACAATCTATACTTAGGAGTTTTGTTTTTCTCTTTTGCCTACAATGAAATAGTATTTCATTATTTTTATATAAAGTGGAAATTACTTGATTCATGCAGCATGAGCTAAATAAAATGATAAAAACAGATAAAACAAGTTAATGTTTAAATACTTCATTCCTGTATTTTTTGGTACTCTACAGCAGATCTATGTTTGTATTTATCACATTTTAATTAAGCTTAATTACTGTGCAATGGCAGCATTGAGGCATAGTCTCTGAGGAAAATTCAAAAACTCTTCAGAACTTTGGTGAAAATTCAATTCATTTTGAAGTAACCCAGTATCACAGTAGACCTGAGGTAAGCTTTTATTTTAAGGACCATGGTTTATTTTCAAATTCCAGGTTCATTTTTTAAGTTTTACCTTCCACAAAGCATATGCCTGCTTTTTTAGAAGATGGGTTAGTTGTGGGTTTTTTTTTTTGGGGGGGGGTAGGGGAGGTTGCCTGTTGTGCAATTCAAGAGGCATTATTATGCACTTCTTTTCTAAGTATCACTTAAAGTGTTTAGATTTGATTTATAGATTTGACTATTTACTGGCAGACATTGACAGAAGGAAGTTTGGGTCACAGATGTGGCACTTTTCAGTACAGATCATTGTATTGACCATTACAGAAGATACTGGTCCTATTTAACTATAATTGAACTAAATTTTACTTCATTGTATAAAATTTTTAAAAAAATACAAATTAAGTTTTAAGATAGGTGAAGAAATATATAAAAGAAGGAATTACAAAACCAAAATCAAACTTTTACATTTGGACATAGATTTGCTTAAAAATGCCAACATTTTCCATTAAAATCATTAGAATGGAAAAGGAGTATTTCCCAAAGTCAGGAGCTGTATATTTCCTTCTGTCTCTGCAAAAATTTTCTGGGTAAATGGATACATTGAAGGAAAGAGAGGTGTCTTTTCTCTTCAGACCCCACACATCTATACAAACAGCAAATAATGCGTGTAGCAATTTTCAGCCCTGAGAGCGTTGCCTTTTTGGTGTGGGGGAAGTGGCAGTAGGATCCTGGGAGGCAGTACCTCAACCACAGGAATCTCGGCATTGGAAAGGTGTTCTCCGAAAGCCTTACATCCAACACAAACCTTGGATTTTCTAGATGAGACCTATTTTCTGTTTTGTTTTGTTTTGCCTTCTCTCCATGAGTAAACTCATGGAAGAACTTAGCCCCAATTATGGTGACCATACTTACAATTCTAAGGCAAGAGAGCAAAGGAAATCAATAAGATGGAACCACCCTGAGGGAAGACCGAATAAACTCTTAGTTCACAAAAGTTTGTGACTCATCAGCATCCTCTTCTTTAGATATCCCTTACAACTCTGAGTGATCTTTTTACTTAATAGAAACCAATTGGCACCTTTCCAGTTGCAACACAACCTTTTTGTTCAATCATCAGCCAGTAGTAGTTTTAAAAGAAATCAGTTTCTATAATTTCTTCAGAGGTGTCTTCATTTTCCCTATCAAACTCATAATCCAAATGTACCCAAGTCAGCAGGACCTAATGCCTAATTTGCTTATACGTATGGTGAAATCTAGCGCAAGGATCATCCACGGCCATTGCCTGGCTTCAAATATTCATGATTCTCCACAGTCTACAATGCATTAAAGGTGGGAATGATGCCAGCAACACACAGTCTTCCTCGCGACAAGGAGCCTTCTCAGATCACAGGAGCATGGTGGTAAAGACTTCAGACTAAACTGTCTTGGTAAGAGATACTCACAAAAGGAGTGCCAAATCCCACACACTGTTCCAGATACGAAACATCAATGAAATAAAGAAAAAAACCAGACTCTAATTCATTTACTCTTCTGAGCTCATTTTACTGCAACTACTTTGTTTTTCTCCTTTCTCATCATTGCAGTCCAAAAACGATGTTATGCACTAAAACTGGAAGACATTGTTGTTTCAAAAATAAAATGCTTACTGAGGAATTAATAGCATTTAAGCCAATATGATTTTGCTAATGGAGCCTGAATAGCACGCAGAGAATAATACAGGAGCAAAGTTAAAATGGAAGCAAGAGCTATAAAGCATACGTAAGAAGCAGATACACATAATAATTTAAGTTGTCTCTTTATGTCATTTGTCACCCAGCCACATCTGCTCTTACACCTGTGCTCCTTTTCTTGATCTATCCTGACACCCTGGAAATGTTAGGCACACAGCCAGTTTCATACTCAGCCATTCCTATGATCAGACCCAGCTACTGACTTGCTTTATTCTTACATGAAATCAAGAATCAATCCCAGGGCTCTGAACTACTTCTGACTGACAGTACCAACAGAAAGTTCTAGGCTAATTACTTCTTAGGATTAGTTCCTAGCGCAAAGTGTTACTGCTGACCTACTTTAGGCTTACGGAAGTAATTTATCTGGCAACATAATTAAGAGAATATAAAGCTGTTTCTAAAACCAATCAAGTATCAGAAATATTTGTTGAAATCATAAGTTGTTATTCCCAGTGCTCAGCTGGGACTTTATTACTTTGCAATGAGTCAATTTTATTATGTTTGACTTATCAGCCATTCTTTTTCTTTATAAATTATATTTGACAGAATGTATTTGAGAGTCTCTTTGATGCATAGCTGTATCAATTTTGGCTTTTTTTTTTAGTCTGGATATAAAGAGGAACAATCTTTTAAGCCCTTCTTTTCACTTCTTTTTGACCCCTGCCCCCAAACAGGCCACACATCCCCTTACACAGCTATTGCAATTATTTTGACATCCATCCTAAATAAGGGGATGCGTGAATATGAGCGTGGCCATATATGTGGTGTGGACCACTTACCACGTGGACTTTTAATTCTCTGTTTTGAGAGCTTAATTCTTTCCTACACTTAGGTAAATATCTATAACTGGAGAATTTTCTGTAGTAATGGTCTTTCCTTACTACTGAAAATGCCTGATTTCTACTGCCTTAATGTTTTCCATATGAAGAAAATGACAAGGAAAAACCTTGAAAGAAAATCATGGAACATAAGTGAGAGGCTTATATGAGTTTATAAATCACATTTTCTCAAAATAAAGGCATTAAAATGTTAATAAGATATTAGTACATGGTTTATCAATGCCATCCTCTAATAAATATTTTTCTCCTATTATTCTACTTTCCTTACTCTTCACCCTTTTATTTATTTTTTCTTTCCCATGTCCAGTGTGATTTGCTTCTTAAGTCAAAAACTTATGTAAATAACTATGAAAACAAGGTCAACTTATTGTGTACTGCCTTCTTGATTCTAATAAAGATTTATCATTATCTAGAAAGTACCTGAGCACCTTCGAATAACTAGACTAAGTCCTTGTAACAAAATGGAAGATACTAATTTCTTAGGCCAGAGTAAAAGAAAGATCAAGAGTTAACTTTTCACCTTTGTTTTAAAATCGCAGATACAATAACATTCTTTCTCAGCGGTATTTCCTTACATCTTGTTATTACTTCCCATCAGAGGGTTGAGGAAACGTGTATGTGTAAAGCTGGAGTTTGGTGTCAAAGAAGAAAAATAACACAAAACACTGAGTGGTATTCTTTGTTGCCATACAATATAGGCAGTGTTTTATGTTTGTGAGAGGACCTGGCCACTGTTTCATCCTAAATCAATGGCACTGAAGCTCCCCTGAATCAGCTGATGGTACAAGAATCACATCACTCCCTGATTCCTTCCTAACTTACTTTACAGTGTCTTTCATCCCATGCCTATTTAATTTCATTTATTGTTTTATTTCTGTGTCCTTCAAGTCTTTCCAATTTGTCCTTCATGGCTATAACTAAATATAATGTTAACCTCCAAAGGTATTTATGTAAATGAAAATCAATACACTTATCATCTCAGCACCATTCCTTATTGCTTACATTGGACATTCTAAGTACATTTTATTTAAATGCTAACAACTATTCATTCTTGGCTGGAAAGTATAATGATCTTCTTGGCTCCCTGCCCCCTGCATCCCTCTAATCTTCACAGCTATGGCCACTTAGCCCCATCTGGAGGTTCAGCCTTTTTCCGCATTTTGGAACTAATCTTGTCTCTAGGCTGGGGGTGTATAAGAAATCCTTAGCCAGAAGCTCAGTGATTCAGTATCCAGTCAGCCTTATTGCATTTGACCTTGTAATTTATTTCTGAGATCCAGGTGCTGGCCCAGCCCCCTGTAACCAAGGCTTCACTTTCTTCTATACCATTTCTGGCACGTGGGTATCTCTCCAGTCTCTCCTGCATCTGTCTCTGACTAGTTTGCCTAATTGATATCTTCTCACTGACTGAAGTTCTACCTTGGCCTTCTCTCTGTTTCCTCTATAACTCAGTTTCTTTTTATAACTGCAGTTGCCATGGGTGTTGAATCTCTGACGCCACTGGACTTGCCCATATCTCCTTGTACTGCCAGCCTTCATACCATAGATCTGATCTTTTGCTAGGAGACCAGGAGTGATACTGACTGTCTGGACATTTTCCCTGCCTGCTGCAGCCATCTCTCTTGTCACCAGCTCTAACCCTGTAGGTCTTGAGTCAATGAATCTAAGCTGCCTGCAATCTGGCCATCTCATTATCCCAGACATGACAGAGAAGAAATATTTGAATTGCATTTTGGTTGAACTGTTATGCTAACAGCCTCTCAGTACTTCTACCTCATTTCTTCATATGGCCCTACCACTTACACACTTTAAAACTCAGTGCCCTCTTTGTAAAGTGAGATCATAATGAAATATACCCCTTGGTTATTTTGAAGATAACTGGGAAAAATGCATACAAATGGACCAAGCCTAAATAAGCAATTAGTAATCTTCACCTGCTATTATTATCTCACTGCTTAAATCTTTGCACTTGTAAAGTGGAACTACGTCACTTCATGATGATCATTAATGAGATGAGAAACTACAGGAAAAATGCCAACTTTTTAAAAGTAAAATAACTGACAGCAAAATATTTATCAGCTTTAAAAATAATGTTGAATTATACAAGCAGTTACCCCCCCAAATTAAAAATGAGATATTTTAAAAGTATATTTTCTGTAAATGTGTCCTAATATACAGAACCCTAAAGCATTTAAGGGGAAGAAAGATTCTTTCAGTCAGTCATTTATTTCAGAGTAGTATTTTGTGATCATTTGGGGAATTTTATATAAGTAAAATTCTAAGTCCCAGTTTTCTCAAATGGTTCATTAATTTACCCTAAGAACCCCATCCAGTTTGCTCAGTTGGAGTTCTCAACTTAATCTGCACTTGAAAATATTTTAAAATATTTTAAGTGCAGACTGTTTCACTCTTGTCAAAATTATGTTGCCTTAATTTTTTTCTTCTTGTCTTTTCGATGAATTGTCCCCTCCACCCACAAAAGTTTGATAAAAAGGATTGCTTTATTTAAGTTAAGATATAATTGATGTATAAGATTGTATAAGTTTAAGATGTACAACAGGCTGATTTGATACACTTGTATGCTGCAATATGATTACCACTATCACGTTAGCTGACACCTCCATCAGGTCATATACTACTCTTTTTTTTGGGTGGCGAGAACATTTAAGATTTACTCAGCCACTTTGATCAAAATGAGTGTTAAGAGCTTTAGCCAAGCTCAGCCCGCATTTTGAAGAAAACAAAGAACAGCATACCTGAAAGGTATGGGTAAGAGCGAATGAGAGAGAGGAAGAAGGAAGAGTGGAGAGAGAGGAAGGAGGAGGAAAGGAGGGAGAGAAAGAAGGAGAGAAGGAAAGAGACAGAGAGATAGAGAGCTTCATTCACTATCATGCCACAAAGACCTCTGAATTCTGCATCATTCACTTTGAATGTGATCAAGGCTGTACCAAACACATGTCCATGGCCTAGAAGCCTAACATTTGGGGCTCATTCAAAATAATAAATATTCATTATTTGTTCAGCATATCTTTACGGGAGAAGTTGAGTATTGCTTGGATAAAGGGAAAAGCTGAGCCTAGAGGGTGGCTCAGAGATCTTTCTTTGCTTTCCCATATTCCCAGTTCAGCTGCAGGCATGCATAGGCATACCCTTAAATAAAATCTCCGTGGTTACCCAGATCTGCCATCTTAGAAAGCTGATTAGTTAAGTGTCCATTGTTTCTTGACTGTGTCTCTTGAGAGATGTTCTGGTAAATACGATTATTCTCTCCATCTCTTAACATTGACAGTATTTCGGAGTCTCAGTGACATCTTTTTATATTTTACCAAACAAAGTGGGGCAGTTGGGTAGCTGCTTGGCTGGTCCAATTCTTAATTCAGTTTCAGAAATTCCTTGTTGTTATTATAGCCCTCATATTTCCCCCCTGAGGAACTAGATAAGAAAAATAAATGCTGAGAATGTCTTCTTTAGGAAATGCTTAAAGAAGTAAAAATAAATTATCATTATTTTGTTTAAAAAATAAATAAAAGCACATTACCAGACATCCTCGGCATCTTCGTCACATTCTGCACCGAACTGGCAGATATCACAGGTGGATGTCTCCTTCTGACTGGTTTCTCCTGAGCCTTCATGGACTGTAAGGACAGAGAAAGGAAACAAAAATAATTCAGGTAAGTGTGTGTAGTATCAACAACTCTAATACTACATTAAAGTTGCTACTTTTCCAATGGACCCATTTGCTGTTAGGGCTTCATAAGTATGTCATCCTCAACTCCTTTTCCTCCCAATTTAAGAACTCTAATAATAATATACCACCCACTGGTATGTAGTGCACACTTCAGCTTTTTACAAGCAAAATAAAACTAATGAGAGTTAACTGGATTTATCAAAATTTCTCAGCTAATAAATAAACCATGTGAAAGTTATTTTATGGAAAGGGATTCAGATTTTTTTCTTGCCTAGAGGAAAAAAATTAGAGTATAATTTATTTTAAAAAATACCTAGCATTTTCTCATTTCTAAATTATATATTTTTTTCATTCACAGGCTTTTATACATAAAAAACTTATGTGGGTGGCCTTAACTTATTAGATATATCTTCTTTTCTCTCCTTAAGATGTTAAGTACTGATAAGAAAGAAAAAGTTGATTATAAATTTTTAGAAAACAGCTTTTAACTAGTTTGTACAGTGAGTTCTTGAATCTTACATAAATATGCCACAGAGCCATTACAGGGGTTTCTTTTCTGATAATTATGAACACATGTTTAATTTTAAACATATATAGTCATTAATGATGATCATTGGTATTAGTCTTCTTTTCTCCTCAAAAATTACAAGTATAATAATATGCAATGTGTAACCTAATTATAAAGTTAACATCTTAAAGTCAGGACACAGCAGTGTAAATGAAGAAAAACTTTCTAGCATTTTGAGTCCAAATAATAACAGTTTCAGAAACACTTTTGAGATGATGAATTATTGTTTATGCAATTAAAAAAAGTATTGAAAGCAAAAATCGTTTTCCTTGTAAATGAAAAATTGCAACAACCTAACTACTACATAGATAGTTTTATTCCATGAACAGACCATACACTTAGAAACAAATGTTTAAATTAAGATCTTTAAAAAGTGCACTTCTGCTAAAGGTCATGCATTTTCAACAGAAAGAGAGTGTAAGCAATTAAGTATGGTATTGGCTCCTATCTTTATGAACCCTAATAAGATAAAATTTGAACAAAAACATAATTTATTAACATGCACCCTGAACCTAACAAATCCAACCTTACTTATTTTCTTTTAATAAGATATTTTCTCATCATTTCTTCTTTTTTTACAAACAAGTTTTTAACATTTACAAAAGCAAAGGTCTTTATTTCATGATTTTCTTTGATTTACTGCTCTGCAGATAAGTGATTTAATTTTTTTTAAAAAAGGACAAGAAGACATCTCTGAGAGTACTCTGTTTTATAGTTTTTGCAGAAAAGGTACATTTATTATTTTTTCTAAACCTTATTTTTTCCCTGTACTTGATTATTTGCACTTATATTTAAACAGTTATGAATGAAACAGATTAACTTCAATTGCAAAAGTATTCATGATAGGGTTTTAAATTTGGAAGTCTTAAAAAAAAAGTTCTCCCTAGAAAGAAAGGATTTTGAACTCTGATAAAATACACAACACTTATCCTCTCTATTACTTTAATACAGACAAGGCCATTAGAATAGACCATGGGGATAAGAAGGAAGCTGGGGTCCCACCTCAGGGGAGACTGAACAGCTGAGGTTTTCTCTTTATTACTTTCTTATTATTAATGTAACACAGAAGCTGCTAATGGGAGAGAGCCTTTTAGTGTTAGCAAGATTAGCAGCTTCCAGACTGAAACTTCCCATCACTCAGGAAACACTAACGTGCAATGGGAAGGCCCTTAATGAACAATTACAGCCACTTAGGGGCAGCCCCCTTGTCATTTGCAGTTGAGATCCTTGGTTAGGGATCTATTGGGAGTAACCCAGGGAATAAGTTGTGCCAACTCACAATTATACACAATAGTATGTACACAATATAAACTATGTTATAGATAATAATGTATTATTTAAAATAATATACAATAGTGGTATTTATAATAATTTACATATATAGTATATGTAATAGTTATATATAGTATATATTACACACATACACTAGAATATATGTATTGTACTATAATATATCACCTAAATATTACCATAGTGAGTTAGGAAGTGTTCCCACTTCCTCTATTTTATGAGAGTTTGGGTATGACAGTATTATTATTTGATTTCTTCATGAAAGCTATTTAAATTTTCTATTTTATTGATTTCTGCTATTATTTATTATTTTCTTTGTGTTATTCACCCAGGGTTTAATTTATTATTTTTATAGTTTCTTAAAATGTTAGAAGTACTTGATTTTATACCTTTCTTATTTTCCAATATATATACTTAAATCCATAAATTTCCTAATAAAGAGTGCTTTAGTTACATCCTACAAGTATGGATATTGTGCTTTTATGTATTTCTGTTAAAATATATATATTTGTAATGTATTTTGAGATTTCTTCTCTAATTCATGGATTATGTAGTATGTTTTTTAACTTCCCAATATTTGAGGGTCTTTAAGAGTATATTATTTTATTCACCTTTAATTTAACTCTATCATGATTAGGGAATATATTCTGTTTAAATCTTTTGAAATTTATTGAAACTTGTTTAATGACTGAGAATATTATCTACTTCCTTGAATAATTCATGTGCATTGAGAAGTTGTAACCTCATGCGGGGAGTAATTCCCTATAAATGTTAATACATTTAAGTAGATGGTTTGTATTGTTCACATCATCCATACCTGTACTGATTTTTAAATTATTCTACTACTGAGAAAGGAATGTTAAAATCTTTATTAGTTACACTAACATTATTTCCAGTTCTCTTTTGTTTTGTCTTATATTTGGGAACTTTGATATTGGGTGTAGAAACATTTAGCCATCTTGTCTTATGTCTTTTTAAATAAGTGACCCTTTGCTAATGAATCCTTTTAATCTCTAGTAATACTGTCATCTTGAAGTCTACTTTGTTCGGACATTCATAGAGCCATCAGCTTTCTTTTGCTTATTGTTTCTATTCTTTTACACCCAACCTGTTTGTTAACACATTTAAAGTATGTTCCTTACATGTATAATGGACCCATGGACAAAGCCAAAAGGGGTAGGTTCGAGGGTGGGAGGCAGGGATGGGTGGTGCAGAGGGGTTGAGGTGGGGTGAAAATAGAGACAGCTGTACTTGAACAACAATAAAAATAAATAAAATAAAAAAATAAAGTGTGTTCCTTGATAGACTCAAAGATACAGAGAACAGACTGATGGTTGTCAGAAGGGAGGGGCTCAAAGGGCTGGGTGAAAAAGGTGAAGGGACTAAGCAATACAAATCGGTAGTTACTAAGTAGTCATGGGGATGTATATAACAGCATAGGAAATATAGTCAGTAATGTTGCCATAACTACGTACGGTGCCAGGTAGGTACAGGAAATATCAAGGGAACACTTTGTAAAGTATATGATTGTAACTGGAAAATAAAAAAAAATAAAGTATGTTTATGTATTTCTTGGAAACATGTAGTTAGATCTTGCTTTTTAAATTCAGTCTGAATATGTTAGCGATTGTCAGGGCATTTAGTCCATTTACTTTAGGGTAATTAATTTCTGGGTTATCCTTGTGTTATCATTTTGGTGATTGTTTTAAGAATTACAGTACACATCTTTAAATTATCCTATCATTTAATGAACAACTTAAGAACTTTATGACAGTATATTTATAGCCCACTCTGCATTTTTACTGCTGTATATCATACTTCTACCTATGCTGCAGAATTCATGTCCCTTTTAAAAATTAGTTTTATTTTAGCAGCCATCTTGTTCTGTGCTAATTTCAAAGGCAAAAGCCAGAGATTTCAGTACTAATGAAAACTCTAGCTTATTACTTTAAGTGAGTATTTGACTCCTGACATGCATTTGTTTTAACTTTTTAAGACTTACCTATAGTCTCACATTCTCTATGGAAGACACCATTGATATGTGGCATTTATAGTAGATTGCACTCATTTTTCCAATTATTTTCCACTCTCTCCAACAAAAGGGTTAATATGTTTTTCTCTCTAGCCATATGACTTGAGTTCCATGATATCACTGTTGGTCTAATGACTTGCTTTTACTATTGAAATATGAGTGGAAGTAAGAATAATATACAAACCATCATGTGAATTTCTTGCTTTCCCCCTCTGCATTAAAAACAAACAAAACTTCCGGCAAAGATGGAGGCATAGGTAGATATACTGTTCTCCCTCACACAACCAAAAGAAGGATAACAACAAATTTAAGAACAAAATACAACCAGAACTTCCAGAAAATCAAACTGTATGGAAGTCCAACAACCAGGGAGTTAAAGAAGAAACGTTCATCCAGACCGGTAGGAGGGGTGGAGATGGGCAACTGGGTGGAGAGGACGCTAGACAAGGTAGCAGCTAGAGGACCAAGGCAGGCAAGGTGGCAGCCAAGTGGGGGGTGGCGCTGGTGGACCGGGTGGTCCCACATTGGTGTGCAGATAAACCAGGAGGAACAACTGGGGAGTGAGACAGACTGCACAACCAAAGGTTCCACACAGGGAAATAAAGCCTCAAAACCTCTGACTGAAGGAATCTGTGGGGATTATGGCAGCAGGAAAAAATCCCAGCATCATAGGAAAGTTCGTTGGAGAAACCCATAGTGTCCTAGCATGTACACAAACCCATCCACCCAGGAATCAGCACTGGAAGGACCCAATTTGTTTGTGGGCAGCAGGGGAAGTGACTGAAAGCTGACCCAGAGTCCAGCAAGCAGCTTTGTTCCCTCTTGGACCCCTCCCCCACATACAGCACCATGATGCAGCAATATGGGTTGCCCGGCCCTGGTGAATATCTAAGGCTCCTCCCCGTACACACAACAGGCGCATGAGACCGAAAAGAAAAAAAAAAAAAAAAGCCCAAATGGAAGAACAGATCAAAGGTCCAGAAAAAATACAACTAAATAATGAAGAGATAGTGAACTTACCAGATGTATAGTTCAAAACACTGGTAATCAAGATACTCACAGAAATGGTTGAGTATGGTTGCAAAATAGAGGAAAGAGTAAAGGCTATGAAAAGTGAATCGAGGGAAAATGCACAGGGAACCAACAGTGATGAGAAGGAAACCAGGACTCAAATCAATGGTTTGGAACCATAGGAGGAAATAAACATTCAACTAGAACAGAATGAAAGAAGCAAAAATTCAAAAAAAAAAAAAAATGAGGAGAGACTTAGGAACCTCCAGGACAACTTTAAACATTCCAACATCTGAATCACAGGGGTGCCAGAAGGAAAAGAGGAAAAGCAAGAAATTGAAAACTTATTTGAAAATGTAATGAAGGAGAACTTCTTCAACCTGGCAAAGGAAATAGACTTCCATGAAGTCCAAGAAGCTCAAATAGTCCCAAAGAAGTTGGACACAAGGAAGCACACACGAAGGCTCATGATAATTACATTACCCAAGGTGAAAGGTAAGGAGAGAATCTTAAAAGCAGCAGGAGAAAAGGAGACAGTTACCTGCAAAGGAGTTCTCATAAGACTGTCAGCTGATTTCTCAAAAGAAACCTTGCAGGGAAGAAGGGGCTAGAAAGAACTATTCAAAGTCATGAAAGGCAAGGACCTACATCCAAGATTACTCTATCCAGCAAAGCTATCATTTAGAAGGGAAGGGCAGATAAAGTGCTTCTCAGATAAGGTCAAGTTAAAGAAGTTCATCCTTACCAACACCTTATTGTATGAAGTGTTAAAGGACTTGTCTAAAGAAAAGAAGACGATCGAAAACTCTGAACATTAAAATGACAACAAACTCACAACTATCCACAACTGAACCTAAAGAAACAAAAACAAACTAAGCAAACAAGTAGAACAGGAACAGAATGACAGAAATGGAGATCACATGGAGGGTTCTCAGTGGGGAGCAGGAGCTGGGGATGGTGGAAAAGGTACAGGGAATAAGAAACATAAATAGTAGGTACAAAATAGACAGGGGGAGGTTAAGAATAGTATAGGAAATGTAGAAGCCAAAGAACTTATATGTATGACCCATGGACATGAACTAATGCGGGGGGAATGCATGTTAGAGGAGGGGTACAGGGTATAGGAGAAAAAAGGGGGAATGGGACAACTGTAATAGCATAATTAATATAGTATATTAAAAAAAACAAAGAAAAAACAAACAGGCAAGCAAACAAACAGACAAAAAGAGATTGTAGAACGGTAGCTGTTCCTTCAGCCAGTCCCAGAATGAGAAGATACATAGAACAGAGCCACAGCTGACCCTAGCCACAGGAGCAAGAATTTTTGCCACTGATACTGTAAGCCTCTGAGGTTTTGAGGTCACTTGGAACTATGACTTACTTACTAAATAATGGCTAATAAGATTCAGATTAATATTATCAGTAAATTCTAAGAAAACATACTTTCACATCATTTTCACATCTCAGATTTTGGTTGCACTACTTTTTTACACAACTTTAGATCTGTTTTACATTTTTCCAAATCATCCTTCAAATTTTTACTATTTCTTTTCTATACCAGCATAAATTCTGCATTACTTAAGGCATATTTCTTCTATCATATTTTCATTTTTTTCTCAACAGAGCACTCCCTTTCCTTGTCTATGCATGAGTCCCATTTTTTCCTCCACTCTTTGACAGATATATAAGGTGTGCCATTCAAATTAAGGAGAGCATAAATATCAAACCTAATAAAAGCATAAATGAATAGAAACCTCCATATGCATCAAGCCTGAAATGGGTCCTTGAAATGATCAGATTTTATCAAAAAAGATAATGAGATTTCTAAGCTTAAATATGACCCATAAATACTGGTTCTATATTTATTTGAAGTTGAGAAAAAACATTTACACAAATTTTATGTAGACCTTAATCTGAATTTTTTCAAAATTTAAAAGACATTTTCTCTTTCTATTTTAGAGTTAGTACCAATCTGGAACTCAGTGTTTATCTTTTCTTAATCTATAGAATGACAAATTAATTCTTGGTAGACTTTTAACTTTTCTATTTTACTTATATAGGTAAAGGATTTATCAGTGTTAACATTCAATTATCTGTTGTTATTAAGCTTATTATGATAACAAAACTAGAGTAAACAATTTTTCTTTTTAAATAACTTGTATAAATTACTATTTCATTATCACCAAAAGCTGAATTTTGAATTCATCTTTCAATAAAAAAAATTCTATTTAAATAATAGAAAGAAAATTTGAAATCAAAACTCTCCATTCTACCCTTTATGGACAACTTGTGGGTTCTGCCTCTTGTATGCCAGCTTCACCTTTTCTGCGCTTCTTCCACAGGGAAGTGGGACCTACTGGATGGAACCGCTGACGGGTCCCAGAGGCTCACACAATGCTATTGATTCGGAGCCCTGGTCATGTTTTCTCTTACAGTTTCCAACATTTCTTTGGAAATATTAATATGACTTTAAAGAAAAAGAAATACTTTATTTTTATTCATATTATAATGTGACAATGTTTGAATAATAATTACACTGTTATGTCATATTATTGAAATGTTAAAACAAAGACTTAGCATATTGGTCTGCTATTTACAAAACAGATTTATTCTGTATATGTATCAGTACAACAATGCAGCAATATGTGTTCAGATTTTAGGGAGAAAATGCATTCTCTTTGTTTTTTAATTAAAAGAACTATGAATCCACTGTTAATTTTTAATTTTAAGTGATTTAGATGCTGAAAACTAAAGAAAGACTAAAATTACATATATGCATAATGACTTAAATTTCTAAAAACCACTTGAAAAGTCTAAGAACCGAGTTTCAAGACTGAGCAAATGCAATTTTATATTAAACATTCAAAAGAAAAGATCATTACAGAACATTTAATTTTTCATAATTAAGCTAGTTTGCTAGAGCTTGACAAAGTTTCTTTATAAATCACATAATTTATCTTCTACGCAACTAAAAATAATTTAAGAGATTAATACAATGCTACTATTTTTGGGCATAATTCTATTGTCATTTAAGTCTTACTGACTTCACTAAGTTCTAGCTAAGTCAGAACTGAAGAGACCCCGAGAGCTGTCCTTGCCACCACCAACATGGAGACTGGGTACCGAGTCCCATTCTCGGTGCTGGACTGCCCCAGCCTGAAGCTGAAGAAGCCATCCTGGGTGCACATGCCCTTGGTCATGACGGTGTATGCTCTGGTGGTGTCTTACTTTCTCATCACTGGAGGAATAATTTATGACATTATTTTTGAACCTCCAAGTGTTGGCTCTATGACTGATGAACAGGGGCATCAGAGACCAGTAGCTTTCTTGGCCTACAGAATAAATGGATAACATATTACGGAAGGACTTGCATCCAGCTTCCTTTTTACAATGGGAGGTTTAGGTTTCATCACCCTAGACTGATCCAATGCTCCAAACGTTCCAAAACTCAGTAGATTTCTTCTTCTATTCATTGGATTCATCAGTGTCCTATGGAGTTTTTTCAAGGCTAGAGTACTCATGAGAATGAAACTGCTGGTCTATCTGATAGAGTTCCTTTTGGGAAGAAATCTGTGGGTACTGGATTTGTTCCTGTTATTGAAGTTCTAAAGGCTGAACAAATGCTCTGATATGATATGCAGAAAAGGATGAAAAGCAGTAGAAAAGAAGCATCTAGTAAAAAAAATGGAACACATTAAAGTTTGGACTAGAATATCTTCTTGGTATCAAAGAGACAAGCGTATCACAGCGTTTTCCTGCTGACCTAAACTGACGTTAAGCGGCATTTTTCTCAGTTTTTAATTTCTTAAAAAAATATACTCCATTTCTAAAACAAACAAAAAGGAACTGAAGATACTGAGTTGATGAGAAAAAGAGAAAGATGGAAGGCAGGATGAAAGGAAGGAAAGAAGGGAGAGAAGAGGCTTATTCAGCTTGATATCATGCATGGTGGAATTCAGAGCAAGTGACTACGCTAGATTCATAGAACTCTGTCATATCAATCATGTGGTAATTATAGGCAAAAATACTTTTATTGTTCTCTGTATAATGAATTGGAATTATTTTGTGTAAATTTATAGAAATAATTTATTTTTCCTTATTAAATGCCTAAAATGTAAAACAGGTAATTTTTATCGGTAAGTTAGGAACACTGGCTTGGGCTACATGGGATACTATAAGCACAGTGAAGACCAAATCCCAGTGAGAGGAGACTGAGAAAGGACTGCAAATTGGTAAGTGTAAAGAATAAATGTATGTGACACTTCCACACAAATGTCCTGATGAGAACAGGGAATAAGGCATTCGTTGGAAGAGATGTAGATATTTTTATGAAAGGATGGAGCTGAGGACTCATTTTCTGCTGAGAGAAATGATGGAGAAGAGAGGACCACACTTATGCAGGAGAGCAAGGGGGTAATCACAGAAGCAATGCCCGTGAGAAGCGATGGGTGTACACAGGTGTAGTAGTTGCTCTTAGAGGTAGGGACACATCTTCTACTCTAGGTGAGAGGGCAGAGTATGTGGGTACAGATGTAGGAGGAAGGTGACATCGCAAAGAGGGGATGAAATAGATCTCTGGTTATATTTTTTGCCTCTATTGTATTTGCATGTAATTAAGAGGGGCATCATCATTTGAGAGAAATGTGATAAAAGGAGAGATGTGAAGTACTGTAGGGAAGTGAATATGAATGAAGAAAGATGAAAGCTTTGTCGGCCTTGTAAGACTAGTACATTGCTTCCCAATTTTGTGCTTAATGTTTCTAATTAGTACATCTTTGATACATAAAGATGTATCTTTATTAACTTGCACTTTTGTATGTCTTTAGTATATGACTTCTGGTATTGAAAATGTAGAGGCATTTTGTGACGTAGAAAGTTTTGTTTGAATCATCAAATAAAGACTAAATTGCCAGTAGAGTTAACTCTAACCTACTGAACGTTGGTTAAAGTAAAATTACTTTGCAATCTGGTAACATCTGATATCTCATATCTATTTCCTAAATATTTTCCCATCCCATTACCACCACACTCATTTAGCCTGAACTTGTATTACCTGATCTGTGCACTTGCAAACTTGCCTATTTTAAACATATCTCTCGGTGTCTTATTGAAATGCAAATCTGATCATACTTTTAAAATTGAGCATGACATAAAGTCTAAAGGCAGTTACATGAGAGACATAGTTCAGGCCTAGTGCTAGGAGAGCTGAATTCAGGGTGCCCAGACTCTTTCCAGATCTGTGGATTTCTTCACTTGTAAAATGAGAAGCCTGTTCTGCTTAGCTCACAGGCTGTGGTGAAGATGAAGCAGGAGGATGTGTGAAAGTGCTTTGCACCTTCTAAATTGCTCTGCCACCCTAAGTAAGGTGTTGACATGAAGAAAGTGTTAAAGTTGAAATAAAGTCATTGTCTTGTTCCAAGTGGAAGGTTTTTTGAAAGAAGTCCAAGGCTAAGCATCGCAAAATGTGAATTGTTGGCTCTTATGAGTAGCTTATAATGATACTGAAGCTGTGGTGGGAGCAGGGAAATGGGAATCACAAAACAACGTAACAAAACAGAGACATAAAATATTGAGGAATTTATAGACAAAATCTTGCAGATACACACACAAAAAACCTTACTTTTTTTTTCATCTTAAGGCATAAAGGATTGAGGAAGAACGGGTAAGACAGGGACGAGGGGTCTCTGAGAGGTGTTCTCAGAAACAACCCAGGGCTTTGGGCTCTGGAGTCCAGTTACTACACTGGATCTGGGAACAAAAACACTCAAGTAGTACTTTCTTTTCTTATTAATGAAGATGCAAATTAAATAAGGGCTTTATCTTCCCCCCCCCGCTTGCCTGCTATGAACATTGGTTTTCCCTGTATGCCTAAACATATCCCATCTAACTTTCAAGTCCAGCAGAGACTTAAAAATGAAATTTATAAAGGTCATGGCTTGTGTAAATAAACAACTTATTGACATAAATAGGTCAATGAAATGAAAGAACAACAGTAATAATGAAGCCAACTTTAAGAGGTGATAGTATTTGGCAAAATTGGTAGTCATAGCCAATTTTTCTGAATTACCTGTAATACTTTCCAGTCTAGTTTTGCTATTGAAAGTCCAGTCTCTAAATTTTGGAATCCAATAACCAAAATAATAGGAAGAATACCAAGGCTGGAATTCAGCGTTTGTGATGAGTTTCCAGGTTGTGTTACATCTGGCCACATTCTTTCCTCCAAAACTGCTTGTCTTACATTGAAAGGCCCTATTTCATCTCTACGATTTCCTTTCTGCCTATTGGCTCTAGGTGGTTTGGTTGTTCATGCGATTCCTTTTTCCAGTTTACAGCTGTCTTCCCAACTTGGGTTTCAAATCTGTAACCTATTGCGCAGAGCCTAGCATTACTGAAGACATCTCTTGTGATGCTGCATCTTGGAATCTGTTTCTAGTAGCAGCCAAGTGAGGCAGGCTCCGTATCCTCGGTGTCACTCCCTCCCAGAAAAACTACTCTCACATACATTACTTCAAATCAAAATAAACAGAAGAAAACAAGATGAGAAAATGTACCCTGAAAAGTATACATATAGAAAGGTCAGAATTTTCCAGTTTGAAGTATGAAAGAAGATGTGAACATCACCCACAAAATGGGATAAAACCCCACAAAATAAAACAAAACCCACAAAATGACCTAAGAAAGCTGAAGTGCTGGAATAGGTTAGAAATTGGATTCAAGCTGATCAATATGTCTACTTACAGAACCATTAGCTCAGTCTAAAACTGTAAAGTGAGAAGAATGAATAATTATGGAAAAGATAGCTAGATTTTTAAAAATTGCATGGATTTCAAAGAAAATTTTATCATCATTAGATTGCCAGGCTATCCCAAAATAAATGGAAAAAGATAATCTTTAAAAAATTAATAATGCTCTATTTGGAATTTTGTTATGAGACCAATTTTCTAAATTTTATGTTTTTAAACTCAAACCACTCTCATTTATAGTTCCATCAAGACTCATGGATCTTTGTCCTGGCTGGTGGGGCTCAGTGGATTGAGCATCAGCCTATGAACTGTAAGGTCACCGGTTCAATTCCAGGTC
Organism: Anoura caudifer; assembly: GCA_004027475.1. Taxonomy (NCBI): domain Eukaryota; kingdom Metazoa; phylum Chordata; class Mammalia; order Chiroptera; family Phyllostomidae; genus Anoura; species Anoura caudifer. The sequence goes on along the minus strand of PVKU01000765.1, from coordinate 142,159 downwards.
GGGGCACATGCCTGGGTTGTGGATGAGGTCCCCAGTTGGGGGCTTGTGAGAGGCAACCAATTGACGTTTCTCTCTATCTGTATTTCTCTCCCTTCCCACCTCTCTAAGAGTAAATAAATAAAACCTTTAAAAAAGGATTCATGGATCTTTTATTTTTAAACACCTTACATTTGAGTTGTAAGATAACCAGGTTTGAATCAATCCCCTTGTTTTTGCTGACTTGGAGAAAAAAATCTTCAAGTTTTAGAGAGAGTTGATATTAGCCTAAATCATGAAGATTTAGGTTCAATATGAACTATAGCTTATTTCTCTGTTTAATGTTTGTTTTAAAAATTATAATATTGTAGGACATACATGCTAAAATTACCAAGCATAAAATATGATTTAACTTTGTGAAGAAACCAAAACATATTGGTAAATATAATAAGCTCAAGAAATAAATATTTAAAAGATCAAAATATTTGTATTATTCCAACATTGTGGGTTACATTGATAGAATAATAAAATAAAAAAAAACATTTTTGTAGAGCTTTGTTGTACATTTAATTGTCAGTGAAGTATTTCTAATGATAATAAAATATTGCTCTATAAGCAAATTGGAATGATACTTTAAATATACAAATATTGATTATAACATAACCCTGTTTAGTCCAAAGGTTTCCTACTACCTTCAGGATAAAAATCCAGAGTCCCTTATCATTGTGTTCAGATTCTCATGATTTGCTCCTAACCTATCACTCACTCCACCATCCTCTCTTGCACCCCTGGCGTGCTCCTTATGCTCATGCTGCACTTGTGACTTCGCTGGGGATTTGCACTTGCTGTTTCCACTGTCTGTAGGGGAATGTCTCCTCCCCACCTGTAGGGATGATAGGGATGATTCCGACTGAAGCTTGAAGACTCAGCTGAAGCATCACACTATTCAGGAAAGATGTTGTCATCTTCCTCCTTTTTCCTTAATCTCCGGGCTGTGTTGGGCTCTTAGTTTGTACCCCCACACATTTTTTTTAAACTTATTTCATTGTAGAGGTTGGGTTACTTCCCTGATTCTCCCATTATTCTGGGAATTCTTCAAGGTTAGCTTATATGTATCATTTGCTTTTGTATCCATTTTTAGCTTGGGAGATGATAGAAAGTAGTGGTCAGAGAGGGGAATTTTGTGTTGTAGCAGTTTTAGGTAATAATAAGATTTCCAGATAGCTAAACTGAAGTTGAAAAGAGTGAGAAACTATGGGGCAAGTGGTGAGAAGAAATACCAGATATACCTTGTGGGAGTCAATAATGTTGTACATTAAAAGGTCCAGGCACGGGGCAAGATTGCATCTGCCAGACACCCTGTGATTGAACAGGCTGTGCAACTTAGTTCTGGCTAATGCATTGTCGAGTGGAAGTGCGATGGATCTTTTCAGGCTGGAGGATTTAGTTGCTGGTTGGGGATCTCCTCTACTATTGAAGGGTGACTTAGAGGGAGGGTATCCTTAGGATGCTGTGGCAGGAAGATAGAAAAGCATTGATCAGATGTGGCATGTAATTTGGAGAGAGAACTGACTAGTTATACTGATGGAATGGGTCCAGCTACAAAGTCAGTGTTCAAGATAGCTACTCCATCTGTCTGGGTCACTGAGCGACTGCCCTCACCCTCCACCTTGCCCAGCCAACCTGCAGTGAATATGAGTGAGAATGAACCTTGGTTATTGTAAGCCACTAAGTTTGGGGACATGTTTGTTACTATTGCATTACCTTGAATAACTAGCATAATCTGAGTATGTCAGAGATGAACCTGAGAAGCATAGATACAATTGGTTCCACTGTGTTGATTTCACCAGCAACTCCCAAGTACCCAGCTACTGATGGTTACTCTGGAGTAGGGTACACAAAAGTAGTCAAATGCTGATTCATTGAAAAAACCGGCAGTAGGCAGTAGTGGAGGTTCAGCAGGTCAAATCTAAAGTATGAGGAAAGGGTCTATAAGCAAACAGCATGGATTTTGAAAAGAATCAGTGAGTGATAATGACAGACGGTATTAATGTCAGTTTAAACATGACAGTGTAAAGAAAGAAGTGAATGGCCTTACATGGGAAAGCGAAGTAGAAGTAGATTAGGTTTGAAGGGGTATTGTTGTCACTGGGGAGAAGACAGAAGGAAATTGTTGAAACATTTAAGATAATTTAACTTCAGCTACTTTTTCACTAGAGCTAATATTGATAGTAATTACCATAAAAGTGAAAGAATATACAAGTTCTTGTACCCTTAAATAGGCTCAATTTTATTTTCTTTAGAGCATACAAGAAATATTTCCTGATAGTTATTGGTATTTAAAAAACTATGTTCACACGCATGCTTTTAATGCCCGAAAAGTGTTTGACACAAAGGTCAGACGGTGGCTGATTCTGGGTATCCCGAACGGAAAACGCATTCCTTTTTCCTGTCTCAAAACACTTTCTGCTTCTTGCCCAAGTTCACACCCACACAACATTCTGTACCATTGCCTTCATTTTTCTCCAATGCTGCTTAGGGTTCCCATGCATATTTGTATTTTTAGATCAGATAAAATGAATAAAAGTTCTTTTTCTAAAAAATATGTAGTGTGATTCAAAGAAAATGTTAATGAAATGAAATATTGAAAGCTTTGTGAAATATTGATATGTAGCAACTAATTTTGTCTCTATATGCAATTGCTTTTTCTTTGTGTCTCTGAAGCACTGTTCTTATGAAATTTTGTAGCTGCACAAGCACTGGTATTGGCAGACTTTTTAAATGGAAGAGCATGGGGCTGGGGGAAGGGATTTAATAGCACTAAACACAATCTCTTTCAAAATATGCCAAAATATGAGGTAGTGCATAGGACCAATAATATCTCTACTGCATTTTTATGACAAAACATCTCTATATAGAAATACTTTCCACCAACACCAATACAGGTATCCAAACGAAGAGGCCTATCCTAGGGTGTCAAAGTCCACATGAATCCCCCAAACATGGGCTGCCTTGTGTGAAAGTTTCATTCCCCCTCTGCTCCCACACTACCTTAAAGCAGGTCAAAGAGAAAGGTTGTTATTCACATTCCTTTGTTTAAAAAGGGATTTAAAAACAATGACAACAACAAAACGTGTAGAGGCTAGTACAAAGACATGGACAAATATTCAGGTGAAGGATTTGTCAGTGGGAAAGATGTGTTTTGGAGACAGCTTTTACTATGTACGAGCCACACCTGGCAGAGTTGCAGGGCAAGGTGAGTACAGAGGCTATAAACAAAACGAACTCTCCTTGGTGAAGCTGCTGCGTAGGGAGGGAGGGCTGTGGGTGAGACGTAACAGCCAAGAGTGTCACTTTCATGCTGTATGTTTTTCAAAGCAGGTTTCACATCAATTTTAATGCAACTGGGAAGATTTCAACTTATTTTTTTTTCAAGGCAAATTACTTGGATTGAACTCCTATTTAAAGAACCCAAGAACTTCAGTCAGATTAAGAAGCCAGTTGCAATTTTGGTGCATAGAAATATACCTAAAAAACCTGCAACACTGCTTACTGCATCTGTTAAATAGTACAATATCCCTATCTATGATTACTCCCGAGAACAAATTAAGAACATTCTTCATTTGTTGGTTTGTCTCCAAGGGAAATACAGGAAAGCAAATGCTAGAGAGAAGATTAACGTACTTCTCAATGTATAATACATTAACCATCTTTTGACCTTTTGAGAAACAAAATAAAAATAAGGCACTGTCTAACAGTCTTGGTAAATATTGTGTGGTTTTAAGGTCCTTGTCAGTATGAATTTAAGTCTATGAATCTTTTCTGAATATTCCTATAGCTATCCAGATAGAAATATCATATGTAAAAGTGTTCTTTATTCCAGCACAGATAAACTCCCCGTAGTAAAAGATGATTTAGGTAGCTCTGAAAGTTTCTTATCATCCAACAACACAACTCTCTCATGGGTTCAGTGCCTGAAAGGGCCTTCTGAGATCACTCATCTAGATGAATCAAATAGTGGGCTGGTGAAAAGAGTGGGAGCCTACAGTAATCTCGTGTCTTTGCTTTCAGACGTCACATTCGTCTTTTAATAATCCAATAGAGAAGTTGTTATGTCAGTTGTGGTGTAGCCAAACCTATCAACCTGCCTTAAGTTTCTGCTACTAGTTCTGAGAAGGTTCGACTCACCTAAGCAAAGACTACATTTAGTATTAACATTGAAAACCACAAATTACAAAACCTTGATATGTGGAGGAATAGCAGGTGGTGAGAAGGCTACAAATGTACTGAGTTTTGTCTCTAAATTTTCTTGAGAAATCTTATTGCAATATAATACATCCACTTTGGTGGGATAAACTTTATTCTACAAATTTTTATTGAATTATGATGAAACTAAATTACTTTATATGTAGTTTTGCTTAACATCTGACTAAAAAAAGTATTTTAAATTTCCACTCTAAAAAAATGTCTTTCAAAGATTAGAAATCAAATGTTCTAAGAACAGTGTTGTCTAATAGGGTAGCCAGTAGCCATTTGTAGCTGTTTAAAGTTATATTCATTAAAACTAAATAGAATTAAAAATCCAGTTTCTCAGTTACATTTGCTACCTTGCAAAAAATTAATAGCAACATGTGGCTAATGATTACTGTATTAGGATAAATAAAGAACATTTTCATCAACACAGAAATTGCTCATGGTAGAACTGCCCTAGAAAGGTTTCAATCAACTACAGCATATAATAGTATTTATAAATTAGTCTTCCCAATTCAGTACTTTTGTTTTAGAATCTTTAACCTTTAGAAGATAAAAGAAGGTGTGGCTGTCATTTTCATCTTTCTATGAGGGGTGGAATATCATGAGACATATATGCATGGTGTGACTGTGTGGGGCATTTGCTATGTTCTGTACCTTGATTTATAATTAAACACAACAGAAATTCTTTTTTTTAAGCATGTCTTTTTAAATTTATTTTTCATTTTTTAAATTGTTGCTCAAATACAGTTCTCTCCATTTTCCTGCCACCACTTTCCCCCACACATCCATTCCCCCACCTCCCACCCTCAATCCTACCCACTTTGGCTTTGTCTATTGGGTCCTTTATACATGTTCCTTGATGACCCTTCCCCTTCTTCCCCCCACTATCCCCCTGACCCTCTCCTCTGGTTACCGTCAGTTTGTTCTTTATTTCAGTGTCTCTGGTTCTATTTTGTTTGCTTGTTTTGTTGATCAGGCTACACTTATAGGTGAGATCATATGGTATTTGTCTTTCACAGCCCGGCTTATTTCACTTAGCATAATAATTAATAAACTTTGTATTCTTACTCCATCTCAAGTGCTCAAAATATAGCTATCTTCTAATTTAGTCTCCAAACATCCTGGTAAGAAGTATCAGGTAAGTATTACTGTGACTGAAGCTCAACAGAGTACAGGCACAGAACTTGGCACAGCAGTTGTGAATGTGTTCTTAGTGAATAGTTTTTGTTCTCTGTTCAAGGCTTTGGCTACCACACTTGCGATTATATTTATAGTTTGGGTTAGCACGCCTGCCTCATACATTGAGATCATTATTTGCCGAGAGTACAGTACAAATATATACATATTGCTTAGTGTATATCCTTGTAAAACTGTTTTCTTTTCATGGGGGCCTATTTCTTCCACGTATACACTTAGCCATGTGAGTGAATTTAAACCAAATCAACATGGGAGGCTTCAACAGTATATTATTTGTAACACCTGACTTTTGGTGGCTAAAAATTTCCTACAAAGGAATTACCTTCCTAACTGATATCAACAGGACTCTCATTACCAGAAGTTTGGGGGGGGGGCGGGATTAAAGCCAAACAAAGGCATGGGGAGACTCAATTCTGTGTTCTCCTCTAGAAGCAGTGATAAGCTGCGGATCTGCCACTACCTTGATATTTTGGAGATAAATGGATGTCTGAATAAACAGAGGCCTTCAGTCTCTGCAGCTGTCACTAACATATTTCACCCTAATTGCAAAGTATTTATTTTAAACACTAGAATACACACTGAAAAAGCTATCCTCAGCTGGAGAAAAGGAGATTTTTGATTGCTGACTTTTCCAGATTAATTCAAATATTGTGGGAGCTACTAACGATGCCATTTTGTTCTTTATACTTCTGACTTTGTATTCTGGACATATGTTAAGGAAGGAAAGAAGGAAGGAAAGATGAAAGGAATGACCTCTATGGTTTCTCTGTGGGTAAGAACCGCTTAATTTTTCTTTGTGCTCTAGTATCCACATATTTGTTGGCCCACAGTCAGGCACTTAGGAAATGTTTGTTGAATAAATGAAGGAAGAGGTTTTTGCTGAGACAAGATAATGGGTTATTTTTAAACCTTATATTTAAAGTCATAATGTTTCTTCACTCAAATATAATATATTGCTTTGTTATATTTGAGAAACTAACGGTTATCACTGTCTACCCCACCCACCCTTCCTTCTATCTCTCCCCAATTTTTTCCTTCCTCCATTATCAACAAAAGTTTTAGATTAATCATATTCCCAATATTTTGGAGTTTGTACTATACAAACATCTTCTTTAAACCTTTATTTATCTAAAAGCATAATGATATTAAGGAATCAAGATGAAACTAGATATAAATTTTTTGTTCGATGATAGAAACAATTTCTCTAGCACATTAATTCATTTTACTGACATTTATTGAACACCAACTATCTGGTGGTAATCGATATAAAGCTGTGAGCTAAATAAAGTCTATCATCATGAAGATCAGAATATTATGAGGAAATACTCTTAAACATTTTTAATAACTTAAGGCTGCATATTCTCTCTTCTAAAAATTAGCAAGTTCAGTTACTCATTTAGTCCAATTCACTCCCCCTACCCAACTACCACCACCTTATTAGGAATTGTTAAAGGGGAGTGAAATTGAAGGAACCAATTTTGCATAACTGGACATTGATATTGGGGAACCTGGGTTCTGGGTCCCACCTCAGAGGGTGAACTGGCACGTGGGCCAGTATGGAGCAGCCAGTGAGCCAGAAAGTCTGCGCAGAAAGTACCTAGGTTTGTAATAGGGTGCGAGTGAGGAGCAAGCTCAAAGCTTAGTCTTCTGACCACACGCTACTTCTTACAATTCCCCAAATAAGGCAATCCAAGCTTCAGGTTGACGCTTTTCCTACTCTTTGCATTTCATTTTCTTTCTCAGAGAAATCTGGCCTCAGAAAATGATATCTAAATGGTAATGTGTCATTGTGCTGATGAGTAGGGTTACAATGCTTGAGACAGATAGATATATGCAAGACAGGCAGCTAGATGGCAGATCAAAGGCATCTGCTGACCAGAAGGTGGAAAATAGCAGTTGGGAGTTTTAGCAAATGCACTTAAGACTCTAGAGGAGCTTCTCAGGCATTTATTAGAAGCTATTTCAAACCCTTAGGGTTATGGAAGATTTTGTGAAAAGCAGCTCTTAACTGACCAACTGTCAATTAGCAAAGGAGAAAATGCCTCAAGTACTCCATTATCATGATGATCAAATAAACGGGCTTTGATTACTATAATAATGGTAGTATAATTTATAAAAAACCTCTGGTTTTATATAGGAAAAGAATTTATAACTAGTGATCATCTGTAAAATCTACTGTGAAAAACTACAAGTGTAATTGCCCAATGATGTCAATTATTTTTCTTTCTTTAACTTTTCTGGTGATCTAATATAATGAGAAATAATAATCATTAAGGTTTGATCATGCTAATCTAATTTTCTGGATGGCTTATTAACCTTCCAAGGATGTTTTTCTTCTGCTTCTTGAACATAAGATCAGGCAATAATTAAGGCAAGAATGAGGAGTGTCAATTATATAATGATGTGTGAGAGTATGCAGAGAGGTATGCATATTTAGGTTTATGTTTTCAAGGTTGACTACCTTCATGTACACACACACGTAAGCAAAACCTTCTGATTTGTCATAAAAAAGAGGTTTAATAAAAGTGAATTTAAAGTTATGATTTCAATGTTTTTCCTAAGCTGAATTTGGCTCCAGGTGTATGACCTCCAGAACTACAGAGCAGCAAAAAGTAGAGAGTTTGCATTAGACAGTTGCACACAAACTTCTCTCACCTCAACCTGTACTGGGCTGACGACCAATAGGAAAAGCAGTAATGTCCAAATATGACTAGATGTAAACAGTCTTAAGAAGAGAAAGAAATGATTATTCCATTCATTGGTTGTTTTTTTTTTTAGAAAGACAATGGCATTATTGGAAATCTTACCCTTTTGTGATGGCATGGATGACCCTGGAGAACCTTATGCTAAGTGAAATAAGCCAGTCAGAGAAAGACAAATACCGTATGGGTTCTCTCATATGTGGAATCTAATGAACAAATTAACAATAAAATGAAATAGAAACAGACTCACAGACAGGGAACGCACTGACGGCTGTCAGAGGGGAGTTGGGTTGTGGGGCTTGGTAAAAAGAAGTGCACCCATTGCTGGGACGTTCCAAGAGTAGATGCAACATATGAAAACATATTGAAATGTATTAGGACCTTCAATAAATGGCAGCGATTATTGCTCATTACCTTTCTGGATTGTGAGCTATCTCCTCACTGAATTCATTTACTGAATCTAGACAGAAATACTTATATTTGAACCTAGTCTTTGGTGTTCCCTTTCATCTGAATTAATTTCAGTTGTTGGACTTGTACAACAATGCAGGGAAAGAAGTTTTACCTTGGGCCTTAGAAATACACTGCAGAGACGCTTTTGGTGTGAATCAAGAAAATTCCCAATTTAACTCTGCCACTTCTCTATACCTATAGTGCAGATTACTTGTGGTGACTTCTATGGGGCCCTCATTAGATCTCCTGGTTTTCCAGCTGACTCTCACCTCATGTTCTATGTATTGTCAGCTTATAAATAAAAATGTGAATCACAAAATTGACAACAAAGTATACCCTATAGCCAACTATATTAATTCTGGTATGAAAAAAGGGAGCAATATAAACATTGGTCATATTCAGAGTGGGTATGACAGTACCTGCTGTGACACTGTCATCTTGATAGGGTTGGCAGGGCTCACCCAGTGGCTGACGTGACACCCCTTGTCCTCTGTTTCTACTAATGGGACATATGTCAGTGTTCCCTAACTCCATTCTCCCCTTTTTACATAATATGGCAGCTACGGAGGTACCCATCTCAGGACCTCATTTTAAGAATGAACTTGCCATTTAACTGCAGTGAGCTGGCAGTCTCCAGGTGTTAGCGACTTCAAGATTGACTTCGGTTTTCAGGACCAGGCCACATTCTCTTTGTGCAACCACAGCCAAAGGGCGAGCATGGTGGCACACTGGGGGCTGGCAGTTCTGGCCCCATGTACGCGGCACTCTCCTAATGGGCAACATTTCCTCTGGAGATGCATGTGCGTTTGACCTAATTTTTGCTGGATTTATATCTTGGTTTGAGGTTTGCTCTGCCCAGTTTTGCTTCCCATCCTTTCCTTTCAGAGTCACCAGATCTGCTTCACAGTTTGAGGACTTTCCCAGCCCAATTTGGCTTCCTCTACATTTTTTCTTTCACTCCCCCAACAGACAAACCATTTATCTGCCCTCTAAATTTGTCTCTGTGCCTCCTTCCCAGAGGACCAAACTGACATGTGCAGTAACAGAGTTTGAGAGGGCTGTGTACTCAATCCTTCCACCCGAGCGAAAAAGGAAAAGGGACTCATGGACATGGACAACTGTAATCGTGGGGGTGAGGGGCATAAGGGGACTAAATGGTAATGGGAAAAAATAAACTTTCAGAAACAAACAACTAAAAAAGAAGAAGAAGGCTATGTAGAAATTTACTTAGAGACTTCATTTGCCAGCTCATCTTGTGCCTAGATGTGGCCATATGGCTAAGTGCTTGGCAATGGAATATGACTGAAAGTGATGTGTGTGACTACTGCTTCGCCTCTTTTAGAGGAAATTGCTCGCCTTCTACTTCCATTGTTTTCTTGTTCCTGAAAGTTGGCGCATTGATGTGGCCTCGACTAAGCTTCTAATGTGCAGAAAATTCTCTTAAAGAAGGGGGTAGCAAACTACAGCCCACAGGTAAAAGCTGGCTTGTGGACTATGTTGTATAATTTGTAAAATAAGAATAAATTTTATATTTGTAAAGCACTATTAAAAGAATAAAAAGGGGCAGAATATGTGATGAAAACTATATATATGGCCCATCATATACTCAAAAGATAACTTGCTTGCCAAATTCTCTTCTGTTTCTCATTACACATAATGCTTTGCAAAATATTTAATCAAATAGGTATGATATTGTAAGCAAATCTTAATCATTGACCACCATTTATAATTGTATTTGTGCTACCTGAATAAAGTATTTTGTGAAATTAGCAAATTAACATTCATTCATTGAGATATTTAGCAAGAGGGTATTGCAATGATGTAACAGAATTTTTTTGTTGTGACAGACAGTGAAAAATGAAAAAAACATTTCTCGTGATGGATATTTTCAGATGCACTACCATGGCCTATCCAAAACATATTTAAATAAATGAAAAGTGAAGTGATGCTGTTTTTCTAGCAGCATCTGGGTGCATAGCTTATTAGTTTACCACAAATCTTAAGAAAATACAGTATGCTTCATAATTTAGTCTTGAAGTCTTCTCTAAAAAAATTTCTTTGCAAAGAACCTTGTCTACTTTAATACAAAGGCTGGAAATACAAGGCATGAAAATGTGTTTCACTCTTAAATAGTTGGAGGTTTTGTTTAATTAGTAAATTCCAAGGCAGGAGATGGAAGTAATTTCTTTCGAGACATATTAATTCTAATTTAAGAAAGATAAAACAACCAGCCTGATGATGTGCCAATTTATTAAATTTATATACCCGAAATTTAATTTCTACCAAATTAACTCTGATAAATATCACATTTTCCTTTCCAAAGAATCAGGGAATCAGAGCTATTACCAAAAAATGCCAAGGGGGAGGAGATGACACAAAATTTATGTCAGAGACAGAAAAGTTCCAGTGCTTTTAAATTTAATTCAGTTGTTTTGTTTGCCTACAATGGACATGTGATAGAAGAAAATATAATGGAAGAAGTATAATCTTCCGTGTGATCCTTAAAATGATACTTTTTAGTGGATAAAAATCAATGATGAGGTATCATAAGTTATTTAACTACTTGTTTTTAAGTTTCCTTTGGGGGTATTATAGTTAATTTCATGATGAACACATTAATAAATGCATTTTTTCTTGCATTAAATCCCGCTTAGGAGAAGAAGTTCTCTTGATCAAAGAATTTGAACATGTTTTGTCTTTACTTCTTACTGCTCTACCCTTGCCCATAGCAAACAGTCTCATTCAAGCCGAGCGCCCTCTCCCCCTGAAACTGCGTGAGCTTTAGGGTTCTCAGAGCACTGTGCTCCGAGCAGCACTATGGCTGAACGGACAGTTAGCATTCTATGACCTATTCGTTATCTTCCTCCCATAATCGTCTAAAACAATCACCTATATTTCAGTGCTACTAAAAACAAAGGAACTTAGTAACATCGCTGAAACTCTGGTGATATTTTATCACTCTTTATCATTTTTTAAACTTTTATCACTTTTCTCATGAAGTTATTGCAACTGTGCTCCTTGTACCACGTGTGAAGATAAACTTTCTCCTGTATGTCTGTTTGGTAATGACCCATACTCTGGAATAAATTTTTATTAAAAAGTGTTTCGCTTTTTTTACTAGGATTCTACAGACAAAGGACCTTCCTTGACAGATTTAGATCATTTTTACACTATCTGGTCCTTATGTTGGTGCATTTCTCCAAACTGTTTTTCTTTAAACACCACTTTTATTACTTTGAGTAACATGCTTTAATTGTATCTGTAAAATGTTTTCAATTAAATAAAGCAGAAGACAGTAAAAGATGTCAAAGTGCTAAAGAAAACATTGTTATTTTATTAATTATGTTTCCTGCATTTTGGAACATGTCTATGCTAGCAAGATGTTTAGAGATTTTTAGGGGAAAATTTGTTTTAAATTCAAAAGTAATAGGAAAATTGCCTGTACACATTGGTTACCACATGTTTTGACAGCTCATCCGCTCTCAAAATGCCCATCACAGTACCTACACAATCAACACCCCCATGACCCGCTGCAAAAAAAAAAGTCCAATGTATTTATTGTTTCTTGAATGCTCTATATTTTTACCTCCAAGACTTTGTCCACTTTTTATTCACTTCTCTGGAATGTCCGTCTCCATTTCTAAACTTCTAAGATCTATTTTGACTCAGGGTTCAACTCAACCAATTAGATAACTAGATGGTGTCACAGGCAAAGGGAGGGCTTAGGAAAGGGAACAAAATTTCATTCAGGGACTTTCCTCTGTCAGGCCCTGGTGCCAGGAGTGTCAAAAATGCTCTTGGTACTATCATCACTACAACCATGTACTACTGAATTGTGCCTACCTGGGGATCAGCCATGGAGAAGGCAGTTAGTTATATACACGGCCTAATTTAGTACTCCAGAACCTCTGTGGAGCAGGTGTTATGATGTCCACTTATACATGCGGGATCAGACAAGTCTGCTTAAAGCACATAACGGACAGTGGTAAAAATGGGATTTGCAAACAGGTCCACTGGAATCCTAAAGTTAGCCTCTTCTTTCCGCCCCTCATTGTGTCTTGTGCCTCTGCTCTGATCTGGAAGGTGCATTTATTTGGCTATCCTATTATTTATTTCTCATCCAAAAACCTGTATCATTTACTGTGTTATTTCATTTTCCTTTCCTTACATCATAAAAGTATGCTTGTATCATTAAATATATGCTTTGTTTCACAACCGGATTACAACTTCCTTGAGAGAGAATTATTACCCAAATAGTGGCAATTCTGATGCTTTGCACATTGTAGGTGCTTAATAAATAATTTTGCTGAGGACAATCATTAACTTTGGCATATATGTGAATGAAAAGTGAATGTTCTTTATATTAAGAAGAAGGAGGATGTGGAGGAGCAGAGGGAGGAGAAAGAATCCAGAGAAGGATCTTCTTATTGAAAGAAAAGAAAAAATGCAAAGTCACACTTTATAATTTCTCCCCTCTTTATTTTCATCTTTCTACCTCTTGACTGCAATCTTAAACATGTTGAGTTTAAGATGCTGAGTTTTTATTTCTTGTGGTATTATTTTTATACTGGGACCTACATATGTGGTTACTCTATATGTTAATTTTCCATCTAAACAGAAAATGAGATTCTACCAAAAAGGGAAATTGATGCTATGTATATATGATGATGGAAAGAAATGTGGGTGTCTAGCATAGGTTGATCTTTTTAAAAAATTTAGTTTTACATTAACTTTTAATTCAGAGGGGATTTATTAGGTTACTGCCACTGAATCACAGGCACTCTTTAGTTTCCTTGCTTTACCTATTGCTAAAAAATGCAATTGTAGCTATTCTTAACCTAAATGCTTCTTGGTTTTCTTTTAAATATTTTAAAGCAAAAAATGGGAATAAAAGTCCTTTTAAGATGAACCAGCTTCCAATATGACTAAAGGTTTAACTTCTTTTCTTGTCTCCTTCTCAGAAATGAAATCTGTATTCAGGATGTAACGCTTCTTCTGAAGTGCTTGGAGAACCAGAGAAAATGGCCCATTTTCATTTTAATGAATCATGCTGGAGAATAAATTTACATGATGTTAATACTGAGACCTGGAAGATGGTACGGTATGATGCTCATAATAAAGGATTTAGGAAGCATGACAGTTCTGGGGTATGAATGCTGGTAAGCCACTCATGTGTGACTTTGGACGAGTTACTTGAGCTCACAGTCCCTCCATAAATTGAGATGGAGTGCATAGGGAAAGCAGCACATTGCTGAGAACCAGCTCGGTGAGGCCCAAGTGAGATAAACAAGGCACTGGAGCTATACTTTCCTTACACACCCCAGGATTTTCTGCACATGAAGCAGCACCACATAGTTAGGCATCACTCATTGTGGATTCGTTAAATGACACTGACTGCAGCTGAGAGGCTTTGCTCCGAGGAATGGAGGGACGTAATCCTATCTCAGGCGGCCAGATGAGGAGGTAAACTGGAAGGATGCGGACCTAAAAATGATATGTTTGGCTCCATCTATCTCTCGGCTGTGCTGTCTTCAGCAGTTTATATCTAATAACCATATTAAAAAGAGGAATATGAAAGGGAAATCCATATCTATGGAGATAGAAGGTGAACTCATAGAAGAAGAAAGAAAATAAAAACACCAAGGAGGTAATTTCAAAGTTCAATAAATAAAGCTGGACCAAAAAAAGTCTAGCATGCAAGCGTACAAATTTGATCACAAGACTCTTACGAGATGACGTTTACTGTTACCTCTCAGCATTTGCTCATCATGCAGTGAGCACTCCGGAGAGCTCTGCATTTCAAAGGGTTTAGATGCATGGACAGGACCAGTTTCCCAGATGGGACTCAGGGATACTAAAGATGGCTAATATGATCTTTAGCAGATTTTTTTTTTGTCTTTTTGTGTGCCAGTTCCCTTATTGGGGTATGGAGCTTATCAAACCCACAGGCTACTGTAAAGATCGAAGGTGCTAACATATGACAAATGAAATTTGTTATTTTGGTTCAACATGCATCTTTGGCCAATTTGAACCATCAACCATATCAGAAAATAAAAGGAATTATTTAACAAGTAACTGGATTTAGAATTCACTTACAACTCCCTACAACTAAGACCATTGAAGCCTTTGGTACATTCAATTATTTGTTGGTTATTTCTTTTCTGGCCATCGTAAATGTTATGCAATGTGTGAGCCACCATGAAAGCTATTTAAAAGTTTTTATTTATTTATTTTTATATAAATCTTTTTAAAGATAAATTGTATTTATTTATCTTTAGAGGGGAAAGGAAGGAGAGAGGGGGAGAGGGAGAGAGGGAGAGAAATATCAATGTATGGTTGCCTCTCGTGCGTCCCCTGCAGGGAACTGGCCTGCAACCCAGGCCTGTGCCCTGACTGAGAATCAAACGGCAATCCCTTGGTTCACAGGCCCATGTTCAATCCACTGAGCTACACCAGCCAGGGCTATTTAAAAGTTTTTAAAAAGTGTATTTAAAGTATTTTTTTCCTTTCAAAATCATACATGAATAAAGGTAACTGAAATTATCCTGTAATTTGTCTTTGTTTCTTTCAGAGAAAAATAGCCTTATGATAAGGTCTAATCTGAAGTCAAAGTTTATGCAGACTTATTTCAAATCACTGATTATAAAAATTTCTTACAGTTTGGCTGCCCATGAAGTATTCTTATTGAAATTTTATCTTTTTAGCAGTCCATGTTCTATAGTATGTTTCACCTTGGTCACACCATGAGAAAGGAAAAGGGTCATTAGCTGAGAGAGGAGGAGGTGTTCGTGGCTTACACATTTGGGTTCTAAAAAATGTTCACAGCAATGATTGAACTTTATAATCTGTCTATAAGCTAATAGAGTATTAGACAAATCTTCTGCTAAGGGACAAGGAACCTTAAGTTCACACATCTTTTATTCCTTCCATTGTGTTTGGTCTACATGAAAACTCTAAAGACATTTGCCTTGAAATATTTTTATTTTGTTAGCATATAGTGCATTAATTTATTGCCTAACTGTATATATGGCAGAAAAATATATTTGAAGTCAATTTTCTCTTTTAATATGATATGTGTATAATAAGAACTAGACATCGTTCACTAGATTGGACTTGGGAAGAAAAGAATTTATATATATGTGTATATATATGTATATAGACATTAAGCAAAATTTCACACAGTACATAAAGCTAAACTCTCAATGTGGAAGCTCATTGATAGATATTTATATTCTACTCTGTGCAAGAACTGTAGGAAAAACAAAACCCAACCAATTAATAAATGAAGAGGACTTTGCCTGTTTGTTCATTGGGAGAAACTATATTGTAACTCATTTATTTAGTTATTAACTTTGCAAAAGATTTAAGCCTGCTATAGTGGCTCTAAGGAAGTATATATGATATCTTGAGAGAGAAGAGCCTATAGTTCCATGCAATATATCAGGGTTGTGGAAGCTGTTAGGTAGAGAGAAGACAACATCCAGGTTCAAAAGAGAAGTCTAAGGAATAAACACTGGTCCCAAGGTGTGTGGATCCTACTTCCATAGCATCCTGAGTCCCAGCACCAAGAGAGTGAAAAACCACCTTAGGGACAATATTACTGTTGCAGAATTTACCTGAGGGGCTAGAGTTTAGAGGCAGCTCATCAAATCTTTGTTTGTTTAATAAACCTAAGGCACAGTGCCAAATTGGTTAAATGTACCATGTCTGAGCTCACTCAAGCATGTTGCCTCAGTAAATTAAAGAAAACATGGAAAGGGAGCTGATCTGTTATAACTAGATTCAATGAAAGAGATTAAAGATTCTATTAGAAACTCTTCTATGTTTAACATACAGTATGTGTGATACCAAAAAATGATATTTCTGAGAAAGTACTTTGTATCATTCCTGACAGACTCAGATCCCTGTATTATGTCTGTTGATGTTCTCTGTTGGTATCTTTACTAATAAAACCATAGTTTAATCCTTCATTTTCTTTCTATATTGTATATTTCAGCTGTATGTTTGACTGCAAAAGAAAAAGTAAATTGCTTACTAAACTCAAACTTATTTATAAAGAAGTAAATGCTGGGAGGAAATACTCAGTATAATCAGTTCCCATTCCTTACCTTGAGCCAAACATTGATTTAGAAAAGACAGACTTTTTCCTGTGTGGCTCATATCCCTGTAGTTCCTGATTCACTAAGGAACTACAGTATCTTGGTATTGGATTTTTCTATCTGCAGATCAACAATGAGAAAATGGTTTCCTTGTAGGGGCTCTGGGAGGCAATATAGGTGTTGGACTTCAGTATTTCCATCACTTCCAAAAACTATTAGCTCAAAGCAAATAAGATTCCCCTCTGTCCAAACACATCTACAGAGGCTAAATTGTACTCATAGAAAAGAAGGGACTGAATCCATGAAGGAAGACTGAAGGGGTAGTGGGGAAAGAGAGGCTCACACTTTTTTAACACTACTTACAGGGCCTGTCTGTCCACCAGCTACAGCAATATGTGGTTAATAAATGTTTTCAATTAAATTTATTGGAGTGACATTGGTTAATAGCATCATACATGTGTTAATAGGACATTTCCATGGTACATGATCTGTATATTGCATTGTGTGCCCACCACCCAAAGTCAAATCATCTTCCTTCACCATGAATTTGTTCCCCTTTATCCTTTACTAGCCCTCCACCCCGCTTCCCTCTGGTAGCCACCATACAGTTGTCTGTGTCTATGAATTTCAGTTTTGTATCTCACATATGAGTGAAACCATTTGGTTCTTAGCTTTTTGCAACATGTTTTGCTTAGTATAATATTCTCAAGGTCCATCCATGTTATTGCAAATGGCAGTATTTCATCCTTTCTTATGGCTGAGCAGTGTTCCATAGACATATGTACCGCATCTTCTTTATCTAATCCTCTATCGAAGGGTGCTTTTCCTGGTGGAGTTCCTGCATTTTTCCAGACCACCACTGGCTGCTGAATTTAGAAAGAGTGGGGGAATCATCCCAGAAGCAGTGAGCAGCAACTGGGGCAGAGCAAGTTACCCTGATGATGTTACTGGTGGTGCCAGCATCAGCTGCTTTGAATAAAACAACAGATATGCAGAATATAGCACAGTTAAATCAATTGTCCTGATATTTTCTGAAATAGTCACATGCCCTTTGCTTCTAGGTAAACCCAAGGACGCAATTTATTTCTTACTCATACTTCATGCTTCCCACCTTTCAGTCTTTTAACTCACGCAATTCCTTTTGTCTAAAACTAGCGTGCTTTCTTCCGCCATCTCCGAATGGCCAAAACCCATCACACATATTTCAAATACCACCTCCAAATTGACTTTTGTGCTTAGCCATGTCCCTTTTTCTTGAAGTAAGGCTTTCTTTTCTGAACTCTGGAGTACTTTGCCCTGAATTTGGGCTATCAATCATGTTCACCCTGGCTGTAGAGTTAATTGTGACTGGGTTGTCTCATAATTCTCAGTGAACGCTTTGACAGTAGGATCTCTGTCTAATTTATATTTCTATCCCTCAAGGCTTATCAATTATCACAGGAGATACTCAGTAGATATTTGTTTAACACATACACAGACATTGAAATAGAGACAAAAGCGACACTTGGGGATTGAATTAGCTAATTGCTCCAATTCTTCACTGAATTTAGGGTATCCAGACAAAACTCCTGTTCCCTGGACTCTAGCACAGTCTTTCCTAACCTCCTTTCCTTTTTTCCCCTTCTAGCCTTCTAGACTCAGGTAAGGCCTTCCTGCCCACCCCTGTTCATCCATTCTTCCTTCTTCTTGACCTAGTTACTTTAATAGACAAACTAGGTCAACAGTCTAGGGGCCAACAGCCCCAGGCTTTTTTCTCCCAAAGGTAAAGATGATTGAATATTGGTCTATAAGCAAAGAATCCAGTCCTTGAAGTTCTGTTACAATTCAAAGAGTATAGGATCTTAAGAAATGACCCTCTCTTTCCCAGTAAGTCTTAAAGTCAGAACTGCAGGTTAAAACCCTTTGAGTCTTCTTAGACAATTTGCTTGTCTTTCTCCATATCCAGATAACCCTGAATATTTTTCCCAAGAACAGCATCTGTGATCTGGGTCCAGCTCGTTGCTCCTGCAGACTGAGGGAGCAACCTGCTTTGGTCTACCACCCTGGACTGAGCCGGCCCACACCCACTGTGTGCCGTATTCCGCTTAGGCCACATGTAACGCGGCACAGCATAAGCCGGGTTTAAGTCCAACGTCTTCTGCTTCTAAGCTCTGTGACTTTTTGAAGCCTAACTTAAGTTTTCGTTTCCTTATCTGCAAAACGGGGATGATAATGTCTACTTCACTGCGAAGATTAAATAAGAAAAGTCATGTAAATCATGTGGCACAATGCTTAGAACATAGTAACCTTTATGCTTAAAAAATGGTCTCACCTGTTCCCTGCATAAACACATTCTTTTCTTCTTCTATGCATTGTTCTCCCCATCTAACTTGCTTTTCTTTCTCTTTTTTAATGGAATTCTATTCAGCCACCAGTTGACTGTCCAATTGTCTTATATAATTTCATCTCTACTAGTCTGCTTCTCTTTTCTATAAACATCACTTATTTTCTGTAGCATGGAAATTAGATAGAGTATGTATTATCTTGTAGTCTTTCATGTTTTCTTATATAAACTTGACTATCAGATCTTTAAGGACAGGGCATGTTTATGGTCAAGTGTTTGGTCAAGAAAAGTAAACAGTAAGCATCTATTGGTTCAACAAGTAAAAGAAATGCCAAAAGGAAACAAAATAATTGTGCATTCTTTAGTGGAGTGACTCTGAGGTTTCCCAGAACTGTTTGTTACTCTTCTGGCTTGCTAATTTTAAATGTGACAAAAATGCACTGGCCCATTCATAAAGTTCTCTGGCATCATGACATGTCTTTAATCTTCTGTAGTTAAATATCATCACAGCTAAATGCAGTGATATAATAAAAAACAATCTATTATCATAATAAGTTGCCAGGAGTACAATCAGTCAATATGGCAGTTCTCTGACACCTTGCCATTCCCAGGCTCTTTCTCCACAATCTGTGACATAAGCTAATTTACATGCTTTCTATATAAAGAAGAATCAAAGAAGTCTCATAACTGATGTAGAAACACCAGGAATAGAGTTAAAAATGATAGCATCACATTTGCACATTACCTTGAGGATGCAACTCAGACATGGGCATTTGTATATTAATTTATTCTAGTGTTAATCAATTCTGAAAATAAGCTACCTCCATAGTCCCAGTACCATAGGCAGTTGAACACCCAAACTAGTGTAAGAAATTGAATAGAGAAGTATGATAGTCCAGGAGTCTCATTAGTTATATGCAAATTTTTTATAGATTCCATTGCTTTGACAAGAAGTTATTCATCTACATTTTAAACCTGGCAAGACATTACCGATTTCATGGTTCTATTCCTGTCACTCAGCTTGCCACAAACTCTAATGCTCCGTTACTGTGTCGTAAGCATGGCGCATGGGAGCTGGTGAACACAGCATCTGTCTCACACTCGGGCTGCATGCTATTTCACCTCCAGTCCTTTGGACATTGTTGTCAACTCCCAGCTCCCAAGGCTCCCAGTCTAATGGCATCACACCTGCTGCAAGGCCGAGGGATTCTCTGCAGCCAGCTCATGGCGGTACTTGTGGTAGGTCCCCACGTGTGCAGCTGTTTAATGCTCTGATGGTTGTTTAATGGCTCCTCTCAAATACCTATTGCTGAATGACAGTTATAAATCCCAGCCTAAACAAAAGTCACACAGTAGCAGACTGTCAGAGAAACCATGGAGATTGTTAGGACAGCGAAGTAATTACTGAGCAGCTATGCTCAGCACCCTCCTCCCCTGCCTTATCCCGCACCCCTGCACCCTCAGGTCACCTACTAAATTAGTAGTTGCATGAAAAAAAGAAAGCATGGAGTATTAGTTTTCTCAAAGAGAGAAAAAATATTTACTTCTTTGATTTTCTGCAGACGAGTAAGAAGTTTATTCATACATTTAAAATTAAACCCTTATTTTAATAGCTAAACACACAGAGCAAACACTCAGAAAGTGGACTCTCTCTCCAACATTTGCTAGGAGAATTTTTCATGCTGTAGCTGGCATTCTGGTTTTATTATGTCACTTTATGGGAAATGATACTAGATTTTTTTCTAATACAATTTATCTGAAGGAAAATATTAATTTGAAGGTTATTATCACAGTACTGAATTTCAATGAATTCTCTAATTCATTAAATCTATAAACTGTCATGCACACATCATGCCAAAGTGTCCAAAAACTGGGGAAATAAAAAATGAGGATGAAATTCGCAAAGTCCTGTGTCAACTATGTCCTGAAATTGCTCTGTATATTACTGCCTCTTCAGAATAATTTATTTTTTATGATAGCATGACTACTTCCTTTTAAAAGTAAGTTTTAAAAATATAGCTTTCTTTTTTTACATTAGAAACTTAAACCTCTGAAGTTCAAGTACTTGCCCAGGATTTGAACCTTCAGTTTTCAGCTCTATCTCTTTTATTAAAACTCAGTCACAGGAAATAATATTCCTGGATGCTTGATTAGATATTTACTAGTAATGACAACTGTTGTATTCTGTGATGCTCTTTCCTATTTCTCCCATCCAAGTACTAACCAGGCCTGACTCTGCTTAGCTTCCTAGATCGGATGGGATCAGGCGCATCAGGGTGCTGTGGCCATAAATTCTTTTTCCTCTTTCTGATTGAATCAGTGTAAACAAAGTAGAATCATGATGAATTAGACTTTGTTACTCAGAAATTCCCTTCAACATCCTACCTCACTTATTTTCAAATATATAGGATTCTGTATATTTATTTTCAACTATATGATTATTTTATATCACCATGCAATAATTTACATTTGCCAAAACATGCAGTATTTAAAGATAATTGATAGATTCCTTGTAATTGTGTGTGTGTGTGTGTGTGTGTGTGTTTGTGTGTGTGGTGTTCATACGTCCATCTCAGTTTTCATCTTGTCTTTAAGCTCTCTGTTGGAGAAGAGAATGCCCCTCTGATAGAAAGAACAGTTTTTACACGAAAAGAGGAGTCTTTTCTTAAGTCAATGGATATTTGATTAGACAGCATATCCTAAAATTTTCTGATTTTTTTTATCTATCTCGTTGAATCCCTTTAAATATATCCTATGATTTTAGTACATGGTTAATAAAATATTTGGAAACTTTTTTCTTCCCTCTCTTAACTGTTAGATTCATCCTTGAGAATTATTATGCTTTCTATTTCTGTCTTAATTTGCAAAGGGCATGGTAATCAATAATAACTGTAAAATAATGCAGAACAATTAGTTTTTCTTGCATGCTCATAATTTGTGTTGACATCATTTGGTATTGGTGTATGTTGGGAGGGGAACATTAAGCTGCCAACAATCACATTTCATACTCACTGTTATCAACAGCATTTTTTTCTTTAAATAAAGACTTTTTGAAACTTTGTATTTGAATATCGCACAAGCAACAGAAACGGATGTATTTTTCTCCAGAAACCAAACGACTTTCCAAACATAATGACTCTCTTAAAAAACAGAATGAGTCCACATGTTGCTATGAGTTCTACCAGATTAACTAATATCTATGCCTATTTCAAAAGTGAGTCTAAGCTGCTTTTCATATCGTGGAAGCTCACAGTAAATTCACTTGAGTAAAGAAGAGTTTTCCTATTTATGCCTGTAGAATATTTAATCACAAAAACTGAATTTAAACATCAGGGTTGACTCTCCTCAAATGCACATGGGTCCCTACAACCATTGGTGATCTGCCACAATAATTTTCTTCCTCACCACTCCTTCCTTGTCTTTATTAGGTCCTGAGTAGATTTGCTATTATTTTCTTACTCTCCGTTTACCTAATTTTTTTTTTCCCATGTGGTTCTGAGTCATCTTTTCTTTCCTTGCAGACAGGAAAGTCCTCTTGAGCTTCCACCTTCAGATCCTACGAAGGTGGGAGATTGGAAGGTAACTTGGGTGGAGGGACACAGGTGAAGCCATAAAAGGTCCATGCTTTGAGGCTGAGTGGCTGGCCAGACAATATTTTACAACTAAAATCCTACAGAACAGTAGAACTGATTATCTACAGTTTACTTGTACTCACTGCTTATTTTGCCACTGAGCCTAAACCCTCAATGATCAACTATAACTTTTAATTAACAGCTTAAAGAGGAATATAATTCAGTTTCTTTCAGTACCATACTTATTGGAAACCATTTGTAAATATAAATGAGGTGAAAATCGATTGCACTGAAGGACAGAAATGAGTAGAAATGCCTTTCCAGCTACATAGATACTGGAAAGCATCTCTGCTCCTGGGTATCATCTTAGGTATGTATGGCCTGGTAGTGAGTCCTGAAGGAAGTTTGGAAATAGCAACACCATAGAGTTCAGCAAGGGAAAGATAGTTACCTTTTTTACCTTGAAAGGGAATTGAACACTTTTTTAAAATGCTAAGTAATGACACACATTGCTTTAATTTCATTTCCAATGCAGTATGAAAATTATAATGTTTTGGGGAAACTCAATAAGCTAGGCACTTTTTCTGGAGCAAAATAAATGCTATTTTTAGAAAACAATTATTTAAAACAAAAACCAAAGCAAAGACAAAGAACAACAATAACAACACAATAGAGATATGGAGAATCTTGTCCCTAACCAAGGCCAAAAGACTTGTCCTGGTACTGAGGGTAAGCTAACAGCACAGTTAGATATTTTCAGTGCATTCACAGTTTAGGGCTTCTGACTCAAGCCTGGTGCTTCCCGCACTCTGGGAATAAAAGTCTTCTGTAACTGACTTTAAACATAAAATAAACAAATATCAACCACAAAAATATTTAGAAACCACAACAAACAAGTGAAATGTATGGAAGATAAATACTCTTCATAGTTTCTGACACAATCCATAATTTGAGGTTAAGTCATAGGCATAGGTCATATAACTCACTTAAAAGCTGCTTTGACATCTGTCATGGTTTAGTCTTCTGCTCTCACCCTGCAAACTGTCAAGAGGTTTTCATACGGAAAAGTGGTGTTAATGGGATTGGAGACACCTCTGCAGGCAACACAGAGAATGGCATTCAGGTGGGGGTCCTACTGCTTTGAGAGAGGAGGCAGTTGATACCACTTAACTTCCCTTTTTACTGGGCTGTGAGTTGGTCGTCCATTTACAATGGAATCAATGGAATGTTAATTGGGCCAATTCATTCCAAAGCACAGTTGAAACTTTTTACAGAGATTTTCAACTACAAGCACTTACTGAAATAAAAAATCGTATATACATAAATGTAAATAAAGTATTAATATAAACTATAGAAATGTGACTGTATTTATTAAACAAGTTAATTTTTAATGGTTTAAGGAGTACTAGTCTAGTAGCTTATTGTTTATGTTATTGGGAAATTAGATGCACATTGTGCACATAAGAAATTATTTCTTGCATGACTGGTTTCTTTTCAAATTAATCTGCTATATAAATTTAATTTACTTTGCAAATGTACTCACTATTTTGAAAATTATAAAAAGAAATATTTTAAAGTTGAGATGTATCTTTTAAAGTGTTCTAAAAGACACATATTCTTGTATCCATTTTTAGTATAATTTCTTATTTGCATGTATAAATATTGTATTTAATAGGAAACTTTTGGATTTGTGTGTATTCTAAATTTTGCAGACATAAAAGTTATAGGTACACCATTTTTAAACACTTTAAGAAAATCATGTTGCGTTTATCTTAGGAGTTTATTTTAAAAACACTGCCTGTGCATTTCTCCATGCAAGAAGCTTCCTGAACTGTTTATTTCGAGCAAACTTGCTACACTGGGCACAGCACACTTTGCAAAGAATTGCAAGTAAAGAAAGACATTTCATGGTAGAATTATGTGGATTTAATTGTAACCATACTTTGTTTCTTAATTCATGTATCATATCATTTTATCTACTCAGCCAAAGCTTATAACAGCATATATTCTTTAGCAATGTCCCTTTTGAGCTATCCTAACAGAATATATTGTTAGGTTGGATAGCAACCACCTGTCAATTTAGACAATAATTCACTCAAACATTTCAAATAGATTTTAAGATACAGCAGCTACCTTCAATTGACCTACCATACACTGTTCTCTCTGAGAAATAAGCATAGACTGCTCATTTTTAATCTAACCAAAACAGAATAAATCTTCATTGCAACATTAAGTACTGCCTTTTGTTCTGTGGTGGAGCAGGAGGAGTAAGACAATGACAGGTCATTGTGTCTCAATTGTACATCAGTGGGTGCTTTTTGACCTCCATCATTAGCATTTCTGAAGGTTCTCACATTTTTATTTTTAATGAATTATGCAAATCTCTCATTGGAAAAATATGTTCACATTTAGAACTTAGGTTAGCCTAAAAATCTTTTAAAAGATGTGAAGAAGGTGCAAGGCTGGATTTCTCGGTACATTACATATGCTATCACATTTAGACTTTACTAAAGTGGTAATAAGAGTCTCTTTTTAAATAGAAGCTTAGAGAAAAGTGAAGATGAAGGAAAAAAAGGTCACAAGCGTTTGGCCTATGACCATTGTATGTGCCTCAGTTAACCGCAGAAAGGGTGAAATGTGTATAATTCTGTGCTTGCTATTTAACAGCATACATCATCATTTGATAGTGCTTTAGGGTCGAAAGTGGTTCCCCAAATAATGATCTCCAGCTTGAATTTAATCACATCACAGTAAAATAAAACACTCCCATACACTATTTAAAAAAACAAAGTGACTTTTTATCCAGGGAGACGTATCACAGGTCATGTTCTACCGAGCAAACTCTCAATCCAAATCTTATTTGAATGGAACCCTGACCTCCCTGTGTGAAATAACTTCTTTTCTATTTTATTCATGTATACTTTTTAAGCATTTTGGTCAATATAATCTCAATGTGTTCAAATGTAATCATTTGCCTGCCATTCAGAATCAAAGTAACTTGGTGCAAAAATTCTTCTCACCTGACAAGGCAAGTGCTGCGGTGACACTAGGCAAAGTGCTAAAACGATCACATCTTTAATAAAATACTCCGCATTTCTCTGTAGATGATTCCTGGTTAGACAGGCGAGTGTTAGGAAAAAGGGAGAACCGAGGTTCTCCCATCTTTCCCAATGTTGTGCAGAGCAGGGCAGCTGAGCCCGAGGTGGGAGCGGTCTGCCGCTCTTCTCCCGACTGAATGATGAAAGTATGAAAAATAAAGACAAATTAGCTAAATTGCCAGTAAACTGCAACTTCTGAAGATTTTTTCTTCTGTGTAAAGAACAATCCTAAGAAGGACAGCAGAATAAAATCTCTAAAAATGTGTGTTCTGACAACTGATCATCATACTTCGTTATATGTATCTGAGTGAGTATTGCAAACAAAAATTTAGAGTAAGTATTGAGAAAGATTTGGTAAGATATTATTCACTTTACATATTCAAAAGGAATTGATTTAATATTTTTGGACTATTTCCATGATAGAAACTGGGCATTAAATTGTGCTTAATAAAGAGTTGGTGTTTTTAAACACAGGTGCTTTATATTTTTGAAATTCTCAACCAGTCAACTTTTCAAAACAACGTTAGCATTTGGTTAATATTCTCAAATATTAACAGGTAGCATTCATGAGGCATATATACTAAGAACTGAGGGAAAATCAATATAGACTTTTCTTATTTTTCCTTCCCTTCTATATTTTTCAGTTGTTTGTTCTTCAATCTTTATAGCTGTTATAACCGTTTTATAACCAGTCAGTTTTCACCCCTTGAAGATAAAGTCCATGAACTAATTCCTTGGGATGCTTAGAACGTTAGGGACTCTGCCAGCTTTCACATCCATGTTTTTGTTCAAACCAGATATTTTGCATGTATATTTCCTGTTACTATTGTGTTTCAAACATTCTTGAATTGGTAATGCTTTGTTTTTCTAAAGTCTTGAACTCACACCAAAATGAGTTTCCTTATTCGCAATTATGTAAGCATAATTGAAATTGTCCCAATTATCTGATGATTCCAGATGGCTCATGTACAGGACCCCACAACTAGGAGAGATTGGCTTTAGTTTTTTAACAACTATCTCAAATTAATTACTGGCAGTTTCAAAGGCTGTTTAAGGGAGAAGGGGTTTTCTCTCAATTTGGCGTGTGGCATCGCATCATATGCCTCAGACTATGCTGTTATGGAACAGATTTGGGCACTAAAAGCACATAGATATGTATGTTCATTTTGAGATTTATTTTTCCCAACTTATTTAGGTAGATCTAATACCACTGGTTCCTTCTACATCTAAGGAATATGTGTCACAAAAATATTTAATGAGTTGTTTCAGATCACATTGGCAAGAACACATCAAGCTTGGATAAGGTCTAGCACCTTGCCTATTTATTCCCACTCCACATGATAACAACGGGATCACCTGTATTCTACCTTAGGAGTAACAGTATATTTTTGGTTCAATAGTGCTCCTGAATACATATGATTTAGCTAATGAAAAAAGAAGTGTAGACCACTTTTAGTTTTTCAAACGATTTTTATACTCATTACTCAAGTGTATTATAAATATATACACCAGTCTATATCATCATAAGAAGTCATTGATAAATGCTTACAGAAAGAGGGAATGTTAGTCTAATAATGGATTATGGTACTGTCCACACTTTTGTTGTGAGAGTTAGTAAGTGTTTTATAGTAGCTCTCACCCCCCAAAACATTTTAAATTCAATCAACCTCTTCATATTTTATACCAAGAATCTAGCCTTACCCAATTTAATTCAATTAAACAAACACACACACACACATATATATATATATATATATAGAGAGAGAGAGAGAGAGAGAGAGAGAGAGCCTAGAGAAGACTGTTTTTTTACTTAAAATGCATGGCACGCACATTTCAAGGTAATTGCTTGATGGGCTTAGAAGCTGTAAAATCTGTTTTTGTGCATGATGTTGGCTGGAATAGTGGCCTATTAAAAACCTTTGTCTAGAAATTGCTGCCTCATCCCTAACCTTCCAGGAGAGTCTGACTCCAGCTATTTTCCAACAATCTTTAGTTATGTCCCTCTGACTGTTAAGCATAAGACAAGAACACTGCTAATTTTTTCTTGAGTTATGATGCTTATGGCATTTGTCAGCTATTTTAAATGTGTATTTTGCTATGTTCTCTTTGTTTCATCTAAATAAATATTCACTTTTGTACCTAATTGTGTATTCTGTCTTTTAAAAAGAGGCCTCAAAATCTTATAGGCTTATAGGCTTGGATCCTACTTTAGATGTTACTATTTTACAGAGAAACCAAAACAAAACACTGGGGAGTCTTGCAGAGCTGGGAGGTGGAAGAGCCAGGTTAGAACCCCCCACGCTGTTTCAAATGCACGTGGGCTGCATCACTCCATGATACTGCTTCCTGGGCCTCACTCGGGCTGTAACAAGCATCTCAGGGTGCACACCATCTTCTTGCTTAGAAATCTATCCCAACATGAAAAACGCACTCTCTCCTAACTAAATATGAGTCAACCTAAAGAAATCTGAAGAGGACTAAATGGTAATGAAAAAATACGATAAAACATTTAAAAAAATCTGAAGATAAAACTCAGGTCTGTGAAAACTCGTGTTATATCAACCCTAGGCAAGGCACACACTCTGGAATTCCACAGTTCTCCGCATGACTTTCCCTATTAGTTAAATGGAAATGATGATGATTCTAAGTTGGAGAAATAAATGACATTCTGCATATAAAACATATAGTATAGTACCTACCACATATAGAGGCTCAATAAATGTAATTTACTTTAACTCTAGGGCAACTGATCTAAAAAATTATTCAAAGGAATTGGAGTGTTAACAGCATATCAGAGAGATGTCTATAAAACATAGAACGCACAAATTGTTGAAGTTCATGTAGTAAGAAACTATTATCCTATAAAACATAAAAACAAAATTAAAGCCTCCTTTTCTTGTTTTCTTGCTTTTAGTTAGCCATTTTGCAATGGTTAGTCCAGGAATTAAGGTCATATTTATGACCTTATAACCAGTATACAAAGCATGTATTCTCCTGTTAAAACTAGTTAGTGGAACCCTGGCTGGTGTGGCTCAGTGGATTGAGCGCTAGCCTGCAAACCAAAGGATCACCGGTTCAATTCCGAGTCAGGGCACATTTCTGGGTTGTGGAACAGGTCTCCACAGGGGGTATTTGAGAGGCAACCACACATTGATGCTTCTCTCCCTCTCTTTCTCCCTCCTTTCCCATCTCTTTAAAAATAAATAAATAAAATCTAATAAAAAGTAATTAAAAAACATTTAGTGGCATTCTATCTTACAATTAATGGCAAAGTCCTCACCATGGTGCTATGGAATCCACACACCATGTCCTGACCCCAACCACATTTTCCACATTTCCCTTGCTCTTCATTCCACTGCAGCTACACCAACCTTCCGGCAGTCCTTCTGATAAGGCCTAGAATGCTCTGCCCCCAGGTATCTCCATGGCTCCTCTCCCTCAGCCCTTTAAAGTTCTTATTTTAATATTACTTTTCCGTAAGGCTTTTCTTAAGTATCCTATTGGAAATTGAAACCTCCAGCTTACTCCTAAATGAAGCTCATTGTTCCCTGTGAGCATTCCGTGGTGTGAGAGTTTGCAGCAGCGCCTCCCTGCGGTTTCCCCAACCCTAGCATCATTCTGTGCCTCAGCAATGAGAATAGAGGTATCGTACTAATTCGGAGTTGGGGCTGTTTCCCAGAAACTCAGAAGTAGGATTTTATTCTTCTATTAGTCATATTTATTTCCCTATAACTCAATTTCTCATTGAATATGGTCTTTCTGGAGATTATCTTTTTCTGAGACTCTGCTTTCTGATTGTTATTCTTGACCCCAAGGGATATCCTCTTTCTGTATATCAGTATCCACAAACAGGCACGCTTGTTGCCCCCATTTTCTTTCCCTATGCTCATTACCAGCTCCAACTGACCACTCGTAAGTACATTCACCAGTGACATGATCATTGCATATTCTCTTGTATCCTGTTCCACTTAGGCTTGGATTGTGGCCAGCATGTGGACCTTTTGGTTTTGGATTCACCTTCAGACATGTGTTCTAATTATTCCTCAGAATAATTGATCTTCATCTTGCTTCCATTTCAAAACTGCAGCAATCTTCCAGTTCTATGAGGATTCAGATCTATCCTTTGTATCTTGCCTGGTTCTTGTTCCTAATTATATATTAGCAAAACCCTAGTTCTGACTCAGCACATAATCTTAATGGTACTGAAGCTTTTAAGGAGGTAGGTAGGTCTGCTTTGAACTCTTTAAGTAAAACACTTTGTAGAGTGTCATATATATCATAAATTATTTTGCATGTTGAATCAGGCAGTCAGTCTGTCAGCATTTAGGGTTGGATTCCAGGGTTCTGTTGGTGAAAGTCAAATCAATGGTGGAGTCATAATAGAAAGAAGGAATAAGATAAATTCAAGCCTTTGTTTTATAAGCAGAGCTGCTTTGAAGTGAGAGCATGCTTGCCGTTTACGAAAGAGCTGAGAGTAAAACAAAAAGACAGTGGTAGGAGATAAAATCAGAGATGCAGCAGGGATTAGGACATCATATTGCTGTGAAGTTCATTATAAAACCTTTGGCTTTTACTCTGAATGAAATGGAAATCTATTGGGAGTTTCATGTACCGTAACACATTCTGACTTTAATTTATAAATGGTCATTCTGGCTGCTCTGTTGAAAGAGACTGTAGGAAAGCAACAACTGAAACAGAGAAAACATTAAGAGACTATCTTATAATCAGAGAGAGAGAAAGAGAGAGAGAGAGAGAATGTTGGTGACTGGGGCAAGGGTGGTAGCAGTTGGTGTTTGTGAGTATAATGGTTATATTCCATAGGTAGCTTTTCACAATGTTTACTTATGAGTAAGATGTGAAGTTTGACAGGAAAGAAGTTCAGAGTTTTGGGCAAGACTCCAAAGATTTTGGCATGAACATCTGAAGAATACTGTTAGACACAGAAATGGGGAGAATAATGTCAGTCAAATTTTGGAGAAATTATTAAAATATCTTCCAGTTAGGTTAGTTTTGAGTGAACATATAATCTATCTATGTAAGATTTTATATTAATGTCTTGTAAGTCAAATACCTATAACCCTGCAAACTCATTATATTGTATACTTTATCTGAGTCTTCTAATTCATATTACTATATAAAACCATTAAAATGGTAATAAGAAACAGAAAGTGGTTATTGGCAAACATTTTATTGCAAAAACCTGACAATTTTAAATCTCTCCTATTCATATTGTATTCATTGTGGATAATTTAACCAGATAAATTAAGATAATGTAAATTATTCAATTGTAAATGATTTAAAAGCAAACAGCACATTCATTTTATCATTTTTTTCTAAGAGCCTTTCATTAAAATTCAGCCATTCCGCAATTAATTCTCACAATTTTCTGGCCAATACATTCATTTCCTATCATAGTCAAAGAAAAGTATTTGCATTTTAAAAATCTTACTCTACATGTAGTTTATTGAACATTTCAAGTCTTGACAGTTTAATTCTATATTTGTGTTTTCAAAGGCAGTTCTTTTCATCTTACCTGTCTTATTTCTTTAAGTTAGTTATAGGTAAAATTATAACCTTGACTGCTATCTCACATTAACTCAAGACAAGAAAAATATATGAATATTGTGAAGAGATTTGACCTGGAAACTTTTCATTTATTGAAAAGGCCTCTTTTGGATGTTAGTGCATGAATTATTACCAGAATCCTTTAAATATTCATATGAAGTCTAATTAATGTTTTAATGTCGAGCAACACACGCTTGTCATTTGACCTATTCCAAAATGACACCTTTTTTTTTTACCAAATTGTTTCAATGTTAACAAGATAGAGAGGTTGATTATACACGTATTTCATGAAGTACTCAAGTGAACATAAAGTTTAATGTTTCCGTGTGTCCTCCCCTTAAGTAGTATAACTCACTCTACACTAAATAAAACCACGGACTGAACATATCTATCAAATAATTAACCTGTATTTTATGCAGCCATTTTCCAAACATTTTATGTAAAAATAATTAGAGCTACTCTTTTGAGGAGATCCTCCAGTTGGTAGTTCATGGGCAACACACGTTATAGGCACCATCTCATCCAGGCCTCATAGCCACCCTTCCAAAGAAGTACCCTCTTTGTGTGGCCCAGCATCACCCGGTGGTAAGTGGCAGGTAACAGTGTAGGTATTGTAACTCCAGAACTGGAGCTCTAAATGACAATGACACACTTCTTTAAGTCAGCTGCCATTTCTGAACCTGCAATATGGAATCATAAACATACTATGTGCCCAGAGTGTGCCATGAGACCTCTAACTCCAAACATGTATTCATGAATTTTCAGATATGTAGAAAATATAATTTAAAAAATAATCTAAGTTATTCATCCTTAATCCAACTGTTTTTTCTTTAGTGAGAACCTCATCTAATATCTTTTTTTTCTTTTTAAATCCTCATCCAAGGATATGTTCATTGATATTTTTTTAGAGAGGAAGGGAGAAAGACAGAGAGAGGGAGAGAAACATCAATGTGAGAGAGAAACATTGATCTGTTGCCTCCTGCACATGCCTCAACCTGAAATCGAACCTGCAGCCTAGTTATGTGCCCTGACTGGGGATCAAACCTACAATCATTTTTGTGGGACTATGCTCCCAACCAACAGACCCACCTGGCCAGGGCTCATCTAATGTCTTTCAAGCAGAAAAGAATTGTGGATATCCTGATTCTGAGGAATACTTAAGAAAATGCATTTTGAGTCAGCAACAGGGTGGTTAAGGAAATCACTCTTAGGCACTCTAAAACACCACTGCAGCCAATAAAGATTCACAAAAGAAATAAATGTCTGAAGGACAAGCTATTAAATGCATATGAATAGCTTTGACACTATGTATGTCCCGAGTAGGACAATTCTATTTCTAGGAATTTATCCCAAGAAACAAAGACGAGCATAAAGATTAAATTACACGGACGAAAGTTAAAGTTAATTTTTCTGGCTTTCCACTGGCTTAGATCCAGTGAAAAATTACTATTTAAAATGTCCATCAATAGGGGTTATATGGATAAGAAAAGAATGCCAGGCATTTGAAAAATAATGTTTGAGAACCATATTTTTTGACATAGAAACAAAGTCATGACAAATTTTTTAGGAAAACATAAACTACAGAAAAACATGAACTGTGCTCCCTTGGGGAGGTTAAAAATGTATCTTGGTATATCTGGGGTTTATCTTTGGTAATGCAGGTAAAAGTAGTTTGATTGCTGTGGATTTATCTCTCATTGTTTCATACAATAAACATCAGACCTGACAATGAAACAGAAAGATTATCTTAAGAAAGTCAGCATTTCATGTTTCTTTGTGTCCTGAAACACTAACAAGACTTAGCATCTATCATTTTCAAAAGAGTTCCTTGCTTTAGTAATTTCTTATTAATTACTTTACTTAATAAAGAATAAATTATACTCTTTATAAAGGATCCCTTATAATCTACAGTTGAGAATATGCATTCTATTTCATTCAAAATAATAATATTTTAAGTACTCCCCATCTGCGTGGCACTTTTTTGGGGGTGGGTGCTTTGGGAAACTTTGAGATAAAGGATGTGTAGCCCCAGCTCACATGGAGCTCAGGGACAGAAGAAGGAGTAAGACACATAATGCTCAACTATAATTCCAGACAAAATCTAAGAAGTATGTCAAAAGTGGTGAAAAGTCTAATAGTAATAGAGAGGTGAAAATTATTTACCATTCAGTGTCCAACAGATGTTTAATGGAGATGATGGCCTTTGGCCTTGAAATTGGATTTGAAGAATGGGTTGGACTTCTACAGATGAAATCATGGGGTTAGACATTTCCACTGGGAGGGGATTACACACACATGCACAGAAAACACTTTGGAAAGAATAGAGCAGAGTAAATAGTAAGGGTTTCTCATGCACTTAGTATTTAATAAGCAGTAGTAAACGATAAGGCTGGAAAGGGAGTTGTAAAAAGAGCCAAACTTTCTGAAAAAAACAAAACAAAACAACTAAAGTGTTTGAAATTTATTATTTATTTATTGGGAAGATATCAAAAGCTTTCGAGAAGAGAAATGACATAATCTGTGTTAAAGTATAAATTATATTAAACACTTAAGATCAACAATAAATACACTTAGGATTGAGGGACTATTAATTCATATATAGATTCATATATAGATCAACTGGAGGATATTTTTATTGATCTGAGAGAGAGAGATGGAGAGAGAAAGTAAGAGAAAGAGCTGTGAGAGAGAAACATCAATTAGTTGCCTCCTATACGTGACTTAACCCAGGATCGAACCCTCAACCTAGGTATGCGCCCTGACTGGGGATGCAGCCCTCAACCTTTAGGTGTACGTGATGATGCTCCAACCAACGGAGCCACCCAACCAGGGCCTGAATGTTGTTCTTTAGTTCGGCTAGAACACATAGGAAATTCTCTTTTCTCTTTTACTAGCAACTTTTTAAAAATTATTCTTAAATTTATTTAAATCAATGTTTTAAATCTTACCATAAATATTAATGTAAATACTTATGCTAGATACAACCAATTGTGGGAAATTAAAACCGTAATTAAGAAAAGGCAGCTTTTCTAAAGCAGAAGGGCCCAATTTACATGTGTGTATACACATGTACATATACGCTGATAAAACAGTCTATCGAAACAAGAGTCAATATTTTTTGTGTACTTGGAAACTGTACATTTTCCACAAAATATTGGTTCTATGTTTATGAAACACTGAAGTCTATTCATTTCCCAAATTCAACAATTCAAGGGACCTCTTGTGTCAATATAAATGCGTGAGCTGCAGTAACACTGCTAAGACTTAGCATTTCTCTACTGCAATGGAACCGAGTCAATGTATCAGTGGTGCTGCAGAGTCGAGGCCTCGCAAGGCAACGAGGGAAATTAAGAGATCACCTTGTTCATCTTCCACTGGGCCTATATCTTCCTCTCTAATTTTCCACAAAAGATGAAACCATGTGACTTCTTTTTAAAAAAATTAAAACATAATTTCTGTTAAATAATGTTATTATGAATATCTGTTATAAACTAAGTTCATTGTTTTTGTGTTTCTGAAGTTGAGGGAAATAGAAGCAAACAGTTAGCCAGTCATCCAATATATGTGATAAATTATCTTACCTAGTTCAAACAGGTCAACCTTTTAAACTGATTTTTCTCACAGGTGATTAACTGCTCATTTCCACCAATAGGTTACTACTAATCTAGCCAGCAAGCTCAAAAAGAGCACTTTTGGTTATATAGAGCTTAAATACAACAGCAAAAAAAATAATCAAAGCAATATTTTGATTACAAAAAGAATTTGAATTACATGTCATAGTCATATGGATTGTTAATATCATCCACCTCTATTAAGGACAGGCCTTCATTTAAAAATAGAAGTAAATTTTTTATGTAATAAAAATGAATATTAGCATTCTCTAGACTAAAAGATTTTTTCAGAATGTTGCGTTATGGCTTATAACTTTTATTCTTAAATTCTTTGGTAATCTTTGTTAATCCAATGCAACAAATTCTCAATGTTAATACTAAATTATTAAGCATTAAACTAATGTCATCCTTGAACAGATATCATTGAAAAGAATTCTTGGACAGTGTAGGTGGGAATGTATAATGGTATAGCTGCTGTGAAATATAGTTTGGCATTTCCTCAAAAAGTTAACCAGAAGTATTATATGACCCGCTGATTCCACTCTTTGGTATAGTCTGGAAAGAACTGAAAGCAGGGACTCCAACAGATACTTTTTACCAATGTTCATTGCAGCATTCTTCTCAGAAGTCAAAAAGTAGCAACAATCCTAGTGTTCATGAACTGATGAGCGCAACATGATAACACAACATGACGTATACGTACAGGTGGAATATTATTCAGCTGTACAAAAGCAATGAAGTTCTGACATGTGCTGCAACCTGATGAACCTTGGAAACATTATACCATGGGGTGTAAGCCAGACACAGAAAGTTAAGTACTATAGGATTTCAGTTACATTCAATATCTAGATTAGGCAAGTTCAGAGACCGAAAGTAACGTCTACCAATGGGAAGTTATTATTAAAGAGCAGAGTTTCCATTTAGTGTGAAGAAAAAGTTTTGGAAATAAGAGGTGGTGATGGTTGTACAATATTGTGAATGTAATGAATACCACTAAATAGTACACTTAATATGAGGGTCTGTGTACTATATTCTTATCTATGGATCCTAGATTGTGCTTTTAAAAAATCAGTAAAGCCATATCATTGATTTACATACAATCTACTGTACAGGCTAAATTCTTAAAGTCCTTTTCTGCTGTACGTTGCACTGCTGGTTGCCACTTGTGATCTATTTCCCGTCTCTTTAAGGCATTTTTTTTCTTTAGTACATTAATCCTCATGGCGTTTATTT
Organism: Anoura caudifer; assembly: GCA_004027475.1. Classification (NCBI taxonomy): domain Eukaryota; kingdom Metazoa; phylum Chordata; class Mammalia; order Chiroptera; family Phyllostomidae; genus Anoura; species Anoura caudifer. The sequence continues at coordinate 106,076 of PVKU01000765.1, read as the reverse complement.
GTAAACACTTCCAGGGCATATTAAATTGCTAACCAATAATAAATAGTTGATTTTTGAGGATTGCTCTTAACTTAATGAACATTTTCTTAATAATATCTCTACTACAGATGAGGAAGAAGGGAGGAGGTGGATGGCTTCAAGGCAGACTCTGAGTGCCAGTGCCAGGCCCTGCCTCCTCAGCCTGGCTGCCTATGGAGGGAGGTCTCAGGGAGCGAAAGACGCCATCATGGCTTCTAGGTTTCTGGCTTGCAAAATAGAATTGAAATAAAAAACTCGGGAAAACCAGATTGTGGTGTGTGCAATAAGCATGTGACACTATGTGGGAAGATCATTAATTTGGTTTTGGACGTATTAAGTTGTTGGTGCTTTCAAAGCATTTCTGTGTTTTACCCAATGGCCATGTTGTAGCGTGGGTGCTAAATTTCCAAGTTCAAACCTCAGAGAATTCTGTACTGGAGACATAAAAAAAACTATTAGCACGTAAGTCATGTTAAACTCATAGGTATGGATGATATGACTCAAAGGGAAATTTTAGAATAAGAAACAGAGATGAAAAGGAAAGAGACAGAACAGAACCTGTGACTGCCCATTGAGGAATGCTGGTACATAATGCTTGAATGAGGAAGATGAGCCAGCGAGAAAGACAGAGCAGTTGCTATCAGAGCTGTAACAAGAAATTAGGCCAGGCAATTATGGATGCTGAAGAAACAGAGGGTTTTCAAAGACTAAGAGATCAACGAACTCGCCTTCTTCTAAGCAGTCAAATTAAGGATTGAAAATTGTCCATTGGATTTCATTACTGAGATATCATTGGTAACTCTATAGAAGGCTGATTATGTGGGAAGATGTGGTAGGAACCCAAAGAAAAGGGCAACAGGGACAAATGGGGAGAAACTGAATTATCTGGCATCAGGCAGCTTTCTCCTGGACAGAAGCTCTGGCAGAGGCTATTTTTCCTTTGATGAGCCTCCCCCCCACCCCCACAGAGCCAGACTGCAGAAGCCATATCTGAGACTCCATCAACATGGCTCACACTGTTTTCCCCACCCTGGTGATTCTCTGAGGCCCTCCTCCACCCAAATTTCAGGCTGACCAAAGCTGTTTCCACTGAACATATTCCATATGAATGGCCTAGTTTAGCTCATATTTCAGATTTCCCTGCAATCTCTCAAAGAAGCAGTATCTGGCCTCAGCATGCCCTGTGTCTCTTGCTAAGTAGCTCCAGCCCTGATACTAGCAGCAGCTATCTTGATTCATAGCTCACCCTCTCCTGGGCACCTTCAAGCCAAGCACTAGTAGCAGCCATCTACAGATTACTTTGAGGCTCATGCCAGGTGGCCCTGGGCAAAACAGAAGCAGCGGCTGACCTTGGCTCACACCTCTTGGGAGGCCCCAGAGCCAGTTTACCTGCTGGACAGCAACAGACAACATCAAAGCGTCACCACCCAACCACTTTCACAAGTCACACTCAAGGGGTAGACTCATTGGGCACCAGAGCCCTGCTGAAGTAAGTTCTGCTCTTTGGGATGGGCCCTTACCCAGCTGATTGTTCATGGTGGTTTGAGGTTGGTGGCCAGTGGTCACAGCCAGTCCTTACAGATGACTGGCCTGGGGGTAAATCCCTCCCATCGACATCCAATAGCAATCAAGGCTCAACTACAAGAGGAGGGAGTATATAGTCCACACCAAGGTGTTCCTGGAGTACCCAGCTAGGGGTGATTGTGGGGGCTGTGTCACCGGACCTTAAAAAACACCTACTACTCTACCAAGCCTTGGAGACATAGTGATCTACATAACACATAGAAACAAACACAGAGAGGCTGCCAAAATGAGGATACAAGCAAAACATGTCCAAAATGAGAGAACAGAACAAAACTCCAGAAAAACAACTCAACAAAATGTAGGTAAGCAATCTACTAGATGCAGAGTTCAAAACACTGGTTATAAGGATGCTCAATGAACTTAGTGAGAACCTCAACCACATAAAAACGGACAAGTCAAAAATGATAGTACTGGCTTTGATGAAGAATACATTACAGGGATTCAACAATGGAGTAGATGAAGCAGGTGATGAAGTTAAAGATTTAGACGTGAAGGAAACAGAAAATATTTGATCAGAACAGCAAAAAGAAAAAAGAATCCAAAAAATAAGGGGATAGTATAAGGAGCCTCTGGAACAACTTCAAGCATACCAACATTTGCATCCTGGAGATGTGAAGAGAAGAGAAAGAGCAAGAAATTTGAAATCTTTTGGCGAAAATAATGAAAGAAAACTTCCATAATTTGGTGAAGGAAATAGACATGCAATTCCAGGAAGCACAGAGAGTCCCAAACAAGATGAACCCAACAGAAACTTTGCAGGACAGAGGGATTAGCAAGAAATTTTCAAAGTGATGAAAAGCACAGACCTACAACGAAAACTATCATTGGGACTGGAAGGACAGGGAAAAGGCTGCCCAGAAAAGGCTAAAAAAGTTCATCACCACCAAACCAGTATTATATGAAATGTCAAAGGGTCTTTAAGAAGAAGAAGAAGAAAAATAACAAAAATATGAACAATAAAATGTTAATAAATACATATCTATCAATAATTTAATTTAAAAATAAAATAAATGAACAAGCAGAACAGAAAGAGACTCATAGGTAAAGAGCACATTTTGAAAGCTGCCAGATGGAAGGAGGGTTGAGAGATAAGTGAAAAAAAGTGAAAAGATTAAGAAGTACCCATTGGTTGTTACAGAATAGTCACGGAGATGTAAAATGTAGCATATGGAATAGAGTCAATATTTTAATAACTATGTATGGTGTCAGGTACAAGATTTATCTGGGTGGTCACTTAGTAAGTTATACAATATCTAATCACTTGGGTGTCCACCTAAAATTACTATAATAATGTATGTCAACTGTAATTAAAAAATAAAAATGATTTAAAAAAGAAAAATAAATAAAAACTAAACATTTAATCTCTGAAAGTATAATCAACTTATAAACATAATACCAGGCACTTCACTTTAATTGTTCTACAACTTCCTAATGAGGTATATGTAATTATTATATCCATTTCATCTCCATTACACCACAGCAACTGAAGTTTGGAGAAGGGCACATCACTGATAAGCAGTAGAGCAGGAATTTGAACTTTGACCTGTCCAAGCAACCTCAAAGCTTGGTTCTTAATCTCTCTACAACTGAAAGTGATATAGGGCTTCTACTTAGAATTACTTTTCTCTCTAAAAACAATATTGAATCAAGGCTGAAAAGTGTTTGTGTGTGTGTGTGTGTGTGTGAGATAGACCTTAACCAATACTAAGTTTGGTATATTCTTCATTAAAAAAAACCTTCCAAAACAAATATCAAACAAACAGCTCAGAATGTGGAGGGTATGAATACAGTCCTAATTCAAAAGAGTTATATTGCTATGTGAAAATGAAATTCACGTAATACTACCTGTTTTTGTAGAAGATAATTGTACTTTATCAGTGTCATATTTAATCTTGAATCTTAAAAATATATTTGGAATAAATAAAATAAAAATTAAAAATATAATGATATACATTAGTTAGTTTAATAAACAGTTAATATACTAAATTGCAAGACCTGCCTAATGGAATTCTGAATACTATTCAGTAAGCAAAATGAAGATAAATGAATCAACCAATTCAATGAATATGCGAGGTGGGACAAAAGTAGGCTTACAGTTGTGAGTATGCAAAACACCGAGTTTATTATTATATTATTATGTATTAATTATTGTATTTTAGCCATAAGAACTAGAAACCAACTTTTCTTGCACCCTGTACAGCACAGTTACTACACTTTACTAATAGAATATTATATGTTGATATTAGTCATTGGGTATAACCATGAATAAAATAATTTTATATTTTTGGTTGTTGATATTAATAATCTGCACAGACTGACAAAACAGCTACATGACTTTATTAAAAATGTGACTAATTATATATAATAAAGGAGCTGGCCTGAATCTGTTAGACTGATCTCTTAGAAATCTTTTAATATAAATTAAGTCTATTGCTAGTACCATGAAGAAATGAAGGAATTAATTCTCACATGATCAAGTTTCTTAAAAATGCTAAATCTCAGTGTAGCATGTTACTTACAATTGCTGATAAAACTTGTAAACTTTTTAAGCAAGAGATCATATGTCTATGCCTCAATAGTCATTCAGAACGATAATATTTTATTTCTAGAGTTGTTCAGCATTTATTTCTGACACCTATCATAGTAAGTAAACTTAAAATTATTTAATATTGAATTGGTATATACTTTCATAAACTTGCCAAAATAAAATTTAAATTCCTGGTAATAAGTTAACTACTAAGGAGAAGTGAAATTCTTGGAGGGATATGGCAATTAATTTAAAGAAAGCCAGAGATACAAGTGTATTATAAGGGAAAAATAATAAGTTAAAAGTGTTTAAGTAAATGTAAGTTTATTGATTTCTATTGTCAAAATACAGAATTGGAATAAAACTAATCTACTTGAGAATAGTTTCTTTTTATTCTTTTTGATCAACATCTTAAAAATTCTGAACATTTTCAGCCTCATCTTTGTCGACTCAAAGATGTTCTCATCAAAATGGAAGGCTTTGTACCAAGAATTTTAGAATAAAGATCCTGTCATAACAGATGTATGTGCCAAAGGATGCCTTCTATCCTCTTCAAATGACATCCCAGAGTGACTGACAGTTTTTGAACACGTTCTTTGATGAGTGTGTTTCTAGCAGGCCATCACTTCGTAGCCACAACTTTGGTTGGGGAAGACATAACTACTCCACTATAATAGCTCTAAGAGAATTGATGTTTCAACACAGAAAATTGCTTTGTCTTTGAGGGATATATGCAAGTGAAAGTAAAACAAAACACCTTTCCTCTCCCTCCAATTCTGAAGAGCCCTCAACATGTGTTCAGAAATGCCTCCGTATGAGGAGACTCCGTACGAGGAGAATGGTGAACAGTGAAGAGATACTTGCTGAGTGTAATTATGTAGCCAGTTTCGGAACTAAGAGCTTATTCAGAACACCTAAAGGTGAAGGCTCTTTTCAGTGTTTAAAAACTTATAACAATTTACTGCTTAAAGGAGATAAATTCCCTGAAGAGTAGGTTTCTTTATACAGTAGATTTAAAATGTTTACAAAGTACATCTGATCTAGACCTGAGTTGTTCAGATGTAATTCTTTATTTCCATTTTTTGCTTCACTTTCTTTATTCCCATTTTTTGCTCCACCAGTTATTATAACCCTTAATTTTGATGAAAATGCTCAAAAATAATTCAAATATATATTTAAAAATATACAAATGTTTATTTTATATAGTTTGCCAAGATTATTTAGGAAATATATAAACATACTCTGTGACAATATACTTTCTAAACTGGTGAAAATGTCTACACTTTATGCCCAGATTTATAAAATACGCTACTCTTTTTCTGAATGTTTAATGTCTGTGTCTGGTTCTAGAGCAGAGGTCAGCAAACTTTTTCTGTATGATGCTAGACTGAATGTTTTAGGATTTTGGGCCAACAGGCAAAATCAAAGACAATGGGTAGGCACTTCTATGACAAGGGAGTATTTACATTTCTACAATTATTTTATTGATGAAATTAAAAACATAATAAAAATTGAATACAGTTTTGTATAATACAGACTTACTAGTGAAAAAATGTAATTCTTTTTTGGGAGGGGAAAATAATTGCCTAATTGATGCCCAAAGTTAATGTTTGCTATCATCAAAATTAATTGCAAATGTTCTGCTATAGTATGGTTTTATATATGACTTCTTTGAATATGTCTTTTCATCAAGGTAGGCAATGCCAAATACTGATAAAAATGCATGAGCACATTAATTGAGTATATTCATTGCTTTAAAGTAATTTATAATTTTATTTAATCATTTTGATATTTGTGTTTAGCTTGTCTTTAAATTTTAGATTAATGACTTCCAATTGAAGATCAGGTGGAAGCTCTTCAAATGCACAGCAAATGAATTTTGAAATGTGCACATTTCCTTTGCACTCGCATCAAGGCCTGAAAAGTGCTGTGGGCCTGTAGTTTGAACTCAGAAGAATGAATCTTTTGCAGATTTGTGTGAGAATGCAGATCTTATTTCCTGCTTTGACTTTATCAGGAGTGTCTAAAGCAGCTTGACATTATGTATGACTCTCAAAATTACAAAGTTCAAGTGTTCTAAAAAATTCTGGTAGTGTAAGTTTCATATATGGATACTACTTACCTTTTTATTAAGCAATGTTATTAACTTTGTAGTAAAGGCTAATTTCTAAGGCCAACCTGGCTGAAATCACAGTGCTGAGGGCTCAAGGTGGCCCTGGCATTGTAGGTTTTGGATCCTTGTTCTACGGGATACTGAAGACAATTATTCAAATTGTCCCCCAGTAATATTGATTGTTTTTTATTTGCCTTGAGAAAACATGGAGAGGCCTTACAGCGTCCATTCATTCACTCATGGCTTTCCTGAGGAACAATTTCTCAAGATCCTACATATTATTTGAATTCTACTAGGTATCAGAGAACTAACGACAGTCTAGTGAAGGAAAAATCTAGTCAACAGGTAATTCCATCATAATGTAGTAAGTTATAAAAATAAATATGTGAATGTGTTATAGGAACAAAGATGACAAAAACAACTAACTGTGATTTATCAAATGCCATAATTTGAAAAGAAACACCAGATAAGAAGATACTTGTTCTTCATCATAAAGCACCTGTAGTAGTTTCTTAAGTTGAGATCTCAGGAAAGAAAATTCTAGATAAAGAGATCACTTTGTATACACAGGGCTGGAGACATGGAAAGCTCACCTGTGTCCAGAGAATGAGAGCAAGTGAAAGCAAAGTTGGAAGGAGCAGGGGAAGGAGGGCTGGAGATAAAGAATAGTGCTAGAACGATGTGGCCTTTGGAACCAGGGCTTCACAAGCTTTGATGTGCAAACAGATCACCTGGACAATCTGTTGGACAACGTGCAACTTCCTTCCGACTGAGCTGGCTGGCAGGGCCTCCGTTCTGCATCTCTAACAAGATCGGTGGTGGTGCTGCTGCTGAGTGGAAGACCACACATGAATAGCAGCATGCTCCCCAGCTCTAAGGGTTTTGGCTTTCTTCCCTCTTCTGGCAGAAAATTCAATGTCATTGACATTTTAAGCAGAGAAATAACACAATTCAATTTTGGAATTTCAAAGATAAAGCTGTAGGTATGAGGAGTATGGACTCTATATAAGAAAGAATGAGGATAGGGGACAGCTGTTGAGAGAAACTCATTCAGGAGAGAAATGCTGCGAACCTACAATTAGCAGTGAAAATGATGATAAAAATTTTAAAAACATTCAACACGTAAATATGCAAATTGTGTGAAATGCTGGGTAAGGAGAGGGAAGAGGCAACAGCTCTCTTCTCTACAAAATATGCACCAGGCAGCCATAATAAAATCTGGCCCCATTCCATGCACACCCCTGTATTCTCCAGTAAAAAAGCAAAAACAGCATTTGATTTTTCTTAGTGCTAAAAAAGGGACTTAGTAACAGGACTCATTCCAACAGGAAATATACAAGAGAAATATTTTGGCGTATAATAGCTAACCTCCATGCTGCAAAAACTGATGTCAGAGGAATTTAGATTCTGCCAGTGTAGGAGCTTTATTTTAAGTTTCCTGAAAAAAAGTCAGATGGTAAGTTCTGTGTATTTTCTTAAGAATGGTGTAGTCATTTCTCCTCTTTGAGTGGCTTAGGCCTGCCAAAGACTATGATTTTTATGGTCTTTTTAAATCCAGTTCATGGTGCTACAATGTAAGGCTTCAGTAGTGCTTGATAGGCAAAGAAATCAACTGTATTTATGAAATTAACTGTGTGTATCTATAATGTATGGCTTCTGTAGTGCTCAATAGGCAATGAAATCAACTGTATTTATGAAATTAACTATATGCAGCTGCTTGGTCCAAAGACTAATTTAGATAACCTTCACAGAATGAATATGCATATAAACGCTGCATGGAAATGAAACTATACTTGAATTTCTATGCCTTTTAAAAGAATACTATCAGATAGAAATAGGTTGATAAAACTTTATACTTGTCTTATTCAATGTGATTCAGTTATTTATAAATACAGGAAAAACATAGCAGAATGGCAAAAATGTAACATGAGGACATAACAATCAGACTGGGATCCAGAGATGAAATTAAGCAATGTACTGTATATTATTTTAAGATGCATATGCAATAACAAAGCACACAAATTGGACTCTGAGCTTTACGGCAGCCATGTATCAGTTAAAGCTATTCATCTACTATTCCATGTGAATGTTGAAACAACTTCTCTTTTATACCAAATGGGAGAGAAATGAGTAAGCCACCACATAGCTGCACTCTAAAATTATATTATGTTTCAACCTTTGGCAAGTTACTTGTAGCTCATTCTTGATGTGCTATGAGTCTTGTAGTTCCTCTGAAGATTTGTTCTTTAGTGTATTTACTAAGGCGATATCTGTGACATCTGGCTGCATCTAAATTTCACATTTATTTATCTCTTGCTGAACTTCTGATGTGATGTGTTAATTTGATTTTTTCCTATTTGTTTTGATAAACTTACAGTGTTTTTCCAGAGTCAAAAATTGAGGCAATTTCTCAGGGTTTAAAAAAAATTAAAATTGACTGAATCATGGGATATCAACAACACTTATTAAATCTCTGAAGTTTAAAAACATGACTTATCATGTGTGCACAGAATTGGTTTTCCTAGAGTAGTCTGTAATGACAGGCAAAGATTACATAGTGAAGCCACATGATCAGTATATGGAGAACAACTGGGAGATGTACTATACCTGCTATTAGAAAATAACAGTTTAAAATTGACCTTGTTACCTCGGTACTGATTGTCTACTACACCACTACAAGGGAATCCTTAATGTAAGGTTTTGATGTCTGTATCAATTGCTATTCTCAACTAAAACTTATTCTCTTAAAATCAATATTCCTGTTTATAAACTAGTTCTCTGAGTTATTACAAAACATAATGATGTTTTGAACAAGCTAATGGTTAAAAGAATGTTAATCGATTTTCCTACTTGGAAACAAATTGTGCAGATAGCTGCCTTTTATTCCATACCAAGTTGGTTCATTTGTAGAGTGATTTAATTTTGATTCAGAAGGATGATGAGAAATAAGAAAATGTTTGAATTTTCAAGTCATTCCTTTCTGTTGTGACATTTTGTTCTTTTATTCCATCATCTCCATTAGTTTGCCAACTGGCACTGACAGGGGTGTAAAACTACTGCAAATTGTTACTTCAGCGGTGCTCTGCCTGCCAAAAACAGATCAGCCACTGCTCTAAATGCACCTTTCACTCTTTCCTAGCTGAAGCACTCTGAGCCTACACTGCCGCTGGGTTGTAAATCTCACCAGCAGCATTTGAATTTAATCACCTGACTTCCACCACTTTAAGATAAACATGCATGGATGCAATCATTATGAAAATGAATGTCTAGCCTGCAAATTGAAGAGGTGTGGGGTACAGGAAGGACCACAGGGGCGAACACCACACTCTTTTCTTTTTATGGCTTCATTGGAACTGATTTATCCATCTTTTTCTCATCTCCCCTGTCATAGAAGTTATAAACTGCATCACCTTTCCTTAACCCAAGAATGCAGTCAAGCTTTTCCCTATTGGAGACCTCTGTGGGTCATCCAACAAAGGGCCGGCTGTAGTGATGAATGCTGCACTTTCTTCTGTGGGTCTAGATGCTTTGCACCTTCTCTGGGTCAAATTAAGACTTTTGAGAATAATTTCTGGATCCCCTACACAGTTGTGAAACTGTCAGGATTTTCTGGATGGGTAAGATCAGCAAGTATTTCAGATTTGTTCAGCCAACCACAGAGAAACAGGCTGAACACATACAAATTTTCAGATGATGCAGATAATCAGTTAAAAAATGGAATTCTTGGCTGAAGCCTGGCAAATGGAATTTAAACATGTAAGGACAGAAGAGTCATATTGATCCTAAAACTACGAAGAAACACAGATATATTCTTCCAGTATGTCAAACTTTGTTACGAGTCATGGGTGCCTCCTTATTTCTCATTATCCATCCTCATCGTCCAACAAGCACATCCATTTGGAAAACTAGATATTAATCACTCTAGACCTGTTTTGCTTCTTGCAAATAGCACTGTCTTTATTTTTATTAATATTTCTTACTTACATGTCAAGAATTAACTCTTCTCATTGGCTAGGATATTGGACTTACATCCTCTGAAAAGCTGTTGTAACTAACTTCTCATAAAAGAGACATTAGTTAACTGGGAAAGCATATGATAAAGGAACCATTATCTTTCCTTATCACAAACACCACCACTTGAATGCAATTGTGTAGCACAGAACTATCTTTTTTTTAAGTTTTCTCATTTGGAAGGATAAACGTTTGTAAATCAAATGTTTATCCTTGAAGGTTGAAAAATTTATGTCTTGAAGGTTTGAAAAATTTCCCTCCTTGTTTTCAGTCTAACTGAATATTATTTCAAACTAGAAGTCAGATCTTAAAATATAGGTGGTAGAGAGGAGATAGGCAACTAAGTAAAATAGATAAAAACATTCTTAAGCTAATGTATAACAAGGAAAATACATCTATGAATTAAAAAATATATTCTCCACAGCTGTAATAGGAAAATACAGTTCATTTTTAAACAATTATTATAGAAACATAAATGTTCTTGTATTGTAATCTATTTTATATTGTATCAAGTTTCTAATAGACACATTCTTAAAGGATTAATTTTTAAAGTCACTAAGAATACCCTTAAATTTAAAGTATGCTAACAATTTCATTTCAGTTCAGAGAAAAAGTGAAATATTTTAGAGAAAGTTAGTTTAAGTACAGTTTTGTTTTAAAAAATACCAGTATAAATATGGGCATATCTACCAAAATCCAGATGGAAATGGAAAAATTCAGTCCAATATTCAGATATTTGAAAAAGAAGCAATACTCTCCCTCCCTCCAAACAAAGAAAGGTAAGGTTATTTGTAAACATTTTCTGAAAGATTTTTTTATGTTCATTCATTACATCTATTGAATATTACTTTATACATAAAATAAATCCTTAATGTGTTGTGCTAATTAATTAGGTGATGGGAAAAAAAGTAGAATCTGAATAACTTACCATTCCTTTTCTATGGAAATGTTCCCAATTGTGAATACATTTGCCAAGTCTATATGACAGATTGGGTAACAAAGTTCTATAAATTATTCAGGTATCTCAAACACATTCACTTACTGGTGTGAAAATACTGTCTGATCTATTTCAAAAAAAAAAAAAAAAAGCACGAGAATTTGTATGAGAACAATAAAAGGTGGTGGCTAAAACTTCCAGGCCCAGCCTGAAGGCATGGCTGCATATTTGGGGTTTAATGCCATGCTAATTATTCTTGAGCTAAAGGAAAAGACACAGTTGCTAGCAATATGAAGAGAAAATAACTTCTACTCACTAAATGACTTGGTATTTTATAACCAGGACCTTGGTGCCTTGTCCTCATTGTCACGGTAGGAAACAGGCTGAGAGGGTCTGGTAACTTCTGCACAGCCGTGAAACCCAGCTTGGGTAGACTCCAAAACCTGTCCTCTTACCTCCCGACTTCAAAGAAACACTTGCTTTGGTTGCTTTAAAAGAATACCCTCTCTTTCCATGTTAGGTGATTCATTCATTCATTCATTTTCCTATTGTGGCTATTAATTTATCTGTATAAATTTAGGGATAATTCCTGTTTTGGGTTTTTGAATTTTCTGGTTTTACTAAATAATTTAGCAGCACTGTATTTAGTTACATGTTGTATAGTGAAGCATTCTTACTCTGACAGCCGGAATGCTAAGCCCATGAATGAGATTATCAGTGCCGAAGGACTTCCCTCCACCAAGCTTCTGACAGCTCCTCCCTCCCTCTTGGGGGAATCAGGTGCACTGATGGCACCTGAATGGCATTGGGCATTTGCAAATGATTCTCTAACAGCAATGAGAGAGAAAAATTTACCAGACCTTGTTATTCATCAAGGTATAATTTTGCAAATGCTTGCAGAAAGCCACATAGTGACTAACAGTACAGCGCATTATAGAGGGTTCATTAAATATCACAAGCCACCTAATTCACAGCTATTATCTGCGTGAATTCTCAATATTGTTAGAATATTTTCCCTTCTGTCTATAAGGGCTGCCCCTCTGCCTTCTCTCCCTCCTCTTACTTTCCTAAATCCAAAATGTAAAAATTATTCATTTGGGGAACATTTGGGAAGACAACAATACTGCTGTTTGTTTGTTTAAACTAGATTAGAAGTCCCTGTATTTATTTTGGAGAAGCCAATGACTCGCTGGCATGGAAGGATTATTTGGGGCAAATGTTGAAACGCTGCGCTAAGGCAAGATATGAGCAGAGTTGACTGTGTCTAAAGTTAAAAATGGAGCAACACTAAAATTTTGTAATTTTAACTAGCTTTACATTAATCGAAAAGCCAAATCTTTTAAATTTAAGTCCTAAATAGACCAATTCAAGGTATTTGGGGCATTTTTAGTAACAATCTCTTTATATTTGTGTGTTATTCTTCCTTCTAATAGTGAGCCTGAGCTTAACAAAAATCCTAAAAACTACAAAAAAAAGACCCACCAGAACTTATACTTTTGCATCCTTCTAATCTTAACTTTAACAATGATGTCATGTGTACATACTCTATGGCAATCCACTAATTTAAAGTTTTGAGATACATAGGTCTGGGCTGTTTTGTAGTATTTCTTAGCACCAAGTTATACAATTCTACAGTGAGGAATAGTGGAATAGTGACATGATTTGCCTTTACAACCTTGATTTGGCACTGCAACCTTAAATTTCAGATCATTGCAACTTTCAGTCTTTTATATAAGTTTAGCATTTCACATTAATTAAAGTCCCAATAAACTGCATCTGTCACAAATGATTTCTTTAATTTGCCAATTTATATGTCTATTTTCAAAAAGCTAAAAATATTTTTATTCAATGTCTATACATATATTTGTCATTTTTCTAAACCACTCAATTTAAGAAATACTTAGGAACTGACATATGAAGTAGCAACCAGCATTAGCATAATAAATATTCTTAGTTTTAATTTAGATTACTAAAAATATTCTAATAAATCACTTTAATTTTCAAATTTACTTTTAATATCACCTAATACTGTAAACATGCTTTAATTGGTTTTTCTTTATAAATTCTTGTCCAATCAGATAATATTCTGATAAGAGAAAGGATACAACAAAAATACTTGAATTTGCAGATAGAAAATTAACTTCCAAACAAGTTAACTGTTGCTGCCTTATCTCAGGGAAAAAGTAGACAAACAGCATATATTTTAATTCTGTGCAACTCACTTTTAATAAGACAGAAAGTGCTGGGTAGTCAGCATAAGTAAGGCTGCAAGATTTTGAATATGCCAGAAGCTTATCAGGTATAACAACGCTAATTTTTTTCTAATAATGTAATGAAGTCTGAAGCTTTCAGAGAGATGCAACTCTGATAATAGGCCTATTTAAAACATTAAGAAAACCTTGATTATGGGTTGCTCAGCAGCTTCCAGATGCTAAAGGAGAAAGCAATTTTGTCATAGGAGGTTGTTGCTCCCAGAAAATGCATTTCCATTCCAAGGCCGCAGCAGCACATTTCAGTTTCTCCCCGGAGGTAGTGGAACTCTCCAGTGTGCATCAGATGATGCATTCTGGGTGATTTGTGAGTCTGAATCTGATATGTATTGCCATAATATATGTTTCAATAGCCACAGATTTCCTCTGGGACATTCCTGGATGCCCCATATGTGTGTATTGAGCACAGAGTAATCTTAACCTGTTCTGGCCTGGTGCTCCTAAGTTAGGTATTTTAGCTCTGGTGCCAGTTTATATTGCTATGTCCCTATGGCCAAGGCTGAATAAACCACAAGGAGTCCTGGGATCCTCATGCAGGCCTTAGAATTGGCACCTTGATAGTTCCCTAATAGTATATTCTAGATTGATCGTTTGCTGCTTTGGTTTTTTTTTTTTTTGGGGGGGGGAGGTACCAATTCTCTTACTAGGGTACCTCTAGTTATCTTGAAAATATAACCCAGTGGATAATATGTAAGAGAAGAAAATGAAATATCCTGATACTTTTTTACCAGAATATTAAAAAATATGGAACGAAATAATATTATCTAAGATAATAGTAGTATCCTTTTGGTCATGCAGTAGGTGGTTCTTGAGTTATCCAAGGAAAAGGACACTTTCAGAAGAAAATATTTTAATATTTTAGCTCTTGTCACTTTGAAAAATCCCCTATCCAAGACTTTGAAGACCTCACATTTGTTCTTATATTTTAGTTTTAAGAGTTGTCATGATTTCAAAATTGTTAAAATATAAAAATGTTGTGGCATAGAATTAAGAAAATGTGATATTTATAATTAAGAATTTGCCTCAAGCCCTGACTGGTGTAGTTCAGTGGGTTGGGCATTATCCTGCAGACTGAAAGTTCATCAGTTCAATTCCTGGTCAAGGCACATGCCTTAGTTGTGAGCCTGGTGCCCATTTGGGGGCATGTGAGAGGCGACCAATAGATATTTCTCTTGCACAGCCATGTTTCTCTCCTCCTCTTTTTTCCACCCTTCCCCTCTCTCTAAAAAATAAATAAATAAGATCTTAAAAATATAAGTTTACCTATCTTCCTCCAGAATTGCTCAGCCTGAGGACTTGACCTTAATGTACTCATTTGTGGGAATGTAGATCTTTTTAATATGCTTGTAGGTATAGCTGAAAAGACTGTACAATCTATATTATGCACAAATTAAAGTAGATCTTTAATTTTAGTTGTATAATTTTTACCATACTCATAGTGATTCATTTTTTAAGAAAAAGATCTCCTTCATTTATATTTGTTTTCATAAGCTCTTAAAAAAACTGCATTAACATTAAAAGATTACATCTGATGTTAACATAGGTCACTTGGAAACTGCATGGTTTTCTCTAGTCAACAGATACAAAATATTTATAGGTGACTTAGATTGTATTGCATTGTGATGTGTAATCTCAAAAAGTAATACCTTTTTCATCCATTAATATTATTTTTTAAAGATTTTACTTATTTATTTTTAGACAGAGGGGAAGGGAGGGAGAAATATAGGGAGAGAAATATCAATATGTGGTTGCCTTTCACGTGCCCCCTACGAAGGGGCCTGCCTTGCAACCCAGGCTTGCATGCTGGCTGAGAATCAAACCGGTGACCCTTTGGTTCACAGGCTGGCACTCAATCCACTGAGCCACACCAGCCAGGGCCATTAATACTATTATTATTACCACTTTTTATTAGTATTTCAGTGTATATATTAACAATTTTAATTTGTCTAGAGAAAGTGAAAAAATAAACATTAAATAATTTAAATTCAATAAATATAAAACTTTCAACTCAAATTTTTCTCCAAAATTCATGTGATACCACTCTTTCTTGGATTTTTTTGTTTATTTTTTTTAATTTTAAAACAATGCAACCTCCACAATTTTAAGTTTAATTTTTTAAAGAGTTTTCACATATTTTAAGAAGAGCATTTAAATTTTTTTTCAAAATAAATAGGAATCTACTAATTAAACTCAGTGTTTCATGACCTATTAAGTCAGTAGTTATTATAATCCATCTTTAATTGGATTAGCTATAATTACAATTAAATGGTTCTCTGAATCATAAAAGGTTAAATATAAGTAATTTTCCATTTAAAGATTTAAATATGAGTTGATCATGGTAAGAAAGGAAAAATACTTCATTCTAAAGTTAATTGCTAAGCCTTTTTGCCTACTTTCATGAAGTTGACTTTCTTATCACTTGCATTTTTATTCATAAAACTTGTCAGCTCTACCATATAGTGTCCAAATGTATGCTACCTTTTTAAAGTAAATTTTTAATAATTTATAAGTTTTATAATATGACTACCACATGTATGTAAGTGTGGAATAAAATATTTTTCTTATATTCAACAGGTTACATTTCCACTTAAATTGAGTGTGTGATAGTGGTATTACTGACCAGAGGAAAAAGAAAGACTGAAGGCCTCCATGGCCAACTCATTCTTCATGAGCTCTTTCTTTTTTTCTTCATTCTCTCCCTCCCTCCCTTTCTCCCTTCCCTCCCCACTGCATTTCTCTCACACACGCATATACTCATATACATATTTCTTTCACTTTTTAGCACCAAGTTTTTTAAATTAATATTTTCCACCTGTTTCCATTTAGAGACAAA
The DNA here is from genome assembly GCA_004027475.1 of Anoura caudifer. Classification (NCBI taxonomy): domain Eukaryota; kingdom Metazoa; phylum Chordata; class Mammalia; order Chiroptera; family Phyllostomidae; genus Anoura; species Anoura caudifer. Next base: position 89,783 of record PVKU01000765.1, on the reverse strand, counting down.
TCATTCAAAAGTAACAAATTAACTTCAAACTTACAAAAAATTATGTGCAAGAGTCATCAAACAGGTAATACATTATTGTGCTGAATCACTAAGTTTGAATAATTTGGAAGCAAAAGTCTGCATTTCTTGTTTAGACATTTTGTAATTAACTATTTAATTTGAGACTATTTTAGAAGAGGAATAAAGGAAAGAAAAATGCATAAAAAATAACGAATTGTTGCAGTGTGTTATTTGCTTCAATTACACAAATATTATTAAGGAAGAAGCATGCATCAGAAGTCGCTTCTTAGTAGAGGTATATGGTAAATTCCCAACCACATATTTACAAAGTAGTACGTAATTAGAAACATAAAGTACAACATTCTGAGTTCTCTTCCAGTTCACCATAAAGAGAAGATATGGCACCTAAACAAGTTACATATAAAGGAATTCATAAGGGTGGGGTAACCCAGAGCTGTGAAGTAAGGCTTACAATAGGAAATGCTGGTAAGTGGCATGTCAAGAGGAGGGCAGATCATGAACAAAGGTCTGGGGCCAAGACTGTCTCAGGAACAATGCTTAGCCCCGTTGAAATACAGTGTGGACCATATATATATATATAGAAAGGGATCATAAAATGAAATTCTGAAGAGGGTAGCTTAAGTGGTATCATTGAGTATCTCAACTGCCAGTTTGAGGGGCTCAAAATCAACAAAGAATTCCCAATGAGGAAATGACATAATGAGAGCTATGTTTTAGGCTGATTCATAGACAAAGAGAACAGAGTGAAGGGACTCTGGGAGAGAAGAGAGCAGGCATAAAAGCTTTGTAACGGTCCAAGCAAGAGCAACGGATCTCAGGAGGAAATAATCCTGAATGAGTCAGACTACCCTAAGCCTGATGGGTATGTTTTCAAACATACTTTTGAAAACATCAGCAATTTAACATTAGAAATTTAATTATTTTACAGGTATCAGAACATTTATTAGGATACAGCTCTCTGTGGTATAGAAGACTCCTTGGTCAAAAGAGACAAGTCCATTTTCCCTGGTGTGATTCTATCCTGCACATCTGTTCTGTGGGACAGTAGTCATGTATGTATCTCTGTCTGCCTTCTCTCCCACCTAAGTGCATGCAGCCACCCCATGGAAGATTCCATGGACATGGACATGAGCCCCCTCAGGTCCCGGAACTATCTTTTCAGTTGTGAACTAAAGGGCAACAAATATTATTACTTTAAGATGGATAATGATGAAAATGAGAACCAACTATCTTTAAGAACAGTCACTTTAAGGGTGGTGCAAAGAATGAATTGCACATTGTTGAAGCAGAGGCAAATAATTATGAAGGAAGTACAATTAAAGTAACACTGGCAACTTTGAAAATGCCTGTACAGCCAACGGTTTCACTTGGGGCTTTGAAATAACACTACCTGTGATCCTAAAGTTAAATGTGGTTCAGGGCCCATGAATATTAGTGGACAGCACTTAGTAGCTGTGGGGGAAGATGCAGAGTCTGAAGATGAGGAGGAGGAGGATGCGAAACTCTTAAGTATATCTGGAAAGCATTCTCTCCCTGGTAGCAAGATTCCACCAGAAGAAAGCAAAACTTGCTGCTGATGAATATGATAATGAAGATGATCTTGCTGCTGATGATGATTTTAATGATGAGAAAGCTGAATAAAAAGTCCCAGTGAAGAAATCTGTAGGAGATATTCCAGACAAAATAGTCACAAAAATCAAACCCAAAAGGAAAAAGACTTAAAACCATCAACACCAAGATCAAAAGGTTAAGAATCCTTAAAAAAAAATCCCAGGAAAAAATGCCTAAAACACAAAAAGGACCTGGTTCTGTACAAGACATTAAAGCAAACAATTCAAGCAAGTATAGAAAAAGCACATTGCAAATCCTGAGAGTTACTGGTAAACTAAGCCCAAAGATGGGAGGAGAGGAAAAGAGACCAAGTCTATACTGAGTGTTATTAACAATTGAAACTGAAGTCTTCTATTTTAATCTTTATCCCCTTTCTTGGTTTGCTACCCACCCATACCTCCTTCCAGGTGGAAGAGATCTTACTCTTGATCTCCCAAAACCCTTTTCTTTGGATTTCCATGGTTCAGTGAACTTTACACTTTGCTTTCCGGATGTGCATTGCCTCACTTCTTTGAACACATTTTAAAACACCTTTGTATCTCCCTGGCTGCTCATAAAAATGTGAATAAATAATAAAAAAGAATGAAAGAAAAGAAGGAAGGGAGGGAGGAAGGAAGGAAAGAAGGAAGGAAAGAAGAAAGGAAGAAAGAAAAGGAGATAGAAAAAGAGTAAATGCAGGAACATTCTACTATCTGGTAAGAGGATGTACATTTGCTTACAAATCTGTAATGTTAATAGGCAATATCTAAGCCAACATAAGTGGCTAAGGGATAATATTCTGCATTGCTTCCCAGCCAGAAGATACAGGAGATGCTTCACAATAGTTGTTTTCAAACTTTAGTGTCAGGACAATTACCTCAAGGGCTTACTGAAACACAGATTGCTGAGACCCACCTCCAGAGTTTCTGATACTATAGGTCTGGCTGAGGTTCAGAATTCACATTTCTGATAAGTAATTATGACACGGATATTGTATTATACAAATCACAGTGGTGTTAAAAGAGGCAACTTACAGGAAATTCAAACACCTAGACACTTACTAGAAAGCCCTTTCTTCTAATAAAGAGCATCTGAAAATTATGCTGTCTTGCTGAAACAGCATTCCTCAGGTCAAAAATAAAACACTGAGGGAGTTTCTACTCCTGATTTCATTTTTACCAGCAAAGAAGAATTTATCCCTGAATCAGAAATAATGGAAACTTTTAGAGAAAGCATCCATGACATTTTAGCAGTCGAGAAAAGGCTACTAAAGCATACCCAAGTTTTTAAGAAATTATATCAAAAACAATTTAAGAAGCAATGGCTATCATATTCCCCCTGGGGGTTCCATGGCCAGAAAATTTAAAGAAGGTGGAGAGTAAAAATTGAAAATCTGATAATATAATCATAGATGATACTGATGAGAACAGTATCCAAGGAAACCAGTGTGGTTGCTTAGGGCTCTCTTCTGATGAGTTCCTATTTAAATGAAATGTGCAAAATATGAAGAGAAGAACATATAGACAAATATAAATACAAAAAAGAAGCAGTGATCTTTAAGAATAGGACCAAGAGGTTGAAATATCTGATATTTTTTACATACTTACATATATGGTCACTACAGAGTTTTCTTTTAAATGCACATAAAATATGTGTGATATAAGTACTATACAAGAGTAAAAATAATTTTTTAATGCTGCATACAATCACTGCTTGGGGAAAATGATATACTGTTCAATGTGATAAAATGGTGGTTTGCTTCCATTTCTCTCCACTGGGAGAATTATCTTCACATTAGGAAAGACAGCATCATAAAGAGGTAATTGAAGCACAAAATAAAAGCAAATATTATGAAAGCATTTAGCCTCTTTAAATGAATGCTCAAGTTCAGACACAGATAAATTACATTTGAAAGGTTGTGAAACAAATCATTCTGGGTAATCACTAGGAAATGATAGTGAATAGAGGAAATCTTATAAGACTAAACATGAGTAAATGACCCAATTTTCAAAAATGGATAAAAGTACAAAATCCACAGAGCTGTTAGGCAATTATTAACTTTGCAAAATTTCATGAAGTATTGTCAAAGTATTAGTTTGGAACCTCTAGTAAGAGGAAAATAAATAAACCCAATAAATAAATAAGCAAATAGCACCAAGAATGCACTCAGACTAAGGCATATCAAGCCAATCTCATATTCTGTGGGATTTCTACCATAATCCAAGACACTAAATGAAATTTCATGCTGCTTTTGTAGGCATGACAAAGAACATACAATAAATGACAGAACATTGTGGTGAATTTGAAGCTACAGAAGGGCCCTCTTTAGGGACTTTTAATTAGGAACCAGAAGAATGAACTCTAGACCGCTACCTTCTCTCCTTGGCGCTGTTCCATTCAGCTCAACAGTTTCTTTATCAGTGTCTTGGCTGAAAATTAAATGGTGTCCTTATCAAACACATGGTTGACTTTAAAGCTGGGAAAACTACTCTCTTTGCCACCAGAAACAAGATATAAATTGATCTTGACAGGCTGAATGGATGAGGCAAACCCTACATAGTGAAATTTAACTGAGGTAATGGATGAGATGATGTCATCATAACGAAATTTAACTGGGATAAGTGAAAAAATCTTAGAATTTTGTTGGAATAGTAATTATACTATTACTATCTATGTTGGAAATAGATCTTTTCTTGACAGCAATTCACCTGACAATGACTTGGGAGCTTGAACCAATTGCACATTTACTGAGACAACATGTGTGAAAGAGCTTGTGGTGCCTGGCAGACAGCAGTCACTCACTACATAGTTGTGTTTTGCTGAAGCTCCCTATAAGCCAAACACAGGATTTGGCTGCTAAAGTCATAGCCTGTATGGCCGCAGTAGATGCTCCCGCTGAAGAGGTCATTTCCATTGCATCTGGACTGGTCACATGAGACCATTCACAGAGCATTTTGCCCAGTCAGTTCCGGATTCCCCAGTAAGAGAAACAAACTGATAAAATGAGCAACATTTAAAAAGAGGCTGAGCAGAATGGTGTCGCATTAGGAAAACAGAATACAGGGCTGAGGGGTGGGTGAGGTATACTAGGAGAAGAGAATAACTGGGGTGAGCACTATTAACATTTAAAAGGTTGCCATGTAGAAGAGGGAGAATGTTAATATTTAAATTTAGCAGGAAAGCCTGAGAGCAAGATGGAAAATATTTTAACTCAAAATCAGAACTTTATAATAGTTTTAATTTTCCAACAACAAAAATGAACTATGTCATGAAGTAATAATATTTCACATGTAGAAGCAATTTCTGAATCAGGTAGATCTTAATGGTTCTGGTCCTTTCTACCAAGCCAATTTAATTAACATTTTTGGAATGTTTATTATGTGGAAGGCAACATTCTTTTGGGGGTATGCAAAAGTGAATGGGATAAAGACTTTATCTTAAACACACCTGTGATCTTGTGATAGAGCGAGGTGCGTACTTCATTAATTTTAAGGCTGTGATACAGATGTGATTTAAGAACACACGGTGCTCTGGAAGAGAGAAGAGGAAGTGGTGTAGACACATTTCACTGAACTGGGCTCCAAGGATGTGTACCATTTTTATGATATAATTGGTTAAGGAAAGAGGTAGTAAAATGATTCCAAGGTGATGGGAACTTGTAGCAAAGGTACCAGCCTGAGAAAGAAGCTTGACAGAAAGTTGTTTGTTCAAATAAAGCATGATGATAAAGAGGAGACAATGAAAAATAGGCTCAGTCCGGGCCTTGAAAGCTCCACCCTGTCTTCCAGAGGCAGGGCGAATCTATGGCACATGTTGAAGTATGGAATTACCATGATTGCAATTTTGTTTTAGTATTTGGCATCAGCAGGTAAGTTGGATATAATAGGTGCAATTGGGGGAAAAAGTGGCACAATAGAGGCAACTAAAGATATTCGTATTCATTGACTATCATCTAATCTCCAGAACACTAATGGAGTCCTTTCTATAAAAATCTTAGTTTTCATAGATTTATATGAGCAAATGTTAATGAAATAAATGCTATAAAATCAAGCATGTGCTATTACACTGTGATAAAAAAATAAATAAACAAAAAAAAGCTGTAACTCTCAGGCAATAAAGTTATACCAGGAAACACAAGGAAGAAATCCATTAAGATACTTTTGACTGTGGAAAAGAGTAAGGAATTTCCTCAGAAAACTAAAAATAGAACTGCCTTTTGATTCAGAACTTCCACTCCTGGGATTATACCCTAAGAACCCCAAAACACCAGTCCAAAAGAACCTATGCACCTCAATGTTCATAGCAGCACAATTTACAATAGCCAAGTGCTGGAAGCAACCTAAGTGCCTATCAGTAAATGAATGAATTGAAAAACTATGGTACATTTACAAGATGGACCACTATGCAGAAGAAAGGAAGAAGGAGCTCCTACCCTTTGAGACAGCATGGACGGAACTGGAGAGCATTATGCTAAGTGAAATAAGTCAGGCAGTGAAAGACAAATACCATATGATCTCACCTGTAAGTGGAACCTAATCAACAGAACAAACAAGCAAGCAAAATAGAACCAGAGACACTGATATTAAGAACAAACTAATAGCAACCAGAGGGGGAGTGGGAGGGGATAAAACTGGGAAGAGGGGGAAGAGTTTTCAGGAATGTCTATAGAGGACAAAGCCAAGGAGCGGTGGGATCCAAGGTGGGAAGTGAGGATGGCTGGGGTAAGGGGTGAGTGGTGGGGGGAAAATGGAGACAACTGTACAATAATCAAAAAAAGTGAAAAAAAAAAAGATATTTTTGAAAGGCCCTCTTTGGTGAGTCAAAAGAAGAAACAAAGAGTTTTATGTGCATTTGCATAATATCTAGGATCAAAATATTATATCTAGGATCTCATATGAGAATGTATTATAGTTTATAAATTTTAACCATTATATTAGTTATCATGTGTTTGCTACATGCAGATTGAAATCATGAATTCTCGTAGAAATGATGAATTTAATCTGGCATATGGAGATAACTCTGGTGAATGTATTACCTCTCTGTGGACCAAATGCCTCTTGGTTTGAAGGTCATATATATTTTACAGCACTGAAGATACCACCTTTATTTTTCTTACTCTAAAGCCATGAAGGAGTGAGTGGGTGTACCTGGTGTACCTTAATTTGCATCACAGGGATAGAGGCTCCTTGCTGTCATTCAGGCAAAAGTTCTGTCTGAAGGTTGAAGAATGTTGAGAAAGCAATTAATAAATTCTCTGGAGCCTATTTAAATTTCTGTTGTGAACCATAACACTTGTTAACTCTAAAAATAATCCATGATCTGGAATACAAGAACTAATGGCATTTATTAGATATATACTTGGGATCTAGTGGACTTCTGAAGAACAGACATATCTACAGACTGAAGGAATTATTATTTATTAGAAGCCACCACTGATAAAACACAGTGGAATACTTTATATTCATAAACTTGTGCCTAAGAAAATGCAAAAAGACTCCAACCAACAAATTCCCTATTGATCAGATTTTAGCCTACTTATTAAGGACAAGTCTACATGAAGACCTCCAAGAAAGTGAAAAACTGGTTACTGACAGCAGTTCTTCATGGCCCACTAAATGCTTTCAATGTTTAAATTACATTTAAAAATTAGGAGGTTTTGTATAAAAACCTAGATCTTCACCCTCTTGTGAAAAATAAGATCTAGCATGTATGCATATGAATTCACACAAGACAACTATTCGAGGACTTAATTCATCCATTTAGACAAGGCATGAACTCTTTATTTTACCATAGACCTTACCAACACCTGTTACTCTTTTACTTTTTTAAACACCTATATCATTCACTCATTTGCCTGATTTGTTTCTCTAATCTAATCCAGATCTGTTGCTTCTCTAACTTATAGTTAGTAATAAAGCTGGGCATTTGATAGCTGCTCAAATTCCACCCTGAAGGTACTGTCTACTGCTCAGCATTAACAGCAATTTTTTCACATCAGATAATATCTAGTGTTTGTAGGCTATTACATTCTCTTTGATATTTTTTGTTCTTATTAAGGAGTGCAAAAAGTAATAAAAACAGCTTTCTATTTTTAGAAACATATTTATGTATTTATTTATGCAAAACCATATGAGAAAATTAAAGTCATCAGTGAGTAACTAAACTTTATTGCATTTGCTGAGGACTTCAATTGACAAGATTTGCCTAATTTACATACATTGCAAATTTGGTATTCATTTTTTAAAATATCATGGGTGGCTACACATTCATATAATAAATAGGCTTTAACCTTGCATCAACTGAACTTCAAGAAAAATTAATTTTATTCATCATATCCTGATTTATTTCTTTCTGTAACTTAAATATCCCCATGAAAACCACAATTCTTTGCAAATTTCTGAGTGGTAGAAGCTGCTTCTTGCACTATTCTCTGAATTTATCAAGTGGTTTCTTAGAAGAATATAAGATCTGCAGTCCCTTCTTAGTGATGTCCTTTAATAGTTAACTTTAATTTAGAAAGAAAGATCATACATACACTGCAGATATTTATTTCACTTGACTTTTTATTTCATAATGTCCTTTTTTTAGTCAGTCCGTATTCCATCAAAATACTCATTAGCAATGTGTTCATGCAGGCACTTATATTAAAAATAAGTGTACATGTATTATTGGACTATTTTGAAAACTCTGTTGATATCAAAACACTTAAAAGTTATAAATCTTGATTTATCTGTTAGGAAAAACATAGATTTGGGGGGGTTTCTTTTCAAGTACGCCAAGGAGCACATGGGAAACTTTCACTCATAAGGGCTTGTATTCCTTCCCGAACTATCACCATCACCATCAGCTTGTTTTCTGATTTCATTGTTAAATATAACTTGGAGAAATTTTCCTTCCTTTCCCTGCATTTTAAGAAAAAGTAGTATAAAGTTCATTTTTTTCCAATTGCCAAGGGCATGATACTGAAAAATTGTTAAGTGAATTTATCAGATGTTTTAAAATTTTGAGTCTACACTTTTTATCCGTTCATCCCCTTTTCATCTTCTACTTCCTCTGAGTACCCCATTCTCTTTGGTCAATGACACTGAGACAGAGATAGAAGCCACTGGTAGCTCTTCTAGCTCACCTGTTTCTCCTCCCATGGTTTTTTACTGAATTGTTTTCCATACTTTTAAAATCTTGATTGTACTCTTTGTTTGGTAAACAATCATAAAACTGGATAAATTACTGTATTTGTGATGTGATGTGATGTGTGTGTGTGTGTGTGTGTGTGTGTGTGTGTTTCAAGGTTAAACTGGAAATACTTTGTTTTCATCTTGTCCCCGAGTGAAAGTAAATGACAAAAGGTTAAATAACATGTAAATGTAGTAGGGATAGATGAAGAACTGTTTTGTTCTCATTTAGTTTTTTTCAGTTACCTTACTGAGAGAGAAAATAATGCCCCAAACATGCCAGTAAATAGGTGGTCTAACATATACAGTTTCATTATTAAATATCATTCATTTATGAGATTATTTTTAATTTGACTTCATGGATGCCAGCTCTTCTGATGTAGCGATTATAGTAATTAAAGGCCAAATAATGACTAATTTACAATTTGGGAGCTTTCTGGAATTTTCAAGAAAATGCAAATTTGAGAGATGCTTAATGAATATTATTACAACTTAACATACTTGAAAGAAGTGGATATAATTTTCTGAAATGCTTTCTCTTTCTATAGTGCCAATATTAAGATACTTTTTTAAAAATAAGATATTTGTTTTTATATGATCTTGATATAGAATTTACAAAAATGTGTGTTATGCTCAGAATTAGACTGATTCAATTAACAAAGACTTAGCATTTTTAAAGTAGTATGTTTATCATATGATAAAAGGACATAACACCCATCCTAACCTTTTGGGAATGTCTTCTGTATAATTGAAAAATATACAAATTTCTATATAAGTGAGAATAGAGTAGTGGCTAAGGTCATAGATTCTAGACACAGTTTGCTCAAGTTCATGTCTTGACTTGGCCACTTACTGGATGTGCTATTTCAGAAAAGTTACTTCACTTCTCTGTGCTTCAGTTCTCATCTGTCCACTTTACGGTTGTCACAACCATTAAATGTTTTTTTTTAAACCTATATAACTTAGAATAGAGAACAGGATATAGCAAGTGTCATATAAATAGTTTTTACTATGACCATGTGACACTTCTAGAAGCAGGAGTCAAGGGACAAGAAATTGCAAAACAGCTTCTCAGTTGCTTGAGTCAACTGGTTATTTAAAAAGCCCGCACATCCAAGCGGTAGCAGGTGAATGAAGCAAAGCATGTTTGCTTCTGCAATTAGTAATCATGAGACATCTAAAAGAATGAGTTCATGAAAGCAAAAATATAAAAATAGACCATGAAGAAATTTTAGCAAAAATGTAAACATCACATGACAAAATAACCGAAATCATGCCATCATGCAAGGTGCCATCCCTATATAGCAATTGTAAGAAATTTAAAAATCTTTGTAGTCAGAAAAAATAGATTATTCTCAGAAAGAGATAGGCCACTGGCAAGTAAAAATATTGTGGAAAAATAACTAACAGAAACTTCAGGTTCAGTTTTTAAAGAGTTCCTCTAGCATATTTTTGATATTGGGCTAGATTATAACACAACAAGGGATGGGTGTGGAAAGAAAAAGGGATCTGAGAATTAGAAAAATTAATGGCCTAAAAAGTATTTTAATTAATTTCCTACATTGACTTTCCTTAAGTGATGATTATGTTAGATTTGCAGAGTCTGATGACAGCATTTTCCCTACAGCCTGATTTGCAAGCTTTTCTCCTGAGTGTCTGCTTAGTCATCTGCTTAGTTATGTGGACTGATACATTCTTGATTCATTGAGAGAATGTGAATATCCTATTTTCTGAATTTGTAAGCTTTATAAAGCCCCATAGCAACAGCCTGTAATTTGTGTGTGTCTGTATGTGTAAATTATTTTCCAATTGCACATTTTCTGGCAACTCCTTCAAATCTTAAAAAGAAATCTTCCTTATTCTGTGTTGAGTTTACTGGTATTATCTTGATACTACCTCTCAAGAGTATTGTTAGAAAATGCCACTTATGGTTAATGAGATGGACACAAAGAGTTACATTTGACAGAAGTGTGAAACTCTGGCATCTCTCTGACCAACAGTGGGGGCTTTCACTCTCCTCAATGTAATACTCTGTAGATACATTATTTGTGTGTAATTTCATGTGTTCAAATTTTTCTCATTTTGCACTGTGTAAAGTGGCCAAATTCCAAAAAGTATAAAACACTGTTTATACTGCTTGTAATTACAGTGTGTAAATATTTTCTACTCTGGTGCACTGATGGGGGGCGGGCAAGAGGATTATAGAGTTTTTTTTAAGTGACCCTTTTGTACTGCAGTTTCAATAGGCATCAAATTTCAAACCACTTTGATACATTGTTATTTAGCAGTTCCAATAGGAAAAGTCTCTATTTTTCATTACTTTTCTCCATTAGAGAAAAATACTTCATGTCCCTTTAAAAGTTTGGGCCCTTGTATTTATGACTCTGGTAGATGTCTTCAGTCCAGGTCATATACCAGCCAGTATTTCCATTCAAGTCCTCATAACAATTTTGAGATTCTTCTTTAGCACGAGAAGTCTATGGTTTTTCTCCCAAATCAAGAATTACCCTCTCTCCCGGGAGTCCCCTTGCTTTGTCTCCCTCTGGCAGTTGCTGCTCCCCCGGTGAACAGGATGTAGCGGAGGAGGAAATGTTCATTGCCCAGAGAATGTTAGACCGCTTTTGAGACTTGGCAAACGAAGCTTGCACTGAGTAGCGGTGTGTGTAGCAGCATTACTACGCCAAAAGTCACCTTGTCGGATATTCAGGGTATGCATTACCCTATCGCAACCTGAAACTTAAGGTCCTTGGGTGAATGCTTTTGTGTGTAACTGCCTTTCCTAAACTACTTTTCTTGTTATTGAAAATACAGTTCTATTAGTTATGTTAAATGAAGAGGCTCTCCATGCCCAAAATGCGTCTATGTAGCAGAACAGTAACAAATGGCATTTACACATTTTCTGTCTATACCCGCATGGCAGTGATACTTTTGTTACCTTTTGGAAAGTTGGTATTTTGTTTTGTTTAGAGGTACAAGTAATGGCCATCTTTTGACTTCATGAAGATCTCCTCAGATATAAAGGAAATAGCGTGTTGTCTTTCAGGCTCAGCTGGAACGTTTGCATTTTTATTTGCGGAAACAAATATAGTTGGTTAGGATTGGCCAGTAGTATAATGTGTGGAGTCTTTAAACCAAGAATAATTTTTAAAATGTAAAAAGTAAAAATTTAAGAAGTGACCCGTTAACAAGTGACTGAGGTGGAGAATGAGGGAAGGACTGTCTTGATCTGCTTCTAAGGAGGCACGATCAGGGTGGATAGGTGGCTGGGTTCGCAAAGCCTGACCTGTGGTTACTTCTTGCTCATTAGCGGTGTCGGTGCACCTCATTATCTGTGAGTTCGTTTTCCCTGGGCAGTCCTGCCAGCCGGTTAATCCACCAGCTCCTAGGCGGTTTACAAGTACATGCAGGTTTTCTTTTTCTTTTCTTTTCTTTTTTTTTTTAAAGATTTTATACTACCTCTAGTTTAAAGTCCTATGAATGTATGTGTGTGTTATTAAAATGCCTTTTTCTCAGTTAAAAAAAGTCTTCCAAGAAACTGTTAGAAAATGCTGGCTAGAGAAACTTGCATAAAAGTACCCAATGGCAAATTAATGACTTGGTTTTTACCCCTAAACTATTTCCTTCCTTATTTACAGGCCAGTGAAAGCTAAGCATCGTTGGTGCAATTACAATAAAGAAAACATGAGCATTTCAGTTTTAATTTTCAAGACCTCATATGCAGTTTTTATTTTTAACCAGAGTAACATTTTAGGAGGCATCATTAAGGAACTACGGGTATATAAAAAGATCACAATTATACTCCACTTAGGGCTGCTGCTTTTTGGCAGGCACCCTTCACCTTGAACATGGCTTCGAGACTTCCTGTTCCAGTATTATTGGTATCATTAACCACAGAAACAAGCAGGAACTCTTGTAGACATATTAAAAATATAAACGGGTATCTAGTAGTTACAATAAAGTCTAAATTGCAGTGGTGTACATATATTAAGATACACATTGTGGGCTAGAAGGAGCAGACGGGAGTTTAAAAGGCTTATAATGACAAATACTGCACTTCAATTATCTTCCCTCATGTTTTATTTTCCACGAACAACACAGAAAATTAATATCCAATTGTGCAACATCTTGATTCAATTTCATCTACCTCTTCCAATCTCATTATAAATGACCCCAACCACTTGATGCAGGTCCAATGGAAGCATATTCCTTACTTCCTACACCACAGCCATTAGTTATGGGATGGCTATGATTTTTCATGCAGTAAGCAGTTTGCTTTGTTTCGGCCTTACATCCCCGAGGTACAAATAAATAGACACAGTATTGTATTAATGCCTGTTTTACAAAACTGCTTCAGTTGTGATATACATTTTTAATATTATAAACTGACTGCATTATGAAAAAAATTCCAGAATGAATAAACTCATAAAAATTCATTGGTGATGCCTGTTCCTCAATTAAGAAAAGTCTGTCTGTGGAGCTTGGGAGAATTCCTTGTCATGAGCAGAAAGCTCCATCATGTTTCTTGCAATCACTGCAGCTAATGCTTCCGTTTAGGTTGCACAGAGCTATCAGCTTGAGCTAACTTCCAATAGCAAGTTCCACTGACCTTTTTGCTCTTTTCGTCAACAACAACAACAACAAAAGACTGATTTTTAAGATTCAGTTACTATTTCATTAGGAAAAGCAGCAATGTCATTTGTCCAAATACAACACATATTCTGAAGACAAGGTGCCAGATCTGAAAGGTTTCATAGTTTCTACTGTAAAATAAGTATCACAGAAGGGGAAGATGAGGTTACCAGAAATTATAAACATATACTCCATTGAGAACCCGTGAATAAACTTGAGATTTCCATTTCTCTGAGTTTCTCTTTCCTTGCCTTGACCTTCTTCCTGTACTTGACATGTTACAGAATCCTGATAGCCAAAAACAATCTGGGGAACCGAAATCCCTGCCTGCGATAGCCTTGTCTATGTAGAGCCACATGGTAAGTCCCTGACTCTCAGAAAAGCCTTTTAAACAGTTTACTCTTCATTATTATTGAAGAGGGCTACTGTGAGTGATCTGAGGAAGTCCACATGGCCAAGGGACACATTATAAATTAGTTTTATTCGAAGGTATTACAGAGTGAAAATCTGGCACAAAATTAATCTGGCCGGCAGGAGAGTGTGGACTACAAAGGCATCTGTTGGCTGCCTCTGGAACAAAAGCACTGCCTTTGTCTAGACTTTATTTATGATCCATTTTTGGCATAACTAGTCATTATTGATGAAAGCCAAAATATAGCAGCCTTCTGTAACAGATTACCTCAAAAGAAGACAAATTCTAGAGTGGATGCTTTTGGAAAATTTTAAGCAAATGTATTCCTAGACTATCATCTATGTCCAGGGGTCCCTAAGCTCCAGAGCCTTTCCAGCTTTTCAGAATGACATGAAAACCACAAAGAGAGAAGGAAGAGAAGAATGTATTATTTTTTCCCTATTTCCTGCGATCACAACCCACCAATCACTTTGTGACTATAATGTTCAGGCCCTTAATTCTGCCTTCAAATCCTGTTCATTGTCTAACAGGTTTTAGGGGATTGGGAGGTCCCGTGGTTTCTGTGCAGGACCCTGGGAAGAAGAGAGCTGCGTCCCTCAGGATGATATTCAGCGAAAGCTTTGCCAAAAGCACTTGTTAGTCTGATGAGTGTATTCCTGCTTCACATCAACATTTTTTTTTCTTCTTTGCAATTTAATTTGTTCAAAAAGCAAGCAGTGCTCTTCTGCTTCCAAAAATATGTGCAAGTGGGTGTGTGTATACAAGGGCGAGAGAGACAAGCATAGTGAGGGGAGAGGAAGGAAGAACTGGAAAAAAAAGCTCAAATTAGGGTTGTTCTGTCTTTCAAGCTTCATTTGGGCTTTTTCTTTATTAGAGAGCTGTGCTTATTTAAGTCTATTCTGGGAGATTTTTAATATTTGAAGAAATGGAGCTTTGAACTAAGAAGATGAGGAGGAAATATTAGAGGCATATTGAATCTAAAAACTGCTTTAGATATGAAGTTCAGAGTAAGAGCTTAGTTGATGAAGTTCTTCCTACACTTGCATCATGCAATGGACTCAAAATTAGTGCTTATGGTGGTGATGGTAATGGTTACACTACTGTCCCCTTAAGTACAGTAAATAACTTTGGTGAAATGTTTCAGTCACACATTTCAGTGAGGGAAGGATATTTTAATAAGTATATCTTATGTTTAATATTATATGCTTGTATACAATTTTGGAGTGAAGGGGGTAACTAAATACTTCATCCAATGAGCAAAATATTACATAACTTCACGGCTAATTTCCTTTTTTAAAAAAGGTTTTTATTTATTTTTAGAGAGAGGGGAAGAGAGGGAAAAAGAGAGGGAGAGAAATATCAATGTGTGGCTGCCTCTCATGTGCCTCCTACTGGCAAGGTGGCCCACAACCCAGGCACGTGCCCTGACTGGGAATCGAACTAGAGACCCTTTCGTTAACAGGCCACTACTCAATCCACTGAGCTATACCAGCCAGGGCCTCATGGCTTATTTTCAACTAGAACAAATTAATATTTTGGTACCTTCATTTAGTACGACTTCTACTTAGTGATGACTGGTCCAGACAGTCTATCATAGAACAATCCCATTTAAATCTTTGGAGTCCAATTTCTTTTTTGTCATACACTATTTATAGCTGATATTTATATGGTGGATTTGTGATTTTTGAGATGTATCTTGTTGATCTATACATGGTTGAAAGATTAATTAAAAATTGATTGGTGAGCAAATGAACAAACAACACTATCATTTTTATTTTTAAGAATCTGTGTTTTTTTCCCCAATGGAAATTTAGTTAATGAGCTGTTTTTAAAATACATACAAACAGGAACAGTAATAGGTAGGAATAGTTATTATTGACAATAAGATGCAGGCATACATTGACCAAGATATACATGGGGTAACCAGGTGTCATCCATGCTCCTGAAAATAGGGACCAGTGTGGGAAGTCTCATTTGTCTTAATTAGGCTTTGACTTAACATTTAGAAAAAACTCTCATTTGCTAAGTCTGATACTGTCCAGTTAAAGACTCTACCATGTTTAACAAACTAGCCGAAGTAACAGAAACCAAAATCATCACTTGCAGGGTGCTGCTGATGTAGCCCATTGTGCATAATTATTCCACAGTGATACACAGAGTAGGTGTACCCACCCTTGAACTGCATCCTGAGTTCTTTGCTCCACTCTTGGTTCTTATCTGATTTGGGTCATCAATTGTCTCCCACTGAAGCCATGGAAAGTTCTCCCTAGGTACACACTGCATGGTACAAGCAGTGGATACCTTGCAATTGCCTTCTGCATTAGGTCCTATTATAACTTCCTAATGAACAAGTGGAGATGGGCAGACAAACATCCTTCAGCCTCTCCTTTGTCTTCAGGTATAAGTCCTGTCACTACTCCAGAGCCCTGGAGGAAAGGTTTGGTCTAGTACAATATACATTTTTTTTCTAAAGTTCAGGATGAAGTGGGTCATAGCATATCATTTTCTCTGAGTTTTTCCGCCCTGGAGATGACTTATTATCTAGGTTAAGAGCACAGGCACCAGACATTTTTCAAAAGTTCTCCAGATAATTCCAATGTCCAGCAACATTTGAAAACCACTGACCCAGATAACATTTTAAGGTCTCACCATGACTGTTGTGCAGAGAATTGTTTTGGGAAACCAAGCATTCTATTTTCACTTGTTAATTGTGAGATATCTGAAACCTGAGTTTAGGAGCAAATATGCTGATTAAGAAAGTGCAGGGGGAAAAAGAGAAAGGTAAGGGTTATTTTTGTATGAAGAAAGAGATGAGCAGAGTTTGGGGGTAAATTTTAAAGATCAGTCCTCTGGGCTAGAGGTGTAAGCAGGAACTAAAGACTCCATGGTTCTCACATAAACTTTTCTCTGACACTTGGAAATGCCACCCTTTAGGGACCATCAAGACTGAGTCTCCTGTCCTCTGCTTATCTGCTGAGAGGCTCTAGTGTGAGTGTTTACACAGCCTGACCTTGGGTGGCAGACCAGGGGACTGACACTGTACCCTAGAAGGCCTGCATCTGGCTTCCTGCATATGACCAAAGAGAGTTGGGCCCAAGAGGAGAAAAAAAAAAAAACAGAACAGTAAATGTTCCTCGTTGCTTAAAGGTAATTGTTCAGGAATCTTGTGAGTCATATCCTTAGGGGCTTCTAGAGTGGTTGGGAAAGACTTGTTCAAGGAGGAAGAAGGCTGGAGGTCCCATAATAGCAATTAGGGGGTGGTAATCCAGAGAAACATGTGTTACCCGCAGAAGAATAATTCAGTCATGCATAATCAAGAACTGAGTGCACTAGGACTGCTGCCAACTTTATCTCATGCATAACTCAGTAATCTATATTGTCTGACCCAGGAGAATGCTGGGGTGACAGTCAGTGACGGTGGAGAACTGTCTTTTGCACTGTGAAATACTAAAGGCAAGGCTTGCATTAAGATAGGATATTGGGACATAAGCTATCCTCATCTTCATATCTACACCAGTTTTTAAGGACTAAATAAGGCACTAGAATCAGAGAATTCTCTCCAACTTGTTTTAGAGGCACTAAGTTGTTTGGTGCCATTGCTGTTGTAATTATTGCTAACCACATGGAAGGTAGTTGGGCAAAAAGAGACCAAAACATCACATAATACAATAAGGTCATACGAAAAAGATCAGATGCTTCTGTGGAAGCAACGAGTGGCCTCAGGGAGTAGAATCACTCTTCTAAACTGCCCAATGTATGATTTGGGGTTGTTACAAGACTGCCAATGATAACATCTACGAAGGTAGCTAGTATAGGGCCTTCACATGGTAGATGGTCACTAAATATTTATTTTAATAGAAGTCAGAATAGATTATAAATTAGTAAAAAAGAAAAGTATTTAATAAACTTGGAATCATTTGATCTTTTAATGATATCTGGTTTACTTAATTAATAAATGTATTTGCTTAATATATACAAAAGAACTATGTTGAAATAATCTATGGACCACTAATATGAAATAATTGCTGAAATTATTTGAAGACAAATGCTAAAAATTATTTTCTAAGTATTATTAGAAGCAGAAACAACTATACTTGAAATACAGTTAATCAAAACCTTATTTCAGTAAGTAATTAGTGTACACAGTAAGAATGAACTGGGCGTATGTAAGTTTCCATTAGAACTCTATAGTTTAGAGTTTTATGCATACAAACATTAATTTGATATCTCATTTAAACTGCATGGCAATGTTAACATTAAGAAATTACTTCAATAGTCACTAGAGAGCCTACATTTAAATATTTGAATTGTTACTCTTGGCAATATTGTAAGTCTAAGAATTAGTTTATTTCCTCCACAGATATACTAGATCTTTATTAAAGAAATACATTTTACATATGAGAAAAAAGGTAATGACTAAACCAAATTATATTGTCATATAATTCTTAATGTTAACACATAAATAATTGGAATGCATTTTAGATAGCATGATATACCTGAATAATGGTATTATTTTAGAAAAATTATAGATTTTCACAGAAGATTTTGCATCCTACTCCCCACTACATTTTCCCTGGTATGCGTTCATTTCATATTTGCCAATGTATTGATGCATAGCCAGTTCTCCAAAACCTAGTTTCTGATGCATCATCACTTCCTGCAGATTCATTGATGCAAGCCAATGGTCAGGTGCCAGTGTCAACTTTGCCCTGACCATGGTAGACCAACAACTATTGAGCAGGCTGACCATCAAGTATTTTGCCAGCCATGTGACATTCTAATTAGATCATTTAAAATTGACATTTGGGAGACAGATCAAACTCATGATGGCTAATACTGTTGATTTACCATTCTCATATTTTCTGGGGGAGAAATCAGCACCAGTGGTATGAAAAATGCATACTATAGTCAGTGTACAGTGTTTACTCTCTGCTTTGAAAGACGCTGATCTGCTACAGATGCTGATGTACATTCTAATGCTTGACATACTGTATGCTCCAACGGGGTGAAAGTGCTGATGCTACTCAAATATGCATGAGATGGTGGATGCCTACTCGGGCACACACCAGAACTGCTGGCACGGGTTCAATCAGTAAATAAACATCAAATAGCTTTTTCATTTTCAGGTACAATTTTATCAAAACTAGCTTATGGTCTTTCATGGTGGTGGAAAGGGTGAATGTTTGTATCTTAAATTGGAAGGCAGAAGAAATTAAAGGCAATGTTAATTCCATTAACCAGCTTTTTCTTTTTTTAAATTCTCACACAAGGACATGCTTAGTGATTTTTGAGAGAGAGGAAGGGAGGGAGAATGAGAGGGAGAGAACTATCAGTGTGAGAAACATCACTTGGCTGCCCTTTGCATGTGCACCGATCAGGAACTGAACCCACAAACCAGACATGTGCCCTGACAGGTTATCGAACCACTGACCCTTCAGTTTGTGGGGTGACACCCAACCACCTGAGCCACACCAGCTAGGGCCCATTAAACAGTTTTTGATGAAAGACGTGGTTACTTTGAAGATGGGAAAGATTTTCTGTGTGCTCCCAGAGGCTTTCTTGGGCTTCTTTAATTAGAGGAGTCAAAATCCCTGACTTGATGGTGCTACACTTCAATACAGCAGAACCTTGGTTCTCGACTTAACTTGTTCTGGAAAACTGTTCCAGGAGCAACTTGTTCAAACACCAAATCTCCTGTTTGTCACCTGAGAGACATGTGACTGATCATACAGGTGATCAGCATAAAAGGATTGTCGAGGAGAGAACTGAGAGCTGAAGCTTTGTTAAACAACTGAGGCATTTTTTTTCCATGAACAATTCAGTCATGAGTCGAACTGTTTGGGAACCAAGACAGTTGAGAACTATGGTTTGACTCTTTAGAATCCAGGCTTGTGCCTTGTGTCAACCAGAAATTCAAGTTGTGCATGGGGGAGTGGGGAGCTACCAAGTAATATACAGCACTGTGCCAACTACCGCTGATGGACAGGGCAGGGTTCGTTAGAGCTCTGTGTGAGAAAGAGGTGGGTCTGATTGAGGATGGCTTGAGTGCACAAAAACATATTGACAATATCACTTTAGTGCAGTGAGCACACTAAATCTCTGATTAGATATGACTGATATTTACCCTCAAAATGTAACATGTTCAGAATAGTAGAGAGTTTCTATTTAGAAATTACTTCAGTGTCTGTGTCTCTTATGAGGACCATAGATGGAACTTCAAATCAACTATAATAAATTTTGTCATGTTGTCATCTATTTTATTCATTTGGGAGCAGGGAGGAAAGTAGCATCTCTTTCTATGATCTATGTATATTACATGTGCCTCCATGTTGCCTATAGCAGTTGTGCTCTTTGCTCTAATTTATCCAGAGACTGTCGTGGCATCTCCAGAGGGTGGCTCTGCTCGTACTCCACATTTGCATGACGGTGGGCACAGGAGTACTCCCATGATGGTGGGGATGGTGGGGACAGTGGGGCCACCATCTGCATTCAGCTCATCCCTGCTCTTCCCACCTGTCTTTGGAAAGTAGCTTCCTCCACTCTGACAGATTTCTGTAATATAGCATCTTGGGAAAAAGGCTTTAGAGGTTTTTTTAAAAATAGTTTTCCTTCCAGAAAGACCATGAGATCTTTATGAATAATTTTTCATACCCTTCCCAGAAACTTAAAGTTTGATATCAATAATTCTTTATGTAACACAAGTGTCTTTCATCAGCCAATGTACCCCCCTGGGTGACAACCATCAGATTTTGATATTACACAACACATGACTTTTTGTTTTCAAATTTCTGCATTTAGACAATAACAACACATTTAAAATAGTATGCAGTTGGAAGGCACCTTAAATATCAGCAAGTTTTTTACTTAGAGCCTATCGGAGGGAGTAATTGTTTCATTAACTGAAGTCACTGTTCTTGTCACTTGGGCAAATCAACAGTGACTTGGAAGCAGTCTGCATAGGAAAGAATACAGAGGAGAAAGCATGGGTTTTTAATGAAACAAGATAAAGATTGTGAAAATCTTACAAACAATTGGTTTACATAACTAATTCCGAAGCACCGTTATTAAAACTAAGACTGCATGTAAGATTTTTATCAAACTTAGATTATTCAAGATAGGCATCTATTTGGGTCCAGTGAAGCAGAATTTGGAATCTATGGTTCTGGGTTACAGCTTTTCATTGAGGAAGGGTGAGGGGTGGTTATCAGTATTCCTGGAATTTCCAGCTCCTTTTTTCTCTCTGAAATTGGTTTGAAACCTCTCAAGGTGCTTGCCAGGGCTGCCCAGCAGCTGTCCAAGTAGCCAGTCCAGCAGCTGGACCACTATAGCTGCTGTTCTAACGAAGAGGACTGCCAAGACCCATGAAACATCTCAATAAGGAGAGGTCTGATTTTTTTTAACTTGTCATAATAAAAAAGATGAAGCCTAACAGTAGCTTCTATTGTATCTAAGATTTTCAGACATTTCTGTGCACAACATCAGAAAGAAATTGGAACAGGAGTCCATCGGAGACCAAAGCTGTTAATTATCACTCGTTATGTTATATGATTTATAGCATATGGCACATTGCTTCTGAACATTGAAAAAACATTAAAATACAGGGGGAAGTTTGGAATAAAGAGGATAACAGAAGCTTCAACACCATTTACTCTTAATCTTTCTTTCATTCATCAAATATTTGCTGAACACCTGATCTGCGCCAGGCCTTTGGGCTGGTGTTGAGGTTACAGTTGTGAAAGGAAGAGACAAAACCCATTGCCCTTTTGGAGCTTACCTTCAATTTGTTTACTTAATCCATTAATTCTATAGTTTCTTCAAGTCTAATAAATGATCTTGTCCAAAATACTAAAATAAGCAACATTTCATGACTATGGCCTGGGCACTGAGCTAGGTCCTTGTATCTTGTGGGAGGGCCCATTGATCATCCCAGAAACCATGTGGTGCAGCAACTATTTTGCAGATGAGAGAATGAAGGAGCAGAGCGTGGAATTCATTCAGGTTCCACAGTTAGGAAGTAGAAGCATCAGAATTTAAATCCACAGGTTCTGGCCACAGAGCCTTGTCCTTAACCCCTCTACCCTACTGCTTCCCCATGGTAACAAATATTCTGCAATGCTATTAATGGGTATTCCTGATTATTTTGTTTCGTTTGATTTAAAAATGAAACATGTTGGTACTTTGTTTTTAAAGAACAATTTTCTGTTTATAAACCGGGTACACAACCAGCAATAAATCCTACATATGCCAGAAATATGCAGACCATGAAGAGTACTTAAAAATAAATACAGAAATCACAGTTCTCAAATCTGAATCTGAATTTGGCAGTTATAAATAATCACACTTAAAGTGTTCTCTCACCTCTCAGCCAGCTTATACTGTATCTACAGAATGAAATATCATTTATTTTGGAGAGTTTGCAGAATCTTGAGGCCATGCAAAAGGACCGCTGGGATTATTGGTCCAAAACCTTCATTTTAGAAAGGAGGAACCAAGGTTGAGAATGGTTTCCTAAGATCACACTTGAAAACCTCATCCTACTTAGAAACTTTGCAAAATTCCCCTTTTTTGTTCTTTAACCCAATTTCAAGATTAATGGAACAAGATGCAATTTGTATAGAAAGCTAAAGATGAGATAGCTATGAAATTCTCTTCCCAGCAACTTCCAGAATGTTTAACATGAATATTTTGATTTAAAGAAATCAATGTCAACATTTCTTATCTGATATGTTGGGACAGTTTAATGAAGGATTTAAACATTGCTCAGAACAGAGGGTTTTCCCATCTGAATACAACATTGATAACGTCTGACTAAGGACAAGTGGCAGCACAGTATATACCGTTACCCTCGGCATCAGACGGATCTGTGTTTGAATCTTGGTTTTGTATCTTAGTGACTTGGAGATCTTGGGCAGATGTTTTTCTCTGGGCTTTAGTTTTCCCATCTATAAAATGGGAGGATGAATGTCTATTACTTAGGTTGTTCTATAAATTAAATAGGACAATACATTTTGAGTATTAAAATGAGAAAAGCACAGCAATAAAAAAGTGACTCTGAGTACCCTCTGTGGTTTTCTTAATTATTTTGACTGAAAAGAGAAATAAAATTAGCTTATAAGAAGAAATCACGCTGATGCTTCACTTTGCATTTTAGGCTTATTTATAGCATTTGTTCCTGTACTAAATCTCTCAAGTTTTAGTAAAAGTGTCCCTGAGCAGCTTACTAGAACTTTCTTCCAGACTATGGCAAGAAGGACAGAAAAATGCTTGATAATATGAAGTCTTTTTAAGCTTAAGAAAATCCTTCATTGTCTGATTTAAAATAACATTTTTAGCATCCTGTGCACCCTTCCTCCTGTACTTCATATTCTAGTCATACCAAACCATCTGTTGTTCCTTAAAAATGCCATGCTGTTCCACACTTCTGTGTATTCACGTTGCCATTTCCTCTGTCTCAAACGGCCCTTTCTTTCTTGTTCATTCACCAAACTCTCACCTGTCCTCTTGCACCATTGGTGAGCTCCTCAGAGGCAGGATCCATGCATCCCTGGCAGAGTGCCTGGAACTTAGAGTGTATGAGTACCACGCAAGTGTTTGTTACATGAATGAATGAGGCAGACGATCAAGCAGGGCAATACCATTTTTCTTTAAATTAGATTTCACAGCAGTGTAAGGGAATTTATTTGTGCAGTTGTATATTGGCTCTCTAAGAAAGACTGAAATGAGAGTTAGAAACTCTTTGACTGATGGATTTTTGTTTAACTGTGATTACAGTTTTATGAAGTATC
The DNA here is from genome assembly GCA_004027475.1 of Anoura caudifer. Classification (NCBI taxonomy): domain Eukaryota; kingdom Metazoa; phylum Chordata; class Mammalia; order Chiroptera; family Phyllostomidae; genus Anoura; species Anoura caudifer. The sequence continues at coordinate 66,174 of PVKU01000765.1, read as the reverse complement.
AAATTTGAAGGACAACCCTTATTTGGATATATGTTTTAAAGATTACACCTCTAATATATTATGTGTCAGGAAGTTTATAAATCTAGATTTATTATTTTCAATGTGAAAACAAGATAGCTTTGTTACTAGCCAAGCATGTCAGCCATCATTAAGGTATATTACAAGGCATACAGCTGGAGCTTATTAACGTATTTTCAAAATAATACTACATGATACTCAGTGTAAGATAATATATTTGAAATTTACCTAATTTTCCCTATCTTTTTATTTCCACTATAGTTCTGTGACACTAGAATTTATTACTTGACACTTTAATACCTTTAAAACCAGTGAGATTCAAAACCCAGACTTTAAAGCATAAATCTTCTCCAAAGGCTAGAAAAATAACTACAACTACTCATAAAGTGATCAGCTGAAAGGAGGAGTAAAAATAATTGTGCACAATCCATTGTCAATAGGAAATGTTTAGTTTGTGAAATTGAAAGGAAGGTAAATTGGAAAAAATTAAAAATGGCAGTTTAGTCAAAATCTAAACTATTCTTTAAAGCTTAACTCATGTTGTATCTCCTTTCAGATGTCCTCCAGACCTACCACTTGATCGGTCTTCCTTTCTGTATAACTACACATCAGGCCTTCAGTCTGATTATTTTATATGCACATGTTTTCATTCTCCTAAAGGACTCTGAGCTCCTCTTCAAGAAGAGATTATTTTATAAAGATTTTTTCCTAGGCTTATGGTGCTATAAACATGGTAGATGCTTAATAAAATACTTGGTGACTCTTATTTGTTAACAAACACCATTTGGAGCATTGCAACCATAATAATCAAAATTGTTTCATGTTATTATTTGTAGTTCAGGAAAACCCCAAGATAAGAGTGTATTCAAGAAGGAGCATAGTGGATAGTGTTGAGAAGGTACTAAAAACAGTAAGAAGAACACCCGGAACTGATTTTTCCTTTGAAAAATAGATTGACCCCAATTCCCTAGTCAGTTTCTTGCTAAGCATGGATGAGCTACAGTAACCAAATTGGAACATTAAAATATGGTCCTTTTAGTTCATCATGACTCATCTCTGTGATGAAGCTGTGATTCTGGGAATCAAATGTACTAGTTTTGCTATTCTCATGACACAAAAATGAATAACACAAAACTTAATTTTTTAATGACTTCATATTCAGTTAATGTCATTGTAGAACTCTACCTCTGTATGGACTCAACATCAAATAAAATTTAATAACACAAAGAATTGTCATAGCAATCCCTTTGAACAATGATAGCCAACTCTGAGTGCTTGGTGTGGAACGTTTGTAGATCTGTTTCAAGGAATTCTCTAGATTATTAAAAAGTCCTTCCCCATCCTTCAATATCTCCTACCTCACTGCCCTGGTCCAATAAACTGCCATGTTAACAAGATTATTGTCTGTTTTATTCCTTTCTATATCCCCAGAACAAGTGCCTGATGCATAAAATGCTAAATTAATGCATGAGTCATTTACCACATCAGTTCTTTGGAAAGCTAGGGACCAAATCAAGGACTTGAACTTCAGCTTTGTTTGAGATTGGAGCTAATGGTAAAAGGAAATAGGGCCAGTGAGAATGAGTGTCACCATTTCTTTTAGCAACAGCTTAAACAGATTTTACAGTTGCCAGGGGCTTACTATTCCAAGGATATTTTCCAATGTGATATTACTGCCTAGGAAAAGGGAACCTTGTTGGAACAGCCTTCTAAAATTTTGAGAGCCTTAGACCTCTGAGGTGGAGCAAGTGTTGTGTGTGTGTTGGCATGGGGAGGAGTTAGGGGGCAGAAGCACAACGTGAGCGGATTTGAGAGAATACTCAATAGACTTCACAAGGATCCTCATTTCAAATGTACTGTCAAACCTGAAATGAGTCTCTGGTGAATCATATTAACGGTGTATATCATCTTTTGGCTTGGCTTGAATGCTGTGTATTCTGTTGAATACATTCGTATGATACCTGTATTATAATATCTAGTGATAGAGATTTAAGATGCCACATTTTCTTTTTTTATTGTTTTTCAAGTACAGTTGCCTCCATTTCCTCGCTGCCCAACCCCCCACCCTCAGTCCTTCCCTTCCTTGGCTTTGTCCATGTGTCCTTTATACATGCTAAATGAAATAAGCCAGGTGGTGAAAGACAAATACCATATGATCTCACCTATAAGTGGAACCTAATCAACAAAACAAACAAGCAAGCAAAGTATAAACAGAGACATTGAAATAAAGAACAAACTGACAGTAACCAGAGGGGTGTAGGGAGGGGGATAATGGGGGAAAGAAGGGGAAAGTTTGTCAAGGAACATGTATAAGATGCCACATTTTATAAAAATTATTGAAAAATCCCTTAACTCTTTTAGAAGATATGGCTTCTGACACAACTCTGGACTAAAAAGCTACTTGGGAGAAAAAAAGTAAAATTAAAAATATTCATTAAGAAAACAACCAGGACAATAATCTCCCTATAGAACCACAAAACAACAACCAGAAACAACAAAGCAACTGAAAAGTGGGTGAAAGATCTGAATGCTAAAACCCAAGGCCAGAGACAGATCCTTGTTTTTATAGGGCCTGAACTTTCACAGTTTAGCGGGCCTTCTTTAGAGGGGGAAAAAACACTTCAAATGCACAGTTAGGTATAGAGGCTGGAAGGGCCTGTGCAAAGTGGGAGGAGCCCAGAAGTTGAAGCCACACATGTTTCATGATGTAACAGTCTCTGCGTATCGCCTGGTCCAGTCTACTCATGCAGGACTGACAATGTTTATAGAACTGCATTTTCAGGTAAATCCGAGTCAGGAAAAATAAGACACATGGAAAATAAATGTGGAAAGAACAGGAAAAGAGGCCACCGTAGCAGCAATGATACCATAGTAATTAGGCACTGAAGTGGGAACAATAAGCAGTAGTAATGCTGACAGTAGAAAAAAAGTCTATTTTGAGGATAGAGAGGAGAAAAAGCTTCATCTTGTAGGAACTGAAGAGCTATTTAAATCTGAGAATCCAGTCTAGGGTCATCACTCTGTCATGCTAAAGGCTTATCAACCATAGGACAGCTAATTTGTTGCTAGGAAATTGCTAGGCAATTGTGGAGCTCACCCTGCAGAAACTGAGTAAACGCCTGGGAACGAACGTGTTACCAGGCTCCTTCCTCTTCGCATTTCACCTCGCATTTCTCTCTGCTCTTCCCTCCTACCCTGCCACACCCACACCAGTGTCTACACGGACACAACCCATCAATCAGCACATTTACTTGGATGAGAATTGTATGACAGAAGTGATTTCACAAGTAAAGCCCCTCCAAATTGCAGGCATTGTGCACTTTCAAATTTGTTATATGTATTTGTCAACTGGCTTCAGTCAGAAATGATTTGAGAGTCAAACATTCCAACCAGACCAATTTTGAGACAACTGTGTCCCTTTCTTCTAGGAAGGAAACACACGTTTTAGAGCCATCCTTTTCCCAACACAGTACAGGTTGAGTTGCCTAGGTCACGAGGTTGTTGTGCGTAGAGACCAGTCTTCACCTTTTAGTTGCTAATCTTTGGTCTCTCTCTCAGTGCCTGCTATTAAATGGGTGTTCAATAAAGTGTAAGAAATGAGCATTTCTTGTGAACACAAACGCTGGGGGAATATACAAGTACATTCAGCATGATGAGGCGCTAATGCCGCCATATTCAAAACTCAAAAGTTACAGAGAGGATCTTGAAGGGTGCTAACAACTCAAAGGACAGTCCTAGCATCCTCGAAGAAGAAAATGGAGTGGCAGAAAAAGTAGCCCTGACTCTTTATTGATTTAGGTTGAACTTAGCCAATCGTGATCCTGGCACCTGTGAGATGGCACTTGAAACCAATTTAGTGAGAAAGGTAAACAGCCCCAAAGCAAACTTAAGAGATATCCATGAGAAAAAAAAATGTTGAAGAGTGCAAGGAGTATCCATTCAACCCAATGTCCACTACCACTCGCATCTGCACCTGCCCTGCTTATATTGACCTACAGCCACAAAACAGACAAACAAACCCCTTCAAAATCAAGTGCTGTGTCTGTTATTTATGGGGGAAAATAAGTTGATAATACGTAGCAGGAAAAAAGCTTTGAACATTTCTTAAAGCCTCCCCATTTCAGCTATCTGAAATACTCAACCACAGCCTACAGACTCATGAACCGAAGCCACCCAAAACACTGTTGTTCAGATTTACGGCTTTAGAAAATTTTTACTTTTTCACTGGAGGAAATAACTTTTATTTCAAACCCTAATCTCTGTTGGCTTTTGAGTTGAAATAGCTCCACCCTAGCTACACAAGGCTATGTATACTAAGTCACTTTTCTACAACCCATGGAATAGGCATGATATGAGCTCCCCCTACTGGTACAATGTTTTTCCCACTTCATGAATCCAGTCAGGGACAGTGTCTGTGACTTGTAGGATAGAACAGAATTCTGACTTAGGGTTAAAGAGGAGGAAAAACTAAACAAGCATTTAAAATCCAAATAACAACCCCAAACTAAGCAGTAAAGCAACTCTGCTTACTCTAAAATAACCTCTAAAGTGTTAGTGAAAGGAATGTGCAAAGGACATACTTACAAATATTTGACAGCACCATTGAAACCACCCTCTGACCCCCAAGTTTGGCAGGCAGAGTGACTAAAGGCTGTCACTCTCAGGATGCTCTGGTGTCCTCATTTTCATTGAGAAATATCAACAAGCAGATTTAAATTGCAGTAGTACTAATATAGCTTTCTAACAGCACATGTGGAATTTTTTCCTCTAACGGAACATGTGACAAGCTACAGGCTTTAGAGAAATAAAATATAGTAGCATCATGGAGGCTGAACAAAATCTATTGAGGGCCTTGGGTTATTTGCATTTGAAATTGACTCCTCCTACATTTATATGTGAAGTAGGAAACCAAAGATGGAAGCCCTATATTTTATATTTCAATGCTCTCAAATTAGTTGTCTCTAAGGAGAAAATCCAACGTGAGAATCAATGACAAATACAGGTAAAGTGCAACTGTGGGGACATTCACACTTCAAAGAAGAACTGCTATAAAGGTATTGCTGGTGATAAGCTGTTACAGAAAAAAAAATGGAAAAAATAGAACTCCCACTCTTTGAGTCAGCAGAAGGGAGCTGTTTCATGGTATTTGCTGTATTAGTAATGCTGCAGTTTGATTATATGGGATTCTGTTATCACAATCTGCTACATATCTTATGTAGCATGTAAATACATAAAGCCATTTAAAGGCCAAAGTACAGAGCTATTTTTTGTATTTTACCTTTTACTACCATACTAGTACTGATGCTTAAATGGTATAAATTTAAAATGGTAAATGAAAAGCAGAAACGTTGATACATGCAGGCTTTATTGAAAAGTCACTGGTTGAAAAATCCCAAAAGTACATCAATCTGCTTTTCTCTTAAAGTCTGAGAAAATTGCCTTACATGAATACAACAGGCTCAATACACATTTTTTTTATAAAATGATGCTTTTAATAAAACATTTTCATGTCTTAAAAGTAAACCTATATACTCATTCGTGTTGAATGTGGATGGAGAATTCATGCAATGCAAAGGGAAGTGACAAGATCGGTATCAGTTTCCCTTCCCCTTGCCAGATCCTTGTTTATACTGGCATGCGACAGCTTGTTCACCCCAATGTCAGTATGGAATGAATGGACGGTAACGCGAGGAGACGTGGATGCCAGTACGTCTGTCTCTCCCTGACTGTCTTTGCTGCCACCACCCTAGCCGGGTTGGGGTCACCTTCTTCGTTCATTCTACTGTAATAATCTTTTTCACCAGTTTCCTTGCTTCCTCTCGTTTCATCTGTAATTCACTCTCTACAAATCAGCCACGGTGGTCTTTTAAAAATACAAACCAGATTTATATTCCTCCCTTCCGAGGACTACCCATTGTTCATTCTCCTGGTCTACCATTTTCCTGTTCAATCATGGTTCTCACTACCTTCTTTCTGTTTCTGGGTCCCACTAAGATCTCCCTTAGGCCATTGGCCTGTGTCCCCTGTTGGCTCTGAGTGCCCTGCCTCTGGCTCTTGGTGCACCTTTGTTTTGTAATTTAGGCAGCCCATGCAGATCTCACCCTCCCCACAAACCCCTGTCGCTCTGCATTATACCACCCTGTTTTGCTTTCATGAAAGAAATGATCACCCTCTGAAATGCTCTGGTTTATTCATTTTATGGGTATGTCTTTTTCTTCCCATTAGAATTAAGTTTCATGTGAAAAGATTTTTCCCCTGTATCTCAAGTATCTAAAACATGGCTGGGACAAAATATAACAATATTACTCCATGTTATCTGTACCAAGAAAGCTAGTACAGCATGGGGACAAGCACTACAATATCCATAAATACTAGAGGAATAAATATTCTCAATTTTAAAAAAGTGTACATGTGTGTGCATGCATGGAGGCTGATAAGCCAGTCCTATCACACAAAACAGCATAGATGTTTCTGTGATCAGTGAAAAATTCCCACTTAAAAACAACATTTTCCTTTTATTCAAATTAGTAAATGCTTAGTATAGTTTAATGAAAGATTATAGTTTTTATTTTAAACCCCTGACTTTAAAACATAAATCAGACTACATATAAAACATGGAGAAAAGAGGAACTTTGGAGCTCTAGGGGCCTGGGTTAAAGTCCTGACTATGCTACCAAACTCCATGGTCACGGCCAAGTGGCTTAGCCTTTGTGTCTTTTATTTTCTTCAATGGAAAATGGAGATGATATGTCATTCTTGGGGAGTTATGGCAAGTTTTTACTATATAGCTATAAAATACCTGACATACAGTAGGTACTCATAAATGTTTTAATTAGAGACAGTAAAATTAGTGTTTACAATGTTACACTGGGTTTGTCAATTATTGGGAAAGATAAACTGCATGAACATTAAGTGGTTCATGTAAATATATATATGTAAATGAGCAAGCAGTGCTGTGTCTTTATCATGTTTCTATAATTGCTCAATTTAAAAGAAGCATACCTAAAAGTAATACACTATGTGAAACACTTGCCCATCTATTCCTTTTCATTCCCAGTAACCTCAGGGAGTGTTATGCAGCTACTGCATTTTTCTTTTGCTTGGCCTTGTCCTAGAGGTACAAAAATTAGAAACTTTGTCAAAAGGAATGCTCCCTCAGCATTATCAGTAAATACTGTGTGCTAGAAATGTCAGAAATAGTACTTTTTAATTCTCAGATATTTAAAGCCAAAATCCACTTAGGAAAAGTTAGAAAAATATCTCTGAATTTAGAAAAACTTAAGTCTTTGTTGAAACAAATGCATTATTCAGTGTAACAGAATCTTTTTCTTAAATTCATTCAGCCAATTCTATGGCATCCATGCAAATGAGCTTTGCCTTCTATGATCATTTGCAGGTGTGTGGAGAGGCACCTGTCCTAGTTTCTGGTGCAGTTGCAGGTACAGGGTCTGCTCAACCAGATCAAGCCTTTAGCTGTTGGTTAAAAAAAAAAAAAAAAAAAAAAAAAAAAAAAAAAAGAAATGGTTGAGCAGAACTAAGAGGCTCTGGATTTCAGTCTTTTCCACTTCACAGACATTGAAAATGTTTGATTCCATTCTACCCATCTTTACTCCCTTATCCGGTTCTCCCCTCTCTCCTCAGATATTGCTGTTGCTACAGAGAGAGGGATCAGTGGAGATCCTCCATGAAGACCTATGTTATGTAATGGCAGCCTCAAAACTCTTTACTAATTTTTTTTAAGTTTACACATACTGCCCAATGTACATTCAGCACTTATCCATAATTATACAATAGCAAATACCAAAAGAACTTGTGATACAGATCTTTTAAAGACTTCCCTTGCAATATATTACCTTCCTGTAGAAATTGCCAAAAGATCTGCATTAAGACAGGTAAATATTTGTAAAAGAGACTGAGAAAGGAGAATGACTTCAAAGTCATGAAATATATTTTTATATGGAAATTATTTTACATTTCCAGCTGGAGGCTTAGTAGTCTAAGGTTCAGGAGCAGACTCAGGCAGTTACAATTGGTGGACCATCCCCTAGGTCTCCATAGGCCCAGCAGCACAGGGCGATAGCGAGGAGACAACCAAAAGCATGTCTGGGTCCCGGGGACAAATGGATAGGGCTGGAGCTGTTTCCCAAGGTGTGCACCGTAGCTTAGTATTTTTTGATGTTTAATATCTTTGTTTAAAAAAATGTTTCATCATCAGGTGTTCTTTTAAAACACCATTTACACAAAATGTAACATGTTTCTTTACCATATGGCTTCTTAGTTTTAGTACGTGACTAAGGTGACCAATCATTCTAGGTTGAGGAATTATCTGGGATGCAAGATTTTCAGTGCTAAACACTGGAAGAGGGGTTTGGATAGATTGGAACAAGTTGTCATCCTATCCGAAAAGGGGTAAAAATATGTGGCATTTCTCAATCTCATTTAACTAGGTGTCCTCTGTCTTAATACAATAGCATTTTGAGGCATTTAAGTTCTACAGAACATATTTTCAAAGGTGCTGGGGTAGAAGAAGGTTGTCAGGTCTCCTACTCAACACCATGAAACATTGGTTTCAGCCTCTGTCTTGTCTGGCAAGAATGAAACCTATTTTTACTAATGAAACATCCTCCGGCCACATTAAGGGCTATTTTAGATGGGTGAGAAAAATGTGGGGTAGTTAGAAAGAAAATCGACAGCTGGAACATTTTTTTTTTCTGAATTTTCTTCTCAAAGCATACATATGTTTGGAGTATGGAAACAATTGAGGAAATAAATGCCTTACATGAGTAAATATTATATGTATTAATATGGAAAGAAACATTAGGAGGTGGGACATAATAAAAAAACAACACAGTTGACCCAAGACTGAAGCTATTTTAAATTCCACCATTTTTGTTGATTGGACACTAAAGCTTTTTTTTTTTTTTTGATGTTGAAGACCACTGCTTGCTCTTATCTTCTGCTGACATTCTGCATCGAGAAGTCCTATTTTCCCACACGAGGCTGCTCTCTTGTATTGTTTCTTCAAACTTAAGTTTTTATCCTCCATAAATATTATTTTATATCTAAGCACTGAATTCCTGCATTGCTCCAGTTTCATTTGTGGATGCAGGAAAACAGATGAGAAAGAAGTACATGGAGATAATGGGGATATAGGTAAGAACTGTGACTCAGAGCTTGTGAAAACTATAGAATCACTCTGTAGATTTCTTGAGGAATGACCTCTTTTATGGAATTTTTAATGTCTACTTTCAGTAAGTCAAGGGCCATAGTCAGAGGTCACTGGGAAGTAGCTGAATGGCCTCTGTGTTCACATATGCATCGATTAATTGCGATGATAGGAACTGATATCACTGCCCTGCAAATTCATTCATCCAACCATGAATTTCACAAACACTTATCCAGCACCTCCTACAAGCCAAGCAGAGTTCTATGAAATTCTGCTGGTTGCATCTTTACTTTCCATCTGATGACAATGAGGGGACGTACTCTAAAATCATTTCCTCTATGCACCCCTATATTCACAGCAGTGCAATTTACAACAGCCAAGTGCTGGAAACAGTTTAAGTGCCTGTCAGTAAATGAGTGGATCAAAAAACTGTGGTACCTTTACACAATGGAATACTATGCAGCAGAAAGAAAGAAGGAACTCCTACACTTTGTGACAGCATGGAGAGTATCATGCTAAGTTAAATAAACCAAACGGTGAAAGACGAATACCATATGATCTCACCTATAAGTGGAACTTAATCAACAAAACAAACAAGCAAGCAAAATATAACCAGAGACATGGAAATAAAGAACAAACTGACAGTGATCAGAGGGGAGGGGAGAGGAGGGTAACAGGGGAAGGAAGTGGAAGCATCAAGTCATATACAAAGGACCCACAGATAAAAACAATTGGATGGATTGTCTTGGGAATGGGGATTGGACAGGGCAGGGGAGAGCTACAGGGGGTGGCAATTGGGACAACTGTAACTCAACAACAACAAGAAAAAGCATTTCCTCTAGAATCTCTGTGGTGTCACACCGAGGCTCCATGTTTCTCCCCCACATACCATTGTGTGTTTCACAAGGTAAAAGCTGAAGCTCACAGAGTTTTACTCTCTTATCCCATTAACTCAAGAAACTTCCTAAATGTAAAGAACTAATATTCAGTGTTTTATTTTCTAAGTAATATTCTTTGATGACTAAAGTACATTTTATGTGGGGTAATCATTGTAATTCCTTGAAAACTCAGAAAAAGAAGATGGTTTTTTTTTCACTAGTTCAGTGTCAAATTAAATGAAGGCATCAAATGGATTTCCAAAGGATTCTATTCTCTGGCCAAAGACATTTGGTATTTTAATAAGTAATTTGGATGTGGACTAAAGTAGTCATATAGGGTAAAATTACCTCAATTACCTACAAACTAACTAACCAGAATCCTAAAATAACTTCATTTTTTTCTTTGCACCCCAGTCTTAGGAGAATGAAGTAGATCACAAGTGAGCAAGTTGATTTAATAGTATCAGATGCCATGAACTTCAAAAATAAAGACTGTCTTTTATTGTAAAAATGATGGGCGGCCATTGTTGGGTTGCAAGCAGTGAAGTGATATGCTCTGATAAGTATTTTATACAAATCATCTGACTGTGCAAGTAAGAAAAACATTAGGACAAAACTAGAAGTAGGGAGGCTAAGTAGGAAGCTCTTTTTCAGTGTTATACCAGGGATGACGAGGGACTGATACAGGGAATTGGTGGGGGGTCTGGAGCTAGAGATCTGAGAACTGTTCACAATAGAAAGTCCTTAGAGTGTGCTGATTTATAAGATTGCACTGGCTTTATAACTCTGCCTCACTCTCTTTCAAAGCAGAGCATGGCATAAGGGAGCTCTCTCTTTGTGAGAGGGGAAGGGAGATTCCTGATTCAAGGCCTGAACATTGTTAGGCAGCATGGACCACAAAGCAGTGGGAGCAGGAGCACCAGGATACAACCGTTTAATATTATCCCACTATTTAAAATGCAGTATAATAGCTCTACTATGAATTCCCCCTTTTCTCTAAACTGCCAGCTGTGTTTCGCTTTCATTATATTTAAAAATAACACCCACTTTCAAAGATAACCACATTCAAGCTGCTATTATGGTCATCCCTTGAGTAACTGAGTAAAATCCTCAACATTGTAACCTCTCCAGTCTTCAAGGATTAGATCTCAAACTGCATCTTAAAGCTCAAAGGGTTCGGGAAAGATGACACTGTATAGCTCAGCATATCTTTTCACCAAGTTCCCACCACTATCACTTACATCAGTGTGTCAGAAATTCTACTTGCCAAAGGTCATGTTTTCCTATTAGTGCTACAGTCTCTAGGGAGGGCCATCAGTGTGTCTGAACTGACTCTTGCCCTAATTCAATGCTTATCAGATCATGCAGGATTTCTTAATTTAGCTAGGACCAGATAGGTGTAGAGAACATCAATTTTATGCAGATGTCATCATTGAAATGGGCTCTCTTTTTAACTGATTCCTCTATTAATGATCATTCTATTTGTGGTCTTCACCAAGAGAAGCTAAGGTTGGAAGAGCCACCCGGTTAGCCAAAACATTGGATTGAGGAGTGAGAAAAGCAGCTGGAAAACGAAAGAGAATGGGGGAAAGATTAGGTTTGTAAGAAATATTATTTAATTAGGAATGGATCCAGTTTAAATGATCCATCTGCAGAACAGGTTCTTGGAAGCATCAGCCCAACCTTATTTAAAATCAAGTTCATTCCCATTTTATTCTTCTCAGAGAGAGAGCCACACGGAATACAAAGCTAAAGGATTTTTCAGAACAAGTTTATTAACTGACAATAACTGGAATAATTCTTTTGGTTTGACTCATTGAGCCAGGATGCTACCATTATTTAAACATATTGTTTTCCATTTATTCCCAGATTTTTTAAATCCCAAAGCTATATAACAAGTGTATAATTTACCAGAGAAAATGAAATTGCTCTTTGTTAAGTACACATTGAAAATCATATGCTACAATATGGGTTGTATATTTAGTACAGTAAAAAAGCTATATTTTCAAATCCAAATTTGAAACAAATTAAATACAATTTGGCATGCTTTACAGCACACAGGGAGATTCCTACGTATCAAATACTGTCTGGAAACAAGTGAAATTTTCCACTCACTTGAAATTATTGAAACAGGGGGAGGACATCTTAAGTAAAGCCCCACATACAAAAATACCTTAAGAGAAAAAAATGGACTTGACTACAGTGAAATCTAGGATATTGATTCAGTAAGCAATCATAGACAATGTCCCTCATATGGGTGGCAGACTGACACACGTAAGATGACAAGGAACACCACAGATAATATACCACATCTCCTGAACATCTACAATCTAACAGAAGAAATTTTGTCTTTTACTTGTAGAAGTTTTCCTCGCTTACTTCATTACCTAACACAATGTGTTCTCAACACAGAGGTCAGAGCGATCTTACAATATTATCGGTCAGGTCACGGCACGCTTCTGGGCTCCAAGACCCTGGGTGGCTCCAGCTCACTCACAGAAGGAGCCAAACCTGTGCGGGAGGGTCTGAAACGACATCCTCACATCCCACCCTCATCTCAGAGAAACCTCTTACATTAGTCTCATTGATGTCCCTAATCATGGAGCACCCCAGTTACGCATCTGCTTCAAAGGTTTTGCAGTCCTGGGATGTCCTTCCCTCACTTCCCTGCAAGACTTGCTCCTTCATTTCTTCCTTATCTCTGTCCAGGCCTTCCTGAGCACCCCAAACTAGAAACCCCACCATCTCCTTCCTGTCTCCCACTTTTCCCTCTTACACAGCACTCATTACCATCTGGTAGTCTAGTTTTTCCTTGTTTGTTTCTTTACTGTTTGGGTCACTTCACAAGAAATAAGCTCTATCAGGGCAGGGATTTTACTTGGTTTGGTCCTTCTTTTAAATTTCATAGGATGCAGAGGAGGCCGGGAGGCAATATCCACATTTCCTCTTGTTAGCTTCTGGGAGTGGTACACACAGACAGCTCACTTCTGAGTCCCTCTCCAAGTCCAGTCTGCAGCTAAAGACAGCCACCTGGCCCAAGGTAACACTTCCTTTTTGCAGTTACCAACATCAGTGATGGGGTATAAAGGCCCGGCCTCTTCATCCCAATTCAGTGTAACTCACAGGGACCGTCCCATGTTGAGAGTTCCGGGTGGGTCTGCTGTGACTCTTTCTAGCCACACCAGTTCAACTTTCCTTCTGCCCAATCCTATTGCCTTCCCTTCCACGGGTGCTGATTCTGAGCATACCACTCGATAAACTTCAAATGCACAAATCTCAGCCTCAGAGTCTGCACCCTGGGAAACCCTGCCAGGATCGTAGGTAGGGAAGCTAAAAACAGAGTTTAAATAACCTGTCCATGGTCACTCTGCTAGTAAGTGGTGGAGCCAGGATCAAACCTACAGAGTTCGACTCTAGAGCCTGTTTTTAACCACTGTTTTTTGCTGCTAAACACATAACCATATTTTTTCCCTCAATAATTTAAAGTACATTAAATACTTTAGAGCAAATACTTACAAAAGAAAGGGAATGAGGTTATGCATGGGGGATGTAGGCGGAACTGAATGTAAGAGAATAGATAGCAATCATCATGTGCTATGTTAGCTTGGGAGTTAACATGGGGAATATGTTAATTTAGATAACAGACAACAACAAGAACCTACAGGGGTTTGAGTTCTATGTTGAATAGCACAGATGATTTCAGAAACAAAAATGAGAGTGTGAAGGGAGTAAGGAGATGGGATAATAAAACTCATATGATTGTTGATAGGGTTTATCATTTATATAAACTACAGAATATAGTGTCTAGTTATTGCAAGAAAGCTACACAAGAAGTAGGGTAAGCTTGTAGCCTAGTTTCCTTCCTTCTTGAAGATCAAGGACTGGCTTAGTTACCATATACACTGTTGCTGGGTCTGTGGGCGAGATGCTCATCCTTTCTCATCATCTTCTGCACACTCAGAGGCTATTATTGTGATTAAATAAGTGACTATTATAACAGTGCTTTTTATAAAATGTAGAATGTTTAAAAAATAATTACACATGAGCATAGGCATCCTTTCAGACTTATCTAGTTCATGGTCTCCTATCAAGCAGAACTATAATAAAATCTTTCTGCCCCCATTTTAAAAGACTCTCTCTCTAAAAATCTCAAACGCTCTGAGAAAACCTTTGCAATAATCAGACTCCTAATGGAAATTCTTCCTTGTAAGTATACTGAATCCCTCATATTGTGAATCCTTCCCATATCCTCTCTTTCAGTTTTCTATGGAAGCAATATGCCTACTTTTGCAGCTTTAAGAATAATTATTTGCTGTTTTAAAAATTTCAACATTATTTCTTATCTATTTATATAAGCACAGTTCCTCTGCTATCAAAACTGTGATTTCACTTCTTTACATGGTGCAAAGTTAGCTGTCTCCATTAAATACTGAAAACTGTAATTGTATTCATAGATTTCTTATTATCTCAGCATCGATACTTTACACCACGAATAGTAAAAATCACTGATTAAAAGAGTCAAACTTCTAATTAAGCTCTTTAGAGAAATTATACAATCAGAGTAACTGGGACTAAAGAGCAAAGGTAATATAAATTCTTTTAATCTCATTTTTAATTTTTTGGAGTTCAAAGTTATTTACATTACTTTATTATAATCATCTTTCCTATAAGAAGATATTATTCTCTTTTACTGAGAAAATAAATGAGCTCCAAGTGAGATTGAGAGTAAAAATCAAACAGGCATCCTTCAAGCTCATTAAAGTCTTGAACACAAATCTCCTGACTGGAAGTCCAGAGCCATGTCTGGCAGACAGCACGTGAGCACATCACTTTTCCTAGACATGGTTTTAATACCCATATGGATGATTCAGACAAAAGTCTGTAGCATCCATTTCATATTCCCAAGCAATCTTCCCTGGAAACTCAGGAAATGATCACCATTCTACTGGAAGAAAAGTGATTTTTATTTTTAAGATGGTAGCCCTATGGGAAAACAAAGTATGGCTATGTTGATAAAGAGTTTCCTTCTCCTCCTTTTTTATTTTCCATTATTCTCACTTTGTTTCTCTCCGTTTTTTGTAGTTTTCCAATTTCATTATCTATTGCATGTTCCCCATCTTTTCTACCTCTATATTATTACTGTTGCAATATTGTTTTACTTTGAGGTAAAGAGAAAGCAAAATGGATTCCAACCTATGGAAAGCTGAGATAAAATTTCAGTTGAGGCTTAGATGGTTATAAGGTAGAACAGCAGCCCTATGGTGTGGAAGAGAAAAACAGGGCTAGTTTCTGTTTGTCTCCCCATGGACTACCCTAGAGGAATCTCAGACCTTGCATAAGTGGTAGAATTTCTTTACTGAATCAGTATTTCAGCTGAAGCTGCTAACAATTCACGCTTGTCAGACTTGGCTATAATGTGAACCCAGTGGAGAAAATACAAGGTGAAGCATATTGTGTTTGCCAGAACTTGACCATGACAATACGGTTAGGAAGGTATGAGGTAAGGCCAGGAAAGGAAATGAATATGGCAACATGGAACAAAAAAATGACAGCCTTATATAAGTATATTTTATAAAATGAATATTCAGTTGTTTTTATAATATATTTAACATTTTACTTCCACAGAGAATTGCTTCTCTTTTGATAATTAGAATCAGAACCATAATATTTCTCATTGTGTGCTAAGAGGAGAATTTACATATAATCTCTTTGAGTGTAAAGAACTGACATATTCATCTGTAACAGTAATGAAAATCCTGTCACAGTATCCAGGTTTTATTAAGCATGTTCAATTTGACTGAATTCCTGAATATCATCAAATCCACATCAGAAACATAAGGATTTAAAAAAAAATAATTTTCAAGTTCTCAAACTTTGTGAAATACTGTTTTTACAACCCACCAAATCAATAATGGCAGCCTGAGGTCCACAATTTGCTGCAGTGTAAACATTTCTTGTTGTATGTAAGATGTATGTGAAGGAAATATCTTAATTATAAATACCCAAGTAATATATAAATCAAAATTACACAGGACACTTTTGTGCTAAATAAAGGCATATCGTAATTGGTTTTCTACACCAAAGTTACCATAACAACAATTCCTGGATGATTAAAATAAAAACCAGGATTTCTTTTTACAAATAATGGACCTAAATTTAATGTCAGATATGTCTATTAATGTATATATGTGACATTAATCTATTAAAGAATTATCTTACAATTATATAACTATGTAAGTTGTATAAATAAGCCTAGGGCTTCGTTTACCTTACAAAATAAAAAATATACTTATTTCTCTATGCCACGTCTCTTGGACACATTTTATTTTAGACATTATAAAATTTCCCATATGATGATACTAAATTTTAATTGTGGATTCCTCCAGACTCATAGCAGTATAATAGATTTATCATTGTTTTAATAGTTACAATATTTTCATTTTACTGGGCTTATATTTTGTTTTTAGATATCTAATTTATCAAAAGTCTAATCAATCCAGAAATAGTTTTAAAAGAGAATAATGAAAAATACGTATAGACTTGTCTTTATGACTGAAGGCTGTGAGAGAAGAGAGAAAAGCAGGGGTTAAAAATGATCTTTTTACCACCCACGCCCATAGACTTTGGGGGGAGGCTCCTTTCATACTTTTTTCTTCCTGCAGTATGTGTTACTTAAGGAAGTCTGTAGGTGGGTAAGATGTTATTATCCCTCCCACACACACACTTTTTTTGTATTTACAACATTAAATCTCTCTCTGTTACTACACACACACACACACACACACACACACACACACACACACTTGAAACACTAACTCTTTTCAACTACTTTCTGAAATTTTTGAAATTTGGTTCACATATTATCACACATTACCTTTCTATAGAATGCATATATAATTATAGTTTATGCTAAATTTTTTCCACTGCCAGCCCATTCAAAAAGGTTATTTGCTGTAGATAGTTGCATGTCTAACTAAACATTTTTGTTTGAAAACAGAATTCATTAAACAAGGTGTCTTAGGTTCAAAACTAATAATATAAAATTATTCTTTGTATTGGTGAGTTTTCATAAGTACTTAAGAAGATACAATCACTGAAATGGGAGGAGCTAAGATTGTTATGCAGCATTTGCTTCTTCTCACTCTACAAATTACTTATATGAAGGAATGCATGTTGTAGATCATGTTGGAGACACAGTAAACATGTTTTACCTACATAAAGTTAACCTTTCAAATTATTTCATCTGAATGAATAGATTACAGTTAGATTTTAAAACCTCCTATAAAATGTATACTAACAAGTTAGTATACAAGAAACCTTAATATTGCTTTTATATTGTAGTAAGTGTCCCCTCAAATGCAGTAAATGACTATTATGCCCTTAAGCAAATAAGTTAAACTTCAATTATTTTTGAAATAATCAGATCTAATCTTCATTGCTAATGTAATATTCATTTACCTAAAAAGTAAAGAAAAATCTAAAAAAGTAAAAACTGATATATTTTAAAGTGACTTTGGATTTGGAGGTTTAATGATATCATTTATGACAGTCACATATATAAGTGTTTTGCAAATAAATTTGATCCCTTCATTTTTCAGATCAATTCACTCACTTGGGAATTATATTAACTTTTGTTAAAATAAGTGAAAAATATAATCATTGACCATAGAAAGTGCTTGCTAAGATACCTAAATGTTAATTAAATACACATTATTGAGAATACATTCTATAGAGGTCATTTAGAAAAATCACTAGCTAGAATTGTTGAATTAACCAATCCCAGGTAATTCAATAACTTTTGGGTAATTCAAAGGAAACTGATTCTGACTCCTCTGATACCTTAGAAACAGGAACTCTGTCAGAATACAAAGGCAAGTCCATCTTCTGTACAGAAAAGTAATGAGTCAAATATATTTTATATACAACCCAATGGATATGTGAAATGGAATTGTGCAGGTCATTCTAACCTAGGTATTCAGGTTCAAGTTATTAGGCTTTTTTATACAGTAAAAAATTAAGAAATTAAATACATTCATATTTTAGAGCAAAGTAATATAAAATTTGTTAAAAAAGTAATTCAGAAAAAATAAAACTGTTCAGTCTCTTATTTAAAAAATAGTTAATGCTACTAGGAGTAAATATTCATTAGTACAACTTTCAGAACAACTATTTTAAAAACATATGCATAAAGGTGAAATTTTGTTTGACTTCACTTAGAAAAGCATTTTGGGAAATTTACGATGAAGATTCAAACCATAAATAAAATCTTTTCGGTAGGTACATCAGATCAAATTTTAAAAGTTTCTGGCTTTCTTATTTTATACACTTATTAAACGCAATGAGAAATAATCCAGGCAGTGAAAGACAAATGCCATAAAGATCTCACCTACAAGTGGAACCTAATCAACAAAACAAGCAAGGGGGCAAAATAGAACCAGAGACATGGAAATAAAGAACAAACTGATAGTTACCAGAGGGGAGGAGGGAGGGAGGTAAGAGGGGAAGGAAAGGGAAGGGTTGTTAAGGAACATGTACAAAAGACCCGTGGACAAAGACAACTGGGGGGGCAAGGATTGAATGTGGTAGGTGAGGAGTGGGTGGGGGGGTGGGAGTAATGGGGGAAAATGGGGACAACTGTAATCACACAACAATAAAAAATAAAAATAAAATAATTTTAAAACACATAATGAAAACATATATGTATCTTATTTTAGTAAAAATAAATACAAATTAATTTAATCAAAGAAGTAAAGATACTATCTTATTTTCATCAGTCTAAATTTTTTCCTAATTTTTAATTTTTATTTCATTTTTGATTTTAGAGAGAGGGGAAGAGAGGGAGAGAAACATACATGTGAAAGAGAAACACCAATTGGTTGCCTTCTGCTTCTGTATGCACCCTGACTGGAGCTGAACCTGCAACCCAGGCACATGCCCTTACCAGGAATCCAACCAGCAACTTTGGGTTTGCTAAATAATGCCCAACCAACTGAGCCACACTGGCTGAGCCATTGGTCTACATTTTATTTAGATTTTTTCACTTTCCTCTAATAAGCTCAATCTCCTTCAGTTTCAAATTTTAATTTAACAATTAAGACCCTGTTTACGAGATAGTTATATATGTATCAATATTAATACCTGGTAATTGATAGCAATACTATAAAAAAGATATTTAAATGGTTTCCTCATGAGTTATTTTTGCCCTGTCAAATGTGCTCAAAATCTTCTGTTGGAAAGTTTTGACATGTATATCTATTTCAAAGATAATTCAGACACAAACAAATAAACAATGAAGATTAGTTGGAGACAGAATTCTTAAGTATAATTTATAAATATATCAAATAATTTTCATGGTATATACATTTACTTAAGCAATAGAGTAATAGTTTTTTGTTTTTTGCTTTCCTAAAACGTGACTTGTGAATTCCTCTCAGATATCTATAATGACAAGTGTATAAGTAAATATCTACAAAACATCCACATGTAAGTCCTTAAATATACAAAAAGGCATCTCCTACCTCCATCTCCAGATCCGGATCCTGCATCTGGGAAAGAAAAATAAACAACTTTGTTTTTGCTTGAAAAACATCTTCAAAAATATTTATGACTCTTTTCAGTTTATGTTTACTTTCTTCAATAAGATAGTGATATAATTGAGAAAATTATGAATATTTAACCTGAAAATGTGCATTTGCATCAATTTAAGTTAACTTCTATAGCATAACTTACAAAATAAATGTTCTATTACTTATATGCTTAAACTTTATGAAAGATAGGATTCTCTAGCTTTAAAATGATTCCTAAACTTCACTATGTAAAGTCTAACATGTTTATTTTAATGACAAATTTGGTGCCAGTAACAAAAAAAATTGAAAATGAGATGCTTACAGTAATCAATGAGATTTAGACATTAAATGATCTTAGACATGTAGCAAATAAGTCATCATTAAGATTTATATTATGGATAAATCACATATGCACAAAGACAAATAGTTTAAAAATAAATATCTTTTTATATAATTGTTAATATGTTTCCAAATACCACAACTGTGGATGAGTCTATCTGACACCAAGAGCATCTTTTGTTTTCGAAATCAGTAGAAGAGTGAGATTAACTTTGCCTTTGGTTTAAAATTAAATATACCTTAGGTGATGCTTGCAATAAAAAAAAATCCCTTCTGCATATTTCTTTCTCCACTTCTTCTCATCTCTCTCTCATACATAATTACAATTGGTCAGAGTTGTCTATTTTTGAGAACTCAGTTCCCAGAAACACTGAATTTTGTTACTGGAGTCAACACCATTGAGTATCCATCTGCTTCCACCTGTTAAGTGTAAGCATCATCTTCTTTCTACTTCTCTATTCTTTCCATTCAAAGTACATTTGGTCATGTATTTTTGATGTTACTACTGGGAAATAAGACTAATACTAGTATTCTCTGCCTGATATGCCCTCACTTAACACTGAAATCTCAACCAGTTTAAGAACTATATCAAATGCTACTTCTATAAATTTACATTTGGTGTTTTAGTCCAATTAAAATAAAACATTACTTCTACTTGCTGCCAGCATGACACTGTCCTAAGAGGCACTGCATAGAAGGAGGCATAGCACAGAGAAGCCACAGAAGGCGGCCACATATGGAAGAATGGATGCCTCCCCAATAGCCTCCCTTGCTATATCAGGCTTTAGCACTTCCATGAAAGGGCAGTAGTTTGAATAGTCATCCTTGGTGGAAACTCATATTAACTGAATTCGCAGGGTCCAGCACTGTATAAAATCAGAATACCAAGTCTTTAACTAACTGCTGGTGTGACTAAGACTTGTGTCTCTGGGCAACAACATCCTTTCCTTAAAGACAAGCTAGTCGGTAAAATGATTTATAATAAAAAAAAAACCTTTCCTGGTAAGTACAGAAAAAAGGATTTTAATCATATGATCTGACTATTTAATGATAGTAGATCAAGAAGGCTGATGCATTCATCTTCATAGTAGAATAGTCTTGTTAATTGAACTGATAATCGTAAGTCACGGCCCTATCACTTTTGGAGAGGACAATGCTTGAATGGTCAATGTGTATCAAGGCTCCTTTTAATATATCTTCACAAGTAAAATTTTAACTGATTTTATTTGAATTAATTTGAAAGTTAATTTGGTATCACAATAATCAAGGACTAATAACAGGTTAAACTAGTATAGCATTAATACATTCTACCTGTGTTTTAGTTAAATGTGTATAGTTTCTTACTCTCTCGTCACTAAGATGGTAAACTTCTTTATATCAAGGTCCATGCTTATTCAACTTACTATACTTACATGCATATAAGAGGAAATGCATAAAAGCTTAAGGATTCCAACTATAATCTTTAGGATGTTACTCATTGGATGGCATAAGAAATGTCATTCAACCTTCCTACTAAGCTTATTCAGTCTACTGAATGGCTATAATAATGTGTATTCCATTTGGGCTATTTTGAGGATTACTACACAACAGCATTTTTAAAATCCTTATCACTGTGTCTGGAACATAATAATTAAAAATTTGAATGAACATCTTGCCTGTTCATCTATAGGTTTTCTAATAAATGCATACTGCTGGGGAAAATCAAGAAAACAGCAGTAGAATTTTGGCTTGTATTTCCCATGTATGTTTCCAAAAACTCATGCAGTATGGTTTTTAAGACAATTTGCATTTGATTTGACACATAATGTGTATTTAGAAAAGAAAAGAGGAATACATTTTTATAAATAGTCACTTAAACTCATGGCATCATTATGAAATAGTGATGGAAAACTTTAATGATTTGTCTACTATGAGATGAGTCATCTGGACAAACAAGAGATAAGTAGCCTACTAAAACTTATTAGAGAGACAGAAACACTTAAGAAA
Source organism: Anoura caudifer (assembly GCA_004027475.1). Taxonomy (NCBI): domain Eukaryota; kingdom Metazoa; phylum Chordata; class Mammalia; order Chiroptera; family Phyllostomidae; genus Anoura; species Anoura caudifer. Next base: position 44,221 of record PVKU01000765.1, on the reverse strand, counting down.
AGAAGTCATGTGGAAGGATTCGAATCTGGGCTCCCAATCAGTGCATTTCTTGTAAGGCAGAGAAGTGAAATTGACAGTGAGGCTATTAACCAGACTTCCCAATAGAAAATCACTTTCTAGACAAAACAAACAAACAAACAAACAAACAAACAAAACCCCCAAAAAACAACAACAACAAAAAACACCCCAAAAAACAAAAACACCCTGATGTTTAAGTTCAGTGAAATATGGTGAGGGCAAAGTAGGTTTACAGTTGTCTGTATAACTAATACAAAAGCTTTATTGACTCTGTGTTTTGCATACTCACAATTGTAAACCTATTTTTGCCTACCCCTGTACAATAAAGTTATATCTTTTACTGTCTTTTATTCCTAGAGGCCACAATTTGCCACCTCTACTCAGTGTCAAACAGTATTTAAAATAAATGGCAAATATGTGAAGAGAAAAATAAGAATCTCTTTTAGATCAAAAGTAAAAACACCAATTTACTTATAGTCATGCTGAATTAATCAGAGTTACTTTAGTCCCTCTGTCAGTACTGAGATAAAAAATCGTTTTGATTTACAAGTCAATGGAAGATGCATGCATCAAAACTAGCTTACTAATTAAATCTTGAAGAAATCTAAGTCTGTGAATGCACTGGGGATGGATTACTCAATTGTGACTAAATTTTCCATTTGGTTAAGTATTTATTTCTATAGTATAACCAAAACATTAGGGACTAGAATGGAATTATTTGAATGAGCCAGAAGAATGCAACTGCATATGCTGACAAGAACTCCGAGGCTGGCAAGAGAGATTCTGCTACTAATTGCTGTTAGCTGTAATCACAACTTCGTGACCGCTTATTATGAGGACTGTCCATTAATTCTCATTCGCCTATTGCCAGGGACAGATACCCTACATGATCTTGAGTAAGCAAATCCTTTCCTTAGTGCTCTCTGGTATTTTCCTACATCATTCCTCATTTCTGGGAGTCGGAGTTTTTTTTTTTTTTTGTTGTTGTTGTTGTTGTTTCCTATCCCATTTGTCCTGAAGTCTCATTTTTCACTTTTCGTTTAGTAGGTATGGTACATTGGTTTTTCATAATTTGTTTTCTCTTTGCCTTTCTTTCTAGTTCCCCCATCCTTACTCTGAGAGTAGCATGCTGGCCCTCCTTTCCCACACAGGAAGATGGTCCAGAACTCTCACTTGTTGCTGTCACTTTCACTCATTACTTCTCAGCTGCAAGTCAACAGCAATGATCTGCTTGCTCTGGAAAGTAAGAAGTGGAGCACCAGTCCTGTTTGCCTCCCAGTCACCCTTCCAGAAGGACATTTGAATTGTGAGGCAAAGAACCACATAGGTGAAAAACTACTTAAAAACTAAAACCGAAACCAGAGAGCCTGCATAACTGTCCATGAGGAATGCTTTTCTGTTGCCCTAATTCTTAGAAACTTTGGTAGTTTCCAGTACAACTTAGAACATGATCAATTATTAATCATCAATAGGCTTAAGATAATCTTTTAGGGAATGGGACTTTCTCTTTGCTCATTTACCACCTTGCCCTTGCCAGCACACAAATAGCTTTTAATTCCTCAGAATAGAAATACTTGTTGTCTAAGAGGTAATTTTCAATAAAATAGGCTTTCCTGGGCATGATTCTATATTTCTACCTTTAATATGTTTAATATCATTATTATTTTTCCTGAACATGCTTATATCATCCAACTCTTTAGAACTGATGACATTCCAGAAAGATACATATTTGCCATTAAGGATAACTATCATGGGACACTAAAATTTCTTCAATATATGTGATTTCAATGCCTCAAGGCTGACTTGAACACTCAGCTTCATTTTAAAGGACTACTTAACAAGTTAGGTTCTGTTCCTCTTGTTTCTTTTTCTTCTTTCCTATAATGCTGTTCAGCTCTGACCACCACTGTACACAAAAGGAAAACCTGAAAAGCTAGAGAGCATATAAAGTCACTCTTCCTCCTCACTTTCTGCGTAGCATTTTTTGCATACTATAACTACAAAGCTTTGTGGAATCCCGGGCTGACTATGTCAGAAATGACAGTGTCATAGAAGTAATATCCACCATCAATACAGCTTTCAAAATAACCCACTAAAGGGTAGGAAAAGCATTTTGTAGAGCTCCTATGGTTAGCCACATCTTAACTTCCAAACCCAAATCTGAAAAGCTACCCTCCAGCACACAATGCTATTGCTCAAAACAAACAGATAAACAAGCAAATGTGTTCGTGCATAGACAGCTTTCTATACATTTGACACCTGGGTGCTCAATTTAGGCTTATAGTTATACTGTTCAATTACCTTCACTTCATTAAATAACATATGTATTAAAATCTACCAGTATCCTTATGGTAGATTTTCTCTTTCTTTGGGAAGTGATTTGAAATGCAAAAAGACATAGAATAAGAGTAATGCATGCTTTGTACAAAGGAATGAGAGGCTTGTCCAGCCAATATACAGTCTGAATTATTTATCTCACGATAACAGAAAAAGTAAGAGACATAAATTTTGGATGCAGAATTCATTCAGAAGGTTTAAGGAGGATCACATACATACCTGTGGCACATGATCCCTCAGACACCACAAGTATCTCGCTCTGCTGTTTGCAGGCAGCCTGCCGCAGGTAACACTCATTCTGGTAGCTCTCTCCATTGGAGCCACACACAGGCACGTAGTCATTGTTGCACTGAGAAACACACAGATATAATTCTATGGTTAGTACTGGAGTCCGTGGGCCTCTGACTTCTTGAACAAAAATAATCATTTACAATAGAAAGCTCTTGTCTTCCTTTTCAGTGATCCTCATTGTATTCAATAAGTCTTTGACCTTGCAGGGGAATCATTCAAAGAAGCACAAAAGCAATGTCAAGTCAGCCAACAGGTCATTTAATTCAGATGGGGCGGAAAGCAGCTAAATTGATCAGGCAATTCCAACAAAGTGTTCAGAGAAGCAATACTAAAAGGAGATACCAACAAATACATCAATATTATTTAATACTGTTTTTGGAAAAAGTAAAATACACTACAATATTAAAGCTATTCAAAAATAAGCAATGTCTATGTGCAGAGAGCAAAAATGCATAACTGAAATGCCAGAGAATTCAGTTTCCCTTTAGCATGTTTTTTTTCTCTGTTGAATTTTAATTTTTGTTTCTAAATATTTGGATAAAACATTTGGATTACTACTTAATTTTCATTATATCATTATACCATGGGGTAATGATGTAGATACAGTGTAGAGAGAAATAGACTATGAAATACAGGAAAAAAAATCAGCAACTACTGAACTACAGGTAAACTTCACTGATTATTCAAAAGTATGACTATCAATATATTTCATAAAGAGAAAAGTTTATTTTAAAAACAGTCATTACAAAAAAGTACACATTTTACAATGGAAAATAGGCAACCTACAGGGTATATTCATCATAGTATAATCACAGCCTAAGGCATTGGAGACACTTGGCTGAGTCCTGTACCTGCTAACTGTGCCAGAGATGTGATTATCTCGTGATTACTACTACACATGGCTTCATTGATTAATTATAACACAAACAATGACGAAGATGATTATTTATGAATATTCACCTATGCCAGAAACTGAGTAAAGCAAATCATACATATACATGTATGTGAAAACACTTTGCTGTCTTCTACTTATTAAAACATTTGCATACTTAATGTGTCATAAATGCATAATACTTTGTATTAAACCAATGATCTAGTGAGATGGCTAAAAAAGTTTTAATATATATGATAATAAACCTAAAGTTATATCATAAGTCAAATTTAACTCAGGGATTTCTCCAGAGGTTTATATTGTACTCTATTGCCTTACAATATCTGTACTTTCTCCCCCCACCCCAGTTGACCATCTTGCTCTTTGACCTTATGTAATATAGGATTAATCATCTTAATAACCTAAAGTGGTATAAACCAATATTCTCTGAAATGAAAGTCATTTTAAGAGCCTTACTTTGTATTAATTAATGAAAAACTTAAATATAATGTTTTACTAACAGTGATATCTATTTCTGCCAGTAGTAAATCCAAATTCTATGACACGAATCTTATGATCACCATAATTCTAGCAAGGTGATTTAGATATTAAATGATATTCATTTAAACATTAAATGTTATTATATTATGATTTAAATATTTAAAACATGGCATATTTTATAAATCTTCTTTATTTCAACAGTTTCTAATTTAGACATTCTGGAAGCCCTCTATACAGCAATTCTTTTCTGCAGTTAACTGCTGGCTCCCAGACTCAGCCAGTTTACATGATTGTATTTTAAACACACTGTTTTGATTGGAAGTTTTTGCTAATGAGGATCTCAAATTCAATAGCAATTCACTTCTGACCAGGCGAGGTGATACATGTGTAGGGGCAGCTTTCCATATGTGTTCCAAATATATATGCTTACATCTGAAAACCAACCAACTGAAGGACTGAACATCTTCATCACTGAAGAAAAAGGGCAATAACAAAATGTCAATGAAGAGTTTAATTTTCCATGAGCAGTGCTAAGGAGACAATACCACACAAATGGTCAAAGCCATGGCCAGGTGGTTGGATAGGGTGCTTGACAAAGATGGTGTGTTCAGGACAAGAGACAGGAGAATATAAGGAAGATTTATGGGAACTCACTAACACTACAATGGTATCTGAGCACAGAGAAGAGACTATAAAGAAGTAAACAGCTGGTAACATCATACTCAATAGACTTGCGAACCCTTTCAGTAGACAGAAGAGAGTCATAATCAGTGCAGATGACTGGACTACTTAGCTTCTTATGCTGGATTCCTAGCATTCTTGTCACTGGTTATCTTTTAATTTCTACCCCCAATTTTGGTTGCAATACTTTGTGTGTTGATTATTGGCATCCACATTTTCTTCTCTCTGATTCCAAGAATTTCCCTATTTATCATTCTCATCTATTTCTGCAGATTACTCAGATGTAGTGAGTGGACTGGGAGTGAGGTGTGGGAGGTATTTATTATCTCTGTCAAGTGCTAGTACATAATGCTGATATGCATCTTAAAATATGAAATAAATGGATAAAACACTCATATGCCACTTCTGAGGGATGGAGCAAGCCAAATGTGAGCAATGCTAAAAACAGAGCTACTAAGTTCCAAGCACAAGCCAACAGGGAGATCTGTAAGGAGCTGAAAAGGGTTCAACCGTGGATCATCAACAAGATGGTTTTTGCCCTTTAGTACCATGACTTGCACTCATCAATATGAGTAACACAGAGGAAGCATATTCTACCAGGTTGTCCAACCTTTTGGCATCTCTGGGTCACACTGGAAAAACAAGAGTTGTCTTGAGCCACACATTAAATACACTGTGACATGTAGTCACAAAAAAAAAAACTCATAATGTTTTAAGTAAATTGACCATATTGTGTTGGGTTGCACTCACAGCCATCCTGGGCCGCATCTAGCCCACAGGCCTCAGGTTGGACACACCTGTAACAATTCAGGCTCACGAGTGGAAGCCTAGTCCTAGGTTCCCCCACTTCTCTCACTGCCTTGGTATAGGACTTTGTGTATATTACTCAACAATTAAATGTTTAACAAGTTTATAGCTCAGTTTCCCCATTTGAAATGGCAAACTGGAGCATTTAGGAGAATTAGCAGAGTCCTGTTTCTAAAATACTTTGCAATATTCATTTCTAAAAGGAAATAAAGTTGATTTGTCTTTCATGATATGTATTTTAACTAGCAAAGTCATCACCATCTAAAACTGACACTAAAACATGCATATCTACAATTAGAAAAATAAAGGAAAACAGGATAACCCTAGTACAAAAATAGGGTAACTACTACATTAAAATATGTCAAGTTGTTTGAAATAGTTTTTAGTGGTAACCATGATGCTGCTCAGTTTCAGATGAAGGTACACATTCAGATGTTAAGCGACTTGCGAAAGGCTACATAGTTGGCTGGTAAGAGAAAAAACAAGACTCAGGCCCAGATGGTTAGGCCCATAAATGTATGTGTTGTACAAACTTCCTCTCAGGGAAAAAGTGATTCTATTTTTTGTAAGATGTTTTAAAATCTTAAATTTACTTTACAAATATGTGTTTTTTAGAATGATTTTGTTCCAAAATGCCCACATTGCTTAAGAAAACAGCTACATGCCACATGGGTAGATGCAATGACTTGATACTCTAGAATATATGGAATTCATTTTGCTACAAATTAACAAAAGATTTATGTGAGAAGTTTTTCACATGATTTATACTTGCTTGGTTAATAAGAATTTTATTTAGCTGAGATTTCAGTATCTAGAAACTATGCATAACTTATATTTTATTATTGTCCACATCTTCCACAGTCTGGCATGTAGAAGGTTCTCTACAGATGTTAAGTGAATTCTGCTATATTCCTAGTTGTCAAAGGTTTAGGGATAATAACTTAGAATATGGTATGTTTCTTGCTCGAAAGAGAACAAGATAAAAAACCCATGTATATCCCAATCCTTTGATCATTCCATAGGTATCTTTTACTTCTCTGTGACTACATTTCCTTATATGGAAACATTTTTATGATTTTAGAGTGGGCAGTTCTATGACTAGGAAGAAAGCAACTCTGTGACTTCCGAGACTAGAGACTAGGTCATCACAGGACAGAGCTTCTACCTGGCTCTTTCTGTCTCTCTGGATGCCTGTCTGAAACCCAGCCACTGTGCTGTGAGGAAGCTCAAACTAGCCCACACAGTTAGATCCACATGGAAAAGGACCAAAGTTCCCAGCCAACAGTCAGACATAAGAGTGAGAATTCTGAGATAAGTATAGAAGCAAACCTTTGAATTCCCTGCCTCACCTTAGCTAATGCCAGAGGGAGCAGAGATGAGCTGATACATTAAGCCATGTCCAATTGCAAATTCTTGAACAAAATAATGTTCACCATTTTGTGCCACTAATTCTGGAAAATTTGTTAGGCAAAGTCCTAGTAAGTAGGAAATTGCAGATCTAAAGCATGGCTTATTAAATAGGTTTTCAGGAACAACTACAAAGGACACATGGATAAAACCAAGGGGGGGTGGAAGCAAGGGAGGGAGGTGGGTTTCGCTGGGGTGGGGAGGAGTGGTGGTGGGGAAATGCAGACAACTGTAATTGAACAATAAAATAATTAAAATATATTTAATATTTCAATAAAGTCATACTCAAAATACACAAGGCATCATATTTTAAAATTATAATGTGACAATTGATAATTATTTGACCAGTAAAATATATGAAAAACTATCTTCCTTCCTTCCTTCCTTTTTTCCTTCTTTCTTTCTTTTCCCCTTTCATCCATCTTCCCATTCATCCATCTCTATATCCAGCCAATCATCTATCTGTTCATTTATCTATCCACCGATTGTTTTAAATTTTCATGCCCAGAAATGATTTACCAGATTGACCAACACACCATTTTCTACATAGATAGGAATGTAAGATACACGAAGTTGAAGCCTATTTCTGAAACTCATATCATCTCCTAGGAATTAATTGAATTACTTTTGATATTAAAAGTTCTCGATAATAAATTTGTACTTTTGTAGTTGCTACTGATGTTTGTATTTGCATATATCATGTCCTGGAAAAAAATAGATTTGGCATCAAAGGACCTCAGTTCCTGCTTTAGGATCACCACTCAGTGGTAAGTTATTTGTATTTATGGGTCTTAACTTGCTCATCTTTAAAAAGAGAAATAAACTATTTCACTCAGTTGTGAAAATAAATGCGACCCAGCAGTCCCTCCTTATCCATGGCTTCAGTTACCTGCAGTTAACATCAGTTCAAAAATATGAAATTGAAAATTCCTGAAATAAACAATTCATTACTTTCCAATTGTGTGTTTTTCTAAATAGTGTGATAAAATCTCAGGCCAACCTGCTCCACCCCCCTGGGATGTGAGTCACCCCTCCGCCCAGCATCTCCATGCTGTACATGCTCCCTGTCCGTCAGTCACTTAGTATTGTCCCAGGTATCAGATCAACTGTCGAGGTACCACTGTGCTTGTGTCAAAATCACTCTCCTTTTCCTTAATAATGACCCCAAAATTCAAGAGTAGTGATGTTGGCAAATTCAGAGATGACAAAGAGAGGCCATAAAGTGCTTACTTTAAGTGGAAAGGTGAATACAGCACAGTAAGATACTTTGTGTGTGAAAGAAAACACATTAACATAATTTGTACTTATTGTTGTTAATCTCTTACTGCTCCTAATTTACAAATCAAACTGTCATAGGTATGTATATGTAGGAAAAGGCATGGTACTGTATAGGGCTTAGTACTACCACTAGTCTCAGTCCCATGAGGATATGAGGGACTACTGTAATATGTTTTAAGGGTAGAATACATTTATTTTAAATCATCTAAAAGAGGTGAAGGCAACTCTATGTCCACTTTAGTGCTTCAACAATAATCCAAATTGGAAAACATTATAGATTATAAATACAAACATTCACTTATCTTTGAAATTTCTCTCTCAGCCAAAAAGATCATGGTGTGTTTCTTATTTGAATGAAGGAATTATGACCTCATGTCTTTCAGAACAACACACAGAAAATAGATTTTCAGAATATCTCTCTTTTCATCAGATACTGGGAATTTAAAAAAAAAACCCACAAAAACAAATTCATTGAAAAGTACTGGAAAGGACTGACTCAAGATACTCCTCATCAAACAGCTTGTCTATTATTTTTTGGTACAACTTGTACATTTTCTTTGATTGTCAACTTAATTCAGCCACTCTAGTTCACGGTTTGTGCAGAGTCTAGTTTTTCCACTAGAGAAATGTTTATTTTTCTCCTGACACACTGACAAGGACTGTAAAGCACAAGCTAATAGCAGCAGTAATCTAGTAACAAACTTAAAATGTTACAGGCATTAGGAAAATAAAATTTACATTTTAGTTTTTGATTTAAATTTGTAGTCATTCCCCACCCCCAAACTATCCCACTCAACAATTATTTAACTAAATGACAAATTTAACTGGTTGACCAATGCATGAAAAACACGAATATATTTGTTGATAAAAGTTTGTTGATAAAAGTTTTATCAAAATCCTTTGTGGAACCTGAAAACTGAGTACCATTTCTTTAAAAAGAAAATCATATATTTCCTTATAGTAGCATGCATCCACTTAGAATTTTGTGAACTCTTTTTTTTTCTTTGTGAAATCTTTTTAGAATTATGGCTGTCCATTTGAGAAATAGTTTTCTTGATCTATTTTACACTGTTTATGAGCTCACTTCTTATGTCTACCCTTGGTTATGAAAATAAGAAAAATTTATAGGGATCCCACATTGAAAGCAGAAGGAATTCACAAAATCCTGTGGGCTGTTAACTAATGAATCACCCAACTGTATTTTTCCCTTAGTTAACATTTGGGGAAAGAATGAATTGGAGAGTTCTCACGCTCTATCTCTCTCATGCAATCTCTCATGCAGTTCATTGAAACACCATAATTACATTGTCAATGTAGCTGGAGGCCTTACAGGTTGGTGTCACATGCACATTAAATATGTAAGTATATGTTTGTAATACTACAGAATTATCTAAAATATTACAGTATGGTCATAGCAATACTTACCTACCAGGAGGTAGTACGCTTTACAAGTATCAGTTTTACTGTTTTTTTTTTAGAAAGAAAAAAAAAGTACTGTCCAAGAAGCTTTTAGCTTACCTATAAGCCAAAGTATATTTAATTGTAAATTTTCTTAACTCTCTCATAGAAAGATTGAATTTGATCTAAAATATTTAAACTTCATCAATAATCTAAATATTATATACCATAATAAATATTTAAACCTGAATTTGATTTTAATGTTTCTATTTGCTCTATATCCTTTTAATTTTTTTTTTAGTTTTGCTTACAATCTTGGAAAAGTTTCTGCTGATCCCACATAGTTTGTTTATGCACAGAACTTTATGTTAGAACTCATGTATATTTAAAGTAATTCACTAACACTCAAAGGTGAATATAAAACATTAGTATGACATTGATGATATTTGAAGCTATATATGATTATATAAACATTTTGAGAGACATGAAGGTTTATAATTTACATGGTAGAAAACATTTGTTAGATGATGACTATAATAATGACATTAAGAGTTCTATTTTTTAAGTTACTAATAATCAAGTTTTGATGATAACATTGCTACAATCTTTCTCTCTCTTTTTATTTTTATTTACTTTTTAACATGAGCCAAAGTACATCTTTCTCTTGTTTATGAAATCATTTGTGGCTATTTGCGCTCTTTTTGTTTTCTGGGAGATCCAATTTTAATTGAATATGGCACCTATGAAGTGTTGACACGTATGAGGAAACTCCATGATTTCTAAAACTAGCACAATAGTTTCAAAGTCACATTAAGAAAGGGTTCATTTAAAAACTTAACTACATTGCCAAGATAATAAAACCCAAGACCACTAAAAGAGAACAATATGATGAAAAGATGATAGTCTCAACCAAAAAGAGCAAAACTACAAATCCACACTTCTTATCCACTGGTTATTGACTGTTATCCTCAGTGGCTGGCTTATAAAATGCATGCTAAAAGAGACACAGAGACATAATTTTCCTTTGACATACCAAAGAAACAACCTGAACCTTGGTACCTCTATGGCATTTATAACTTGTCATATGCACTTCTCCCAAAAAACTATGCCTTCTTGACATCAGCTGGTTCTCTCACCAGTACTTTGTTTGGTGCCAGCTTTCTTTTTAGCTTGCATAGCTATAAATTGCCAAGTTATGGGTTGTAAAGGGAGATCCTTGCTTTGCAGTCTCCTTAATGAATTAGAAGGTGCAAATATCAGACTTCTTACCTTGAATTGACAGACGCAAGTCACAGTGTCTCCAATTCTTAAACATTCCCCATCAAATTTACAGGTGTTGGTGTCACAGAGGAAGAGATCATTTTCTCTGTCATCATAACCTCAAATTTAAAGAAAATACCCCAGTCATTTAAAAATGTTATAGACTTTAAGAAAAAAATAGTGATATCTTGAAACTTTAAAAGAATTTCCCAACATTTTAATTCCAATAACCACATATGTATTGCAAGGTCATGCTACTCATAACCTAAAAAAATCTTGTTAAGTAATCAATATTTGTTTTTTTTTTTCAGCAGTTCCTTTCTAGTTGATTCTCTCTTAATATCTTTTTTTTGGATAGTGCTATTTTACTTTAGCTTGGGTTGATACTGGCAATGCTGAATGAATGTTCAATGTTTGCTTCCTAGCTTCCTTGTTTTTTTCTCATTAAGTAGACTATAGTTTATGACCCCCACTATCCACATTTTATTTAAAAAACTGGTGATGGTCCCTGAATGCCATTTTTACCATTTCTGTATCTTTAATCATTCTTTTGCTTTATGGCCTGAAACAACCTCTTATTTGGAATTTCTCCAGACAAAGAGGAAACAAAGCCCTAATAATAAAGATAAACAGGCACAGTGTTTTCTGTGATGGTCTGTCTGGCTCAAATGAAGATTGATCACCTGTAAGTTAACAGGGGTAGGAGTGTGGGGGTGTCAGGTTCTTGACAGTCAGCCTGGAAAACCAGTTCATTCTCTTTAGTTTCTGCAGACCCCTTTAAGATATCTGGCTAATAATCAATTTCTTCACTGCCAACCTCAATTTCACATTTAAGTTAGTCATTACCTAGAACAATACTACAATTAGGGATGAAGCAAACTAGTCATATGGACTACAAAGCTATCAATATTTCAAATAATTGATTTTACAGGTTGTTTAATATTCCTCTGATAAAGTACTTGAAAAGTGATTAGGCACCTGCTAAGTAGAAATTTGTCTTTCTGAAATAACATAATGCACATGTGAACCACAAGTAAATTAAATATTTTGAGTTTTATAAAAATGCCAAATTTAGAAATTGTTAAAAACAGAACAAAGGCAATCTATTGACCTGAATCTAATAGGGTTGCAAAACTTAACTTGTATTTAAAAAGCACAAACTACAATGATGTATACATTTTTCCTCATGGAATTGATGTCACTAACAACCCAGGACTACATATTCTTTTCATCCTATAAGTTACAGTTGGTTATTACGTTTTCTCCAAAGTTACATACACTTCTACTCACATACATCCTGTGAAAACCCCTTTATTTACAGCCAGATTTAACTAAAGAAGGATCATATTTAGAGGACATGAAAAATCACATACACAGTAGCTAAAACTAGAACATATCACACCTAGGGAACAATACCAAGGCGTGTTAATGGAGTTTAAAATGCCATTGAAATCACACCACAATCCCTCCTGGTACACTAAGGGCTGGCGTACTGGAGTGTGAAGCCAGCTGAGTGCAGCAACTTCCACCCGAGGGCCGTATTTCTTTAGGAGGTTTCAGCAAAGCCAAGCCTGCCAAGCTCTGGCGTTCAGACTCTGAAGGGACCCAAGCGAGAAGGAAGAGCGCCTGATTCACTCCTAGGAAGTCTGTTCAGAAATGGAGGAGTCAGCGCCCAAGGGGTCGGTTCCGTTCTCTGCATGGTCACCGGTGAGCCTGGCTGGCCTTGGTCATGCCCACCCCGGCCTGGGAGACCTAGGAATGATTGTTTTTCAACTTCCCTCCACCATCTAGCAGCTCTCTGAGGCAAGAGAGAGGCATCTGTGGGCTGCCAAAACAATGTCTTTTGCAGCCAGGGAGAGAGAGGGAGGGAGGGCAGAAGAGGGAGGGGGGAGGGGGGGAGAGAGAGAGAGAGAGAGAGAGAGAGAGAGAGAGAGAGAGAGAGAGAGAGAGAGAGAGAGAGAGAGAGAGAGAGAGAGAGAGAGAGAGAGAGAGAGAAGGTTGGGATTGAATCTTGTGAAATCAAGCTCCTTTAGAATCTGCGTGACCCGGACTAGTGCACTTTTGCCAGGAACCAGTGTTCCAGTGTTTCCCCTGCAGTCACCATTTGATTTATTTCTTTCTTGGTCGTTCTTTCTCATAAAGTTATCTCTAGCTCATTCTAGCTACACTTTTTTTCTTTAATGATGCTAAAGATTCTGTTTTAGTGTTTCCGCAAGGATTGAGGCTCTTTTCAGTGAATCCACAAAGCCATCCCGTTTAATATTTCTTAAAATCTTGGCCGTTCTAATTTAAGTGCAAAGATGCAAAGATTCCTACACCTGCACTTTCTGCTCATCCCAGGCCCCTCCCGCACCCCAGCCTTCTCTAGCGGCCTGGAATAGTTCTCTGTGCTCCTTCGGGTGGAGGTCAGTCGTCTCTGGGGTTTGGGGCAGCAGGAGTTGAGGGGCTAGGGAGACGCGCTAGGTTAAGCTGGTCTGTGCTGGACACGCGCGTTTTCTCTGAGGGGTTAAGGGTTTGGAGGCTGGGGTTCTGGACTTACCAGAGCAGTTCCAGCCGGTAGGTGTTTGGCAGTCACTTAAGGAGGTAGGGAAAGCCGCAAGCTTCACCGGGCGGGCTACGATGAGGAGCATGATGGGCAGCAGCAGCAGCCAGCAAAAGCCCTCGCAAAGTGTCCAGCTGCTGCACTGCCGCGGGGACTCCCACAGCACCATGACTAGTTCGCGCAACTCTGCAGCAGCAAACGGCTTCCGAAGAACACACTATCGTTGGGGCCCGGCAGCGGGCTACTGAGCATCCCGCGAACGGCGGCAGCAGAAGCAGCGGCGGTGGCAGTGGCACCTGACGGCGAAAGAGCAGCCAAACCCACGCATGATCTCGAGAGTTTCAGCAACATCCAGTGACCCGGCTCAGCTCCGGCAGCGAGAGGGTCGTTGGCTGCGAAGCTACGCCGGAGACCTGGGAAGCTCCTGCCATAAGAAAAGGGCTCTGGGAAGCCCGAGGAGCAGGAGACCAGAGTCCAGGGACAGAGGAGAGAAGCCCTAACAGGCAGGGTGGAGGAAAAGTCAAAACGCCCCGCAGCCAAGCTGCCGCCTCTCGCGTTCTGCTGCCCGCATCCCTCTGGCGTTTGGGAAGCAGCAGGTCCTTAGCCCGCCCGGGATCACGTGGGAAGAGGCAGAAGGCCACTGATTGGCGGAGCGGGATGCAGGTCCCAGGAGGGAGGGGTCGGCAAGGAGGTGCAAGGAGGAGGCGACCGCGGATGCTACAGATGGGCTAGCTCGCCAGGCGCTGGCCCGAGTGGGGCTAGAAGGGGAGGCGCAAGTAAAAAGCGCAAGCTTCTGGGTGAGCTAATCCCACACCTGTATAGTATACCACCTGCCCTTTCACTCTCTGCCCCCTACCGAGAGCGGGCTCCACTTTCGTGCCTGACCCCTGGCTGCGGCCGGGTGGCATCTCTCAGAGCTGGTGAGGGCGGAGGTGGCAGAAAAGCGGTAGCAGCAGGGCAGAGAGGGGAAAGCGGACGCAGAGGAGAGGGCGTCCTGCTGGCGCCCGGAGCTCCAGCGTGCGGGAGCGCGCCGCCTGGCTGTAAACGAACATAGGCTGGGAATACGCTGCGGAGAGCTCAGGGACAGTTCTCCAGGGAGAAGCAGGGAGCCGGTGACGGTGAAAGGCGGTGGTGTGAGAACAGCTTTGGCCGGCCTGGAAGCTGCAGCAGTTCCCACAGGAGCCTGAGACCCTGAGGCTGCTCTCCAAGCTGGCTCAACCAGTCTTCCAGGCTCACTCTTCTTCCTTTTCTGTCTCTCTTCTGCCCTCCCTGGCCCCCTGCAGTCCCGACCCAGCTCGAGGAGCAGAAGGTTTGAAGACCTCTCCCCATCCCACGCTCATCTCTGGCCAGCAGCCCATTTGTGTTGCTACCTGGGAGGTGCGGGCGAATGTGTTTAAAAGGTCAGATTTGGTCGGGACAAGCGGTCAGAGAGAGGAAGGGAAGGCTCCTCTGCCATCAGCAACGGGTGGGTTGCGGGGCGCAATCTCCGGGAAGCAGCGTCAGAGAAGAGCGGCTCAGTCGGACTGACCGCGCGGGGAGTGGCCCTGGGCACTTTGCGCTGTTCTCTGCCGGTCGCCGTGACCTGGGCGAGGAGAGAAGGTCTAACTTGACAGGAGTGTCTCGCTCTGCGCTTTTCTTTCTTTCGCTCCTGCCGGTGTTGGGCGAACAGCATAGCGAGACCCGCCTTCTGCCTGCTGCATTCTTCACGCAGTTAGACACACTCTTTAGACTAATGGTATTTTAGTCCTTAGTAACGGGACCCGCAGCTTCGTGGGACATAGATGGAAAGGAACATCTTTCTCTCTTGACCCTGGTAGTTATTGCAGTGACGGTGTTTTGGATGAGTTTTCTTTTCTACATGATTGTTCAGTGTTTAATGTGTGATCCTTCAGTGATTCAGGATTTTTTTTTTTCTGTCCCCGCAACCTCCCTCTCTAGTTCTCTCTCCCTTCTTCCTTTCTCTTTCCTTCCTCTCTTCCTTTCTCCCTCCCTTCCTTCTTTCCTGAAACCTCATCTCTTCCTTTTCTCTCTCTCTTTTTAATTCTCGCCATTCTCCCTCTCCTTCTGTGTCACCTGAATTTAGAAGAGCATTGTTTGGTTACATCTCAGGGGCAATTTGCGTCCATCACCAATCACTTACAAGAGGCACCAACACACTTTGAAAACAGGGACTTGCATCGTTTACAGGCACAGCCAGAAAAGCAACAAACAAACAAACAAACAAACAACAACAACAACAAAACCTGTACCCTGTACGGGAGCTATCTTTTTAAGTACTTTAACCTCCATCCTCCTCCCATTTGCTTGCATTTTAACTTCTCCTTGGAGAGATGTGATCACACAGCACCTCAGTGTCTCAAAGAAATCTCATTTTTTTCCCCGTGTGAAATCCACTCCTTTATCTTACATACCCACGTCTGCTGGGAGGTTGCCCCCACCCTACCCCCGCCCACTTCCAAAGATTTCTGAATCTCAGTGTCTCTCACTCCTGACAGTTAAGCAGCAGATCCCAGCATTCTAGTCGGTGGCATCTCGCTCCTCACTGACGAAGACTCCATTAAAACAGATCAATTTGACCAGACGTTGGAGGCATCAGAAAATCGGCTTTTAGACAGTGCAGCTAAATTCTTTAAGGAAACGAAATGCCCATTAGATAGAGCTGCCAGCCGACATTGGAAAAAAAAAAAAAAAAGAAGGAGGAACTAGAGATGTCTTTTGCTGCTGCCCCCTTTCAGCAGAGACAGCAACATAAATATACGATTAATGTACATCAAGGTTTAACAACTCCCAAGTCAGAGTGAGAACATGTCATTTTCCATAGCAAGGCTGGTGTGCTAACTAATCAGGCTTATGAAAATAAGTCATGCTTGGAACTGAAGGCAAAGTCTTTAAAAGTGTTTACGCAGTAATTATAATAATGAAACAGGACCTGCTAGACTATCAGTGCTTGGCTATATAAGTAGAGTTTTACAGAACCTCTTAGCAGAGTAAAACTGTTATTGAATTCTCTCTTAAGTAAATTTTTGGCATGCTTTCTAGTAACATGTACTTCTCCTAAGACATTTTGCCCAAAGTAACTTAAAATTCCAAAGGAGTTAATTACCAGTTGTGACTGGTTAACAAATGCAGTTGCTTCCACAGAGGTTCTTTAAATTATTAAACAGTTGGAAGCAAAACATTTCCAATAGGAATGCTGTGATTTTGTTCGGCTTACTTCGTACTTAGTGTTACAGTGCCACCGAGAAACAAATTCTGAAACTGGCAAGCACCACCAAGTGGCAGAAGAACATCATTCACCAAACAGGCCATAGTATTATTGAACATGTAAATAAAATATATATACATTATTTAGCCTCATCATTAGTACAGAGGAAGTAGACAGGCATTACATTTTACAGCAATGGAGATTAGATCAGTGATTGGATTAATGCTTCCACTTTTCTCCTAACAGGATCCAATCATATTATTTATTAGAATTAAATTTAAAACAAGGTCTACTGATTGTACTTTGCCTTGGGTGTTTATATGAGTACTAGTAATACTACACCATCATATCATGAATTTGCAAAATTGCCCATTAAAAATTGTACACAATACTTATTTTCATTATTCCTGAGTTAAAACAGTTTTAGTCATACACCCTCTAGAACTGACTCACAGGAAGTAAAGTAAAATTGTAATATTATTAGGTAGAAATAGCAGAGTATTTTTTTTCCAGAAAAGTTAAAAAGATGTTTGTACATGGAAAGGGATTCATTAGGAAGTGGAGCATAAAATAGTGACTCAGATCTTGAGCTTCTTGTCCTCTGAGAAAGGAAACTGTGACTGAGAACATCTCTACTCTGTCCATGCAGCCTCTTGGCCTGCCCCTATTGTGCAACACCAGTGGCACACAGAGTCTGAAACTCACTAAATCTCAGCAATGAGCAATGAAATTTAGCGTTTCATGCTCGGAATTAGTATTCATTACTTGAGGGAACTTTTTTTTTAAAAAATAGACAAATTCTAGATCTCGCTACTAGGAATTCAAATTTAGAAGTCTGGGGTTGGACCATGGAATCTATATTCCAAAATCATCCTTTAGAACTCCTATAAGATACTCTTATATGATAAGTTAAAGTATATCTGGATTCTTGCCCAGTGTTCATGGAACTTTTGGCAGAGAGGTTTCTAAGGCAGGATAAAGGCTTATATTCAGTGTATACATCTTTCTATCTAACATTAGGAATTGAATTCTTGTACTCATACATTCACCAATATAATTAAGTTTCTAATTTGTCTGACTTAGTAATTTTGTGTTTGTAAAAGGTTTCCTCATTTGTAAAATAGTGACACCTACCTTCTATGGCTTATCTGAAGATTAAGGGAAATATAATGTATGATTTAATTTTGATGGCCTTAAGAAAAATGACTATGTAAATGAATGAATAAATACGTGAATATGTGTGTGTAGTTATACTGAGATATAATCAAAAGTAATTAAAGATATCAAGTCATGTATCTATAATGTTAAATATGTACACAATATGTTGAATACTGATAATGAAGTATAGTATCATTTTCATATCTAACACAATATCATAACATTTTGTCCCTTAATTTCTAGCCTCTCTTAGATAGAGAAGTAGATAGATATTTTTATGTCAGATAAGTAGGTAGGTAGATAGACAGATGGATAATAATGTTCCAAATATTTATTCCCATAGTTTTTATTTATAATTTGCTAATATCAAATGCATATTTTATTGGTAACTAATAAATATATTAGAACATTAAGTGTTTAATTTGTAGATCAAATGCCATTGACAATGTTCTAGGGAAGTCATCTTCATTTCTGGTTGATTTTCTTAACTGAGTAAATTTGTTATTTTTCCAACTTTTGATGCATAAATAATAAATAATGATTTAAAGAAATAATTTTATAATGTAAAAGTTTTCTTAAGACTTACGGATTCCTGTGCCCTTAATTATTTTTAATAGTTTATATTTAGATTTATAATTTCATTCCTGGAGAAATAGTTTATTTCCTCTTAGGGCAGTGGTCCCCAGTCACGAGTATATATTATATTCACCTGGGGAAATAAAAGATACTGACGTAGAGTCCCCATTGCAAATTTGGGATCCCTGGAGGTGAGGCAGAGGCATTGGTATCTTCCTTGAAGTTTCCCTGGTGATTGTAAGGCGTGCTATTGTTGCTGATAGCCACTGTCAAGGGGAAGGTGAATGAGTGGGTGTTTTCTCCTTATCCAAATTATCTAAGTTTCAGCAGGTAAAAAGAGTGATTTTTTTTCGCTTAAAACTTTTAAAATAAACATCTCACAAAAGGTCTCTTTGATTAAGACATTTAACCAAAACAATATGTGGCAGTCAATGTTTACCAATAGTTTGATATTTGATATTTAATTTAATCACAACATTATTTTAGGGCTTAGTTTAAAACTTTTTCTTTTTTTGAATTTATTTATTTTTATTCTATTCCAGTTCCAAATTTTTCCTCTTCTCTCCCCTCCATTGAGCCTTCCCTACACTTCTGTAGTCAATCCCCAGTTGGTTGTCCATGTCCATGGATCCTTCGTATATGTTCTTTGACTAATCCCTTGACCTTCTTTTAAAAAGTCCCCCACTTCCTCCTCCCCTCTTACAGCTGTCAGTCTGCTCCATGTTTCCATGCCTCTGGTTCTATTTTGTTCATTAGTTTATTTTGTTCATTAGATTCCTCTTATAAGTGAGATTGTATAGTATGTGTCTTTCACCAATGGGCTATTTCACTTAGCATGATATTCTCCAGTTCCATCCATGCTGTCACAAAAGGTAGGGATTTCTTCTTTTTTCTGCTGCATAGTGTTCCATTGTGTAAATGCACCACAGTTTTTTAATCTACTCATCTACTGACGGGCACTTATGTGGTTCCCAAATCTTGGCCACTGTAAATAGCACTGCTGTGAATAGAGTGGTGCGTGAATTCTTTTGAATTGGTGTTTCAGGATTCTGAGGGTACATTCCCAGCAGTGGAATTGCTGGGTCAAAAGGCAGTTACACTTTTAGTTTTTTGAGGAAATTCCTTACTGTTCTCCATAGTGGTTGCACCAGTCTGCATTCATACCAATAGTGCACCAGGGTTCCCTTTTCTCCGTATCCCTGCCAGCATTTGTGGTTTGTTGAATTTATTAATGATGGCCATTCTGACAGGTGATACAATGAGGTGATATCTCATTGTAGTTTCGATTTGCATCTCTCTGATGGCTAGTGATGTTGAGCATTTTTTTTTTCATATGGAACTCTTTTTTTCCCCCATCAGAACCAGTAGCTTGTATCAGTTTGAGAAGAAACTGCTTTTCATGTTCATCTTCAGCGGCTGCTCAAGTCTTCTATGAAACTAAATTAGAATTGGACTACTCTCTGGCTTTTTGAAAAGTATTAGTAACAGTAGTTCTTGAAATTTGTGTTATTAGCATTTCAATTATTTCTTACAGTAAGCCTCAATCATTTTTTTCCATCACCTGTGACACTGAATTTTCTTGTTTTTGTCCTCATGTTACTTGTTAGTGGCATGACAGGTCACTCAAGAACTAATGTTCTCAACAATTTTGCTGCTCCTTCTACCCAAGTTTTTCTCTCTTCCCTCTCCTTTCAGCCCCCACCAAGAAAAAAAAAGAGAAATAAAAAGAAAAATTTGAGGGGAAAGGCTTCTGTTAGAAGATAAATTCGGGACATGCTTTACCCCTCAGCTCACTTGTAGCTTTGAAATGCACATTTGCATTTTAAAGCTCTGAGGAGCTCTGCAGTAAAATCAAGCCAAAACCCATCAAATAAAACTACACTCTTGTTTAACTTTATTGAACTCAGACTTTCCAATATTATTTGATCATGAAACTTCTTTCGGCAAGAAAATACAACAATAAACTATGACAATGGATTTCCACGTAGCATACTTTTAGTAACAATAGTTTAAAGAAATGAGGCTTTTAAAAAATTGTGTCAGCATGTTGGATGGGAGAGCAGGTCGTTCTCTCTGACTTTTCTTTTCACAGAAACTCCTAACAGCCAGTTCACAGTAGGGTAAATACTCCACAACTTTATTTTCCTATGTGACTTTCCCTGTCATCATAAACATTTTGGGAAGATGATTAAAATGTCAGCTCTACCACCTTCAACCTTAAACATTTTCCTCAACATTATTTTATGTAATATCTAAATTAAATACTCTAAGTTCTTTAACAGCTATAGTAACATAGGATCAGATACAGATTGTGCCTGATAACACTGCTTTCTGAAAAGCTGTATCTAACATTGTTGATCATGCTAAATTTTTTTAAATAGAATAGCTCACAAGATTTTAAAGAGAATTTAATTGACATGGGTATACCACTATATTCATCTCTTTGCTTTGCAACATAAATCTGAACCCTTAGCCCCTCACTGGTTATTACTAGAGCTTCCAATATAATGACAAGGTGAGGTTGCCGACAGACCAGGTATCTCTGAGCACAGGAATTGGAATATTTACCCTGACACAAGCTGGGTATCCACGGACCACTTATTTTGTTTCTCTGAGACTCAGTTTTGTCTTGGCCAGACTTGCTTTTGTTACTTGAATAACAAAGAAACTTAGACTGGTGTAAGGAGATTATGCTGTGTAGCTCTGGGAGAAGAAGGCAGGTTTCAGGAGGGACTGAAATCCGCAAATAGAAACTCATCTGGAGAGCTAAGGCAGACACTCATTTCCTCTTTCTGTGGTATGATAACATTTTTTTCTTTACTTTAGCTAGTTCCACTCTTCTTCCTCCTGTCTTCTAATTATCTCTGCAATCTTAACATCCTCATCGCAGATGTGTTTATAAATTGCATTTAGCTACATTGGATGTCCACTATATACTATATTACTATATAGATATTGTTCTGAAATTGTATATAGTTTATTTTTTTATTATTTTTTAATCCTCATCTGAGTACATTTTTCATTGCTTTTAGAGAGAGAGGAAAGAAGAGAGAGAGTGAGAGAGAGAGAGAGAGAGAGAGAGAGAGAGAGAGAGAGAGAGAAACATCAATGTTAGAGTGAAGCATCAATTGGTTGCCTCCCTTGTGCACCTGGACCTAGGGTCAGGGCAGATTAGGGATCCTATGCACTTGTGCCAGGGGATCACACCTGTCTTGTGACCAGTCTAGGGATTGTACCCGAAACCCAGGTATGTGCCCTGACCAGAAATCGAACAAGCTTTTGGTATAGGACAGCACTCCAAACAACTGAGCCACAGTGATGCAGACACCAGCCCTCAGTGTCCGCAGCGTTATGGATGAAATGAGACATTCACACGGATTACTGAGTCTGGTGGAAGAAAAGGACAGCATGGGTTTTCTCTCAAGGGGAACAAAAGCCTTAGCCCTTCCCGTGATGGCCTTTATTGGGTTTCTCAGCACATTACATGATGGTCCTCATTTACTATGCACAGGTTCGCTTTAGGTGGTTACCTTTTACAGACAACAAAGGAGCCAATGCCGCTAATCACATCACAGAAGAAGGATATTTGCAAATGAAAAAGGGAAAAGTGGTCAAACCAGTTACACTCATCCTAGGAAGGTTTAGCATGGATTTTAGGAAGTTACAATAAGCACTTGCTGTCCCAATTCAAGGTGAGGGAGTTTTAGCAAAAGCAAGTCTTACAGCAGTCCAGGCACAGTGCAGGCCTGATTCCCCACAGGAGAAGCTATCTGTGGGCATGGGTCCTATGCATCTCTGAGTGGAAGCTGGGCCCATGCCATGAAAAATGGTCTCCTATACCACAGCAGCCAGGACAATTGTATGTGTTTTAAATTTTAGTACATCTAAAACAGAGAAGAGATGTCTCCATAATAAATTATTAATAACAGTACAAGTTTCTTTTTTTAGTTTATGTAAATTCTTCAATTTATTTTTTATAGTCTGACTTTTGTATATAAAGATTTTCTTTGCATACAATAATTATTCAAATAATATTAAATTGCAAAGATCTTTAATTTCAGCTCAGGGAGATTATTCTTTGTGTATACCTTAAGGGTGTATCAAAATGCTTTATACATAGTTGGCATTCAGCAGATGATGCTAAATTAAATTAAAATGCTGAAGCTACAGAGAAATGCAAATTGAAACTACAATGAGATATAACCTCACACTTGTCAGAATGGCTACCATCAATAAATCAACAAACAAACAACCAATTTTGACAAGGGCATGGAGAAAAGGGAACCCTAGTGCACTGTTGGTGGGAATGCAGACTGATGTAGCCACTGTGGAAAACAGTATAGAGCATCCTCAAAAAATTAAAAATGGAACTGCCTTATGACTTAGTGAATCCACATTTGGGAATTTATACAAAGAAACTGTAAACACTAATTTGTAAAAATATGTGCACCCCTATGTTCATTGCAGTGTCACTTATAATAGCCAGAACTTGGAAGCAGCCCGACTATCCATCAGTAGATGAGTGGATAAGAAAGTTGTGGTATATTTACACAACAGAATACTACTAGGCCATAAAAAAACAAGGAAATTTTCTCCCTTGTGACAACATGGATGGACTTGGAGAGAATTATGTTAAGTGAAATAAAGCAGTCAAAGAAAGACAAATACCACACTATTTCACACATATGTGGAATCTAATGAACAACGTGAATTAACAAGCAAAATAGTGATAGACTCATAGATGGAGAGTGGAAGAGCAGGTTGACAGCTGGTGGGGGTGGTGGTTGGAGGGCATGGAAGGATCGAGCAAAAGAAAAAAATAAAGAAAATGGGGAAAAAACTCTCCAGAAAGAGTGCTCCAGGAAAGGTAGTAAATCACTTTGGAATAACATGAGAGTTCTGTGTGGACCTATTTTATTAGGTAAGACTTATTTTTGAATAAAAAGCTGGTACTGAGAAGGTGAAGCTTAGAGCACATTAGCGAGCACTTCAGCAGTGGGCACTGCTTCTTTCCCTAAATGTTCCCTGAGGGGTGGTCTTCAGTATCAGCGCCTCATGTGGGCAGCGTTGTTTTTTTTTTTTTTTTTTTTTTTTTTTTTTTTTTTTTTTTTTTTTTTTTTTTTTTTTTTTTTTTTTTCATGGCTTTAGCCTGTAATTGTGTCTTTACTTTACTTTTTGGTACTTTTGCATTTCCCATTGCTTCAAGTCAGCAGGTCAACCACTTCAAGTCATCAGATCATAAAACAAATACAAGTTGTCTTGATGTGAAATATGAGATGTTCAAGTGATGTGAACAAAGAGTGAAAGGTAGGCAGCAGGTGATATTAGGGTCTTTCTCTATTCTCTCTCTCTCTATATATATACACATGCATATACATATAACATACACATATGTGTAAATAAGTTTACTGGCATATATTTATTACATGTGATAATTAACATCATAAAATATCAATCTTCCATTCTTTATATATATGTGTGACATGTATAATCAAAAGGATATATAAATATAAATTTTTATATATTTATATGTGTATGCATGTATATATCCTTTTGATTTAAAAATGTCTCACAATTTATTCAGGCCCTTATTGATAACATTTATTTTATTTTATTTGCTAATTAAAATTAATGCAGCAGTGATACATGATATCCTGTCTTCTCAGCAGATAGCTACCCCACTCTCCCAATAAAGAGACAAAAGGTCACAGTGACACCCTAAGTATGGTTTTGGGTGCAAAAACTGAGGTAATTAGCAAACAAAGCCTTACCTTTTGGTTCTTAACTACTCTCAGTGAGGAATGAATTTAACCTGAGTACAATATGGGAAATATTAGAAATACCTTTCCAATTTAATTCAGATATTCTTGTACGCAAATGTTGCAGTTAGAACATAATTTCTTACAAGCTAAATGTAATCCATTTGCTGCCATAGTGTATAATGATGCCACTGAAATTTAATATAATATTAGCTGCTATACTGTAAAATTCAATGGACTGTGGGTTTGTCTTGAACTCTTTCCAAGGGAGTTTAATTATATCATACAATGATAGTTGCATTTGTTAGACATACAAAGAATAGTGTTTAACATGACATACCAGTGTAGACAGAATAAATTAGCTCTTTCCTCTCATAAAGTTAAATCTTTATTTTTTCGGGTTAAACAAACTTTAAAAGTGGGCCTTTTTCTCCTGCAGAGACAATTGGCTGTGAATTAGTCATCACACAAACAGTTCTGGGGGAAGGACCAGGACTCCAAACTTGTGTTAGGAATCTGATTTCAAGTTCTGGCTCTGACCCTTAAGCCATGTGAACCTCATCTCACAATCCTCTTTCGATATGTAACTTGGCAGTTACAATATGAGGATTAAATGAGATTTGTAATCCGCAAAGCTCTCGGTAATAGGAAAGGCACTATTTGTCACCTGCTCAAGTGTGTACATATCAAAAAAATTTTATGTGATTTATTCTTTGCTGCTGAAGTCTTGAGTCAGAAACCATCACTGGTGACATCTCAGCTCCCGACACTTCAGATGGAGAAATTACTCCTAATTGAAGGTCATAGGAGACATAAAATGTAAATAAGTGGACTTATGCTAAGGTTAAGTATATTGCAAATCACTTTACATGTGAGACTTCTGATTTTATGGATATGGGCTAATGAATCCTAGAAAAGTAGGAAATCTTAGAAGATAGGATCTGTAAACTTTAAGTTACAGATCCTAAAGGTACTTTGTCTAAAGCAGAAAATAATGGATTTTTTTCATAATCTATCACTTTTTGAAAATTTTATCTGTGATTTCCCCTTAAGTAAATAAAACAATAATTTAGAAGTTTTTAAAAATATTTTTAAGTAGGAGTTTGTAATTGATTTATATTTTTAAAATAGTTGTAATATATAATACCTTGAAGAGGTAAAGAAACGAAATGTCATTAATGAATGTGGAAAAAGCCAATGTGACTTTTTTGACCAAATATACTTTTAGTAGTTAAACTGTCTCATTATGCATCAGTACTAATATTAATCATATTTGCACAGCTCTTGCTTCTTTCAAAACTGTTTAAATAATCCTCATTATTCTTACAACATAAATATTTTTATTTCCATTTTAGGGGTACAGTTATTAATATTAAAACATTTATCCAATGTTCCAATTTTTTAACCTAAGATTTAATGTTCTTGAAAAACACTCATTTTTTGTGTGTGTGTTGTCAAGGTAACTACAAAGAGCTGAAAGAAAGCTTCTCTAAATATATCTATTATATGTATTGTAAATATCAGTTTTTTAACTGCTATCATGCGATAAGTAATTGCTTCCTTGTTGCACACATTGTCTCACTTGCAAAGTTGTACTGGAAGTGGATGCTAATAACCTGCATTTGGCTCGTGCTTTAATGCAGTAGAATAGCACATTTCTTAATTGCATATTATTTAGAAAGGCCTACCATTTGGAAGAAAGCTTTATTCAGAGGCATTGCACACACAACTGGGAGGATATTGTGGTGAAAAGATATCAGCAATAACTCCATTAATGTTTAGCTTCTACCTGCATCTAATGGGCACTAATGCATCTTACATGACATATGTGAAGATAAATTTACAGCATTAATAGACCTACATTCCATAACAATAATCTATTTCTCTAACAAGTTCTTCTCTAATAAAATATTGTCTTGCCAGTGTCATCTGATTGAAAGACAAAGAGTTACCAATGCTGCTGTTATTGACATAACAACAAAATGCTCTCATCTTGGTGCACAATGTATATTTGTATTATATATGAACATAGTAGAAAGTTTTGTTTCATGAAAATGTACATTTAAGAAACATTAAGTTGTCTGTCTGGAGACATAGGTCATCTTCATATAGCTTAGGATTTCAGTTCAATTTTTAAATGTTACTTATTTTTACTCCACTTCATTTTGGAGAAGATTTAAAAGAAATTTAAGATACTTGGTTTTTTATTTTGATACCTCTGAAATTGTACACATGAAGAGGCAATCAATCAGCTCAAACATTTTAAAATCTGACTTCTATAGACATTCCTGAAGTTATTTCAGTTACAGATTCCTGATCTTAAAGTAACTTATCATGAGTTTTAAATGTATGAAAGTCTAAATAATGTTAATTCCAACATGAAATAAATCTTAAATTTGTTTTCTCAATTTCAACATTATAATGACAGCCTATATCAAAAGTGTCCTGAAATCTCATTAATTTCATTACCTATTCCACTGTGGACTTGTGGTTCATTTTCTATATATTAGTGATACTTATATTTTAGAGAACACACAATTGAGAAGTGTTTACTAGATAAAGTTCTTCAGAAAAATATTCATAAGCTTACATCATGATATTTTTGCACACTGTTTCAGGAGGTTCAAAGGCCTCTCCCAGACCCATTAATGGCCCTTAGGATAAACACTATTTCATCTGAGTCATCTTTCACTATTTGTGGGGAAAATAGCATCACCAAATTATACAAACCATTTTTTTTAAACAGCAATTTGGTATAAAAAGATGATAGCTCATTTCCAAATTACATGGTTCACTTTCTTTTTCTATTATATGGATCTACTTTTTTATTTTTAAAAATGGGAGCCATTTTGAGTAATTCAACTGAGGGGGCTGGCTGCATATCAGTGAACTAGATGGCATTATAAATAGTTATATTTTAAATTGCATAAGCTTTCAAATTGGGAAATATTGGTAGTAAAATAAAATATGAAAATACATGAAACTGTATTGAATGTACAACTTATTACCAAAAAAATATGTGTATATAATATCTGTGATCATTTCAATATTTGTGTATATGTCAATCTAATTTAGGTAAGAGAAAAATTTATATTTCAAATATATGTACCCCAGTATAATTTACAAAAGATATATATATACACACACACGTGTGTGTGTGTGTGTGTGTGTGTGTGTATGGACATCAGTGTCCCACTTCTTTTGTTATCCAATACTCCTTAAAAGTAAATTTTCTAGCAAAAATCAGTGTTACTAAATGAAATTTGTAGACCATTTTTAAAATTATGATGACTTTGAAAATATTTCTGTGAGACTCTCTGAATAAATTAGATCTCAGAATCTAGAATTAGATGATCATTACTAAAATGTATGCAAACAGTGCAAAAGTCCACTCTAGTTGTCACCTAGTAAATTACTTGGTACATTTTTTCTTAATTTACATTACTTGTTAGAAGAACATCCAGTGCATTTATGATAGATTAAGGTAAATAAAGGAAAGGAACACTTCTTATAACATGATGTAAGTAAGAATACCATTTTTATCTTTCATTTAGTTTTCAAGAGTCAGAATCTTGTATTTCATTCTCTTAACTTGCAGCTTCATTTTTTTCTACATACCCTTATGTTGCAAATTTAAAATCACCATCTGAGGGTTTTCATTTTCTAGGCTAGGTTAGGGTTTAATTAGGGAACATCAATGATCTTTGATAAAAATAAAGACTATGTTTCTGTGGGATTATCCATAATTTATGGATTGTTTTATTTTCAGTTGTTGGTTTGCAACCTCAGGAGCTCCTTGAATGAAATAGGAAAATGACCCCTACACTGGAAGGGTAAGGGAAGACTGAAAAGAGAGACAGGCCTCTCCAGATTAGTAGGTGGCAGCTTTCATTAAGTAAGGGAACTTACATATAAGGCTTCTCTTGGGCACTCAAGATGAGTAGATCCCAACACTAGCCCACCAGAATCTTAAAAGTTTACACTGAGGTCTTAATAGGGTTCAGACACAGATCATCTACACAGAAATGTGGGAAGAATGTATATTCCAAAGACAGAGGAGGTGGTGATGAACCTTAAGGTGCTGGCATCCAGCTCTCTGGCCAGCTGGTGGTCACTTATCCTTGATGACCTCCTCCAGCATTAATATATTGATTTATTTTTAAATCAATATCTTAAATCCATCTTTCTCACCACCTTGGTGTCATACATGGAGTTACATGATTATAGACTGAAAAGCATGTAGATTAGTGTCCAAACATGTGGTAGGATGGTACATTCATTTATTTCACAATATTAATGCCTACTGTGAGTCAGACCGTAAGTTACCTGTGAGGATGCAGCAGGGAGGATAGACAGTCATAAGTGGTTTAACAGGAAAATGGGCTTAGTGGAAAAGATAGATATTAAATAAGTAATTACACAAGTAAGTCTGAAAATTTCCATGATGGAATGAATAGAGTGGCAGTCTATTGCCCATAGTGTATATAACACACGGATCTCATCTGGGGGCTCAGGCAGCTCTTCATTCTTTTCTTCATTCATTTATTTAAATATTGGAGTATCTTGGGGCTACCATCTCCCTCCCATCCTTTGTCCACCTTCTGTTTAGGGAAAGTTGAGGGTTAATTGTTACAAGAGATTGAGGTGATGTTACTGTGTAGGTAGGGAAAAATCATGACTCACAAGTGTTCATGGGTGGGACTGTGAGTGAGTGGACAGTTTGTGATCGACTGTGGAGATGCTAAGTAAAATGAGGGTTAAAAATGTGCCGCTTGATCTCTGATCATTGTGGCTCAGTTGGTTGGGCATCATCCCACAGAACAAAATGTCACCAGTTTGATTCCTGTCAGGGCACATGCCTGGGTTATGGGCCAGTCCCTGATTGGAGCAGAAGTGATAGGCAGCCAATCGATGTTTTTCTCCCTTTCTTTTCTCCCTCCCTTCCTCTCTCTGAAAAAATAAATAAAGTCTTTAAAAAATGTGCCACTTTAGTTTTCAATGTAGTGTTTACTGGTGACTTATCAAAGATAGCATTAATGGGATGGAATCCAGAGAGAAGATGGTGGGTTAAGAGGTGGTGGTAAGAGCTTGACTTAGCTTCATCTGATCAGCAAGAAAGCTCTATGACAACAGGAATTCTGCATCCTCATCAACTAGAACAATATCTAGTATATATTGTACCCATAAGTGTTTGTCAAATAAATGAATAAGTTCTGGACCGTAAGCAGAATTTACATAATGTAGATCATGCAGGGTCTTGTACATCATGTTAAGGCTCTTGAGTTGGCTTTCTAAGTATAATGTTTTCAAGGGTTTAATTCAGAGCCTAGTAGATTAGATTTATATTTTTAAATGATCACTGTGGCCCCTGAGTATACAATGGATTTTCAGGAAGCATATAGGCCAGTAAATAATGCTTCTGTAGTTTTCCTAACTGAAAAAAAACAAACAAACAAAAACAAAACTACAGTAATTGAATAGTCAGTTTAAACAAATGACCAGAGAATGAGTGGTCAGAAAGTGAGATGTTTTAATCTTTTTCGAATGGCCAGAACAATAACATTATCATGCATTTAAAAATTATGGAAAATGACATCTCTACTCTTTAGGCTGCTGATATTTACAGGTGGCAGAATTCCTGCTGTTTAATCATGTAACACATATGACCCCTCTGTGATTTAACAACGAGGCTGTCACAGCATAACTGAACTTGCAGAGACTATTTCAAATTTGTCCTAAAACCTGAAATCATTTGCTTTTTACATAAATTAATCATTCTGTACTAATTTATTTAGCTTCTACCACAGTCCAAGCACTATGTTACATATTATAGATAGAATTGTAAACAAGATATACATGGTTTTTTCCCTCAGGGTTTAGAAAAAAAGATAAATATGGAATTAAAATCAAGTATGAGGAGTAGTACAAGGTCTGTCCTGAAAAAGTCCAGCCATTGTTAATGTAATGAGAATGGTGTTCATGGCATCAGCGTAACCTGGCAGCCAAGGAGAGTGGACTGCATTGCGCATGTGTGAACAATGATGACTTCATTATACTAGGCAGTGGGGGTGGTAGGCGCCAGTTGAGTGAATGTGTACACTGTGTGGCTGACACGTTCAAAATGACTGAGTGAGTAGGTAAGGAATCTGCATAAAATTTTGCATTAAGTTTGAACATTCCTCCATGGAAACTGTCCAGATAATTCTGAAGGCCTCAGCTTTGGGAACCTGGTGACTGGCAGCTTCATTATGACATCGCACCCACTCATGCATCATGTCTCATGCAAAGTTTTTTGGTAAAATATCAAATCACCCAAGTGACTCAGCTATCCTACAGCCCAGATTTGGCACCCTCAACCTCTGGCTCTTCCCAAAACTAAAATTACCTTTGAAAGGGAAGAGATTTCAGACCATTGATGAGATTCAGGAAAATGCAACAGGGGAGTTGATGGTGATTGGGAGAATTGTGTGAGGTCCTGAGGTGCCTTCTTTGAAGGGAACCAAGGCATCATTGTCCTATGTATAACGTTTCTTGTATCTTTTCAATAAATGTCTCTATTTTTCATATTACATGGCTGGATACCTTCTGTACAGACCTCACATGAAATGGTAAGATCCGGAAAACATTTGGGGACAATATAAAACATGTACATTAAACCTAGTCTAGTGAGTTAGGAAAGCCCAGTTGGAGGGGAAAAAATTAAGTAGAGAAATGTTTAGGCAGCGTCAAATGGAAATGAGTAAGGGTAATATTTTTGGTAAAGAAAAGATGAAATATTAAATACAGTATTTATACATAGTCTTGCTCATTAAAATGAATTCAATAGCTAGAAAAATATGAGCAATGATGTTGTCTGGGAGACAGGCTAAATGGAGTAGAGTCTTGTAACTCATGTCAACCATCTTGGATTTTACTCTCAGGACAACAGAAAAATATAGAGGCATCAAGCAGAGCAGCCATGCCACTTATAATTTAGAATTGTAAGCCACATGTCATATTGGGATTTTTTGCATTTGAAGATTTTGTTTAGCTTAGCCTGAGCTCCAGTTCCTCCATTTGTGATGGATTTCAAAAACTTCTCCACAGATTCTGCAAATATGAAAACTTACTATCTTTTTTAAAAAATATTTTATTTATTTATTTTTGAGAGAGAGGGGAAGGGAGGGAGAAAGGGAGAGAAACATCAATCTGTGGTTGCCTCTTGCATGCCTCCAACTGGGTGCCTGGCCTGCAACTCATGCATGTGCCCTGACTGGGAATTGATCTGATTGCCTTTGATCCTGGTCATCCTGATCAAGGAATTGATCCTGGTTTGCAGGTCAGCTCTCAATCCACTGAACCACACCAGCCAGGGCAAAATTTACTAATTTTATGCTTCTGCCTGATTCTGTGTTCCAGATTGCTTGAGGATTGTATCTGCACTTCCACCAATAGCACAAGGATTTACAACTCAACTGTTTGATCTATTCCATAAGCAACCCATGTGTTGACTAGTTTATGATTCTAGTGGGCTTTACTATGTCTTCATTAGGAAGAGACTCATCTCAAAATAAGGGCTCATTCACAATCTCCCTTGTTCTGTCTCATTTTTAAAATCTTCTCTCTTTCCAGCTGCCGGAAGCAATGTTTTTCTGTGTCTTACTTAAAACTATTTCACTCATATTTAGAACTCTTAGAGTCTTATCTTCTATAATGAAACACTTACCAATATATATTTTCTAAACAGTATGGTTTTCTATCTAAGATGAATTTTGGTAACAGCTGGCTACCTAGATTATATATATTTTTATATATTGTAGTAGAATTAACACTTTAACTGCCATGTAGAAAAATGATAGCTTATTAGAAAGATGATAAATAGAAA
Organism: Anoura caudifer; assembly: GCA_004027475.1. Lineage (NCBI taxonomy): Eukaryota > Metazoa > Chordata > Mammalia > Chiroptera > Phyllostomidae > Anoura > Anoura caudifer. The sequence continues at coordinate 12,268 of PVKU01000765.1, read as the reverse complement.
GTTTCACAAAGATAATCTAATCTTTTTATATAAAAAATGAAGACATTTGCGTTCAAAGAGGTCAAGTAACTTACCATATTGTTAATGGCAGAGGATAGACAAAAGTTTAGGTTGTTTTCCTAATTCAGTGTTCTTTCGGTTGGTATGGTGTTAATAAATCCTCTCTATAGGTATATCCTTGCTACTAATTCCAAATTGTCTATGTGTCTCAGCCAAAAATATTTCTTCCATCCTGGGAAATGATAAAGGTAGTAGTTTTTATTGCAGTAACTTTGTTGTGGAACCATTCATACTCCTTCAAACACCAATTTTCAAATGTCATATGTTTATTTCCCATAATATTATCTGTTTCAATGTACCATTGTGAAGTTTTGAGGTCAATACCCAGTAAAAAAATATAAAATTTAGATGCAACACTAAGACCCTTCCACCAGCAGGAATCGACTTCTTCATCTGACCTCAGCTGCTGAAAAAGACTTTGTAATAAAGAATTTCTTTAGGGTTTTTATTTTGAAAACCTCCATCTGATAATAAGAAAGCATGGTCATTATTTCATCTTATCAAGTAAGATCATAAATGCAAAGCTGTTTCTAAATTCTAAAAGAAAGCTGAACTGTGATTTATTTTATTTTTATCATTAAGTTTATTGAACCCACAGAGAATGCTACCAAGCAAAATTATAAATATTCCAAGTTAAACCATTGTTGTAGGTAATGTCTATGGCAATAAGTAAATTTACTTTCTTCTATTTATTTTGTTTCCTCAATTATTTATATTTGCTTTTTATAAACAGTCTTTTGTTCTATTTCAAAGATTTTGATGCATAACATAAGTACATGACTTTTCCACACTTACATTTATTACATATTAAATTTCCTGAGAGTAAAAAGTAAAAGTAAATATTTAATGACTGACAACTTTATTGAGTTTTCCCCTAAAGAAAAGACTTCTATAGAAGCTGTCTTTAAATGCTGGTTTTCAATTTCTCATTGATCCTTTATGGTTGAGAAAACTTACCTAAACAAAACTATAGAAAACATTTTATTTTTAAATTGGAGAATTCCAAGATCATTTATCCTTATATGATTTGAATATCAGTTAAAAAATGAATTGAGGGATAAATAACATACAATGTATTTAAGAGATTTTTATTATTTTTATTTGTTTAATAAAAAAGCTTTAAGAAGAATGTTTAGCTACTTTATTATTCTTGGATAGACATCAGATTCTATATGGCCTTGATGTGAATCCCAGTTCTATCACTTAGCAGCTGCATGGCTGTGAGCAAGTTCTTTAACTTCTCTATTATTGATTTCTCATATGTGAAAAATGGGGTAATAAGAAGGCTATAAATAAAATAAGACTAGATAACATATACTGTAATAAACAACACTAAAAAGCTTTGTTTAGTGCCTGGCATGTAGTAAATGCTCATTAAATGTTAGCTGCTGTTATTAATATAAGAACACACTCAAGGATAAAGACAGCAATGTCTAAAAAGAGGAATTCCCTTATGTCATTTATATCACAGTATGTCATAATTGCTATATTTACTAGCATAAAGAATGGAAGGTCAGTTTACTCAACACATTTTTAATGAATCAGGGGCATAGGTTAAGTTATCCCAATGTAGGGCTTTTTTTGGTTGTTTGTTTGTTTGTTTTTATTCCTTCTTTGCTCATGTCCTGATATACAATTATGTGGTTTTTAGGCCTTCAGTATCCTTTCTAGTGTTTCATTTATGAAGAAAATTATATTTAAGTTATGATAATAGGAATATTAAGATAATACCTTTTTATACTTAGATTGATACCAAAAGAGTGTTATAAAATTACTTGTATTTAATAAAGTGCAAAGTCATTAACATATCATCTATTTTGAAGCCTTACTGGAACATGTTAGATTATCATAATCAATAATGGTAAAATGACTCTTAATTCTGAGAAATTATAGAATTCAAAGCTTTTTCTTAAAATTAAACAATGTTTCATTTATTGTGTTTTAAATTATGGAGCACATTATTCACAACCATCATAAATCCTAAGGAAATGCAATACTTATTGCACCCAGGGAGCCAATACAAATAGGGACTGAAAAAATTTACCAGGCCTATAATTAAACTATTTCAAGCCAATTAGTTATTCTCTAGTAAGCATTTCATTAGGCAATAGCATTTTGTGTTTATATAAAAATTCTTTCCTGCTAAGAAACAAAAGAGAAGCAGTAAAATGTTTTGATGGATATTTATTTACCCTTTTAAATGTTGCTTAAAAATTAGAAGAAAAAAATTAATAGGATGTTTCTACTTAATAGTTTCAGGCACATTAACTCTTTCCCTTTAGTAAAATGAAAGAACTTAGCAGGATTCTTAGCTATAACCCTTAGTGTGTAAGTTCACTATTCAGATTGTGCCAGGAAAGAGGTGACATCATTTTATATAGGTCTAGCTCATAGCTTCATTCACATGCTTCTTTAGAGCAGGTTGCCCTAGATATTGCAAAACACTGGTGGTTTCACAGTTTAAAAAGTTATTCAATTTGAATAAAATTCCAAGGATTTTATCTAGTTTTCTTGCTGAATATCTTAATAGTATTAAAATGAAGGAGATTTGTTTATCAGGTTGACTTCTCTTTTCCTGTTAAAACATGAAATCAGAACAGATGGGATTGCAGATTTGGCTTAGTGAGAACTGAAGTTGTTTCATACACTTTTTTTTGTCTTTAGAAACAAAAACTAACAGCATTAATTCAGCCTGAGCCTGTACAGTACCAGTATTGTCCATCATAGCTCAATGATGGAGTGTTAACTGCAGCTGCAGATTCAGTATCTGGGCCTTTGTTGTATTTCTTTTTCTTCTTCTTCTTCTTCTTTTTTTTTTAGGAAGCCATTAATAGGGTTCTTTTTTAGTTTAGGGCTTTGCCCCCTTTTTATTTGCATATGCTCTTTCAACAAATTCTTAATTTGCTAAAAGCTGGTATCAGTAATAAGAAGGGACTTTAATAAACTATTTTGTAATTAAGTTTCAATTAACTCCTATTTACATCCTATTTTCTTAAGAAGAAGGGAAGAAAAGATTATATGTTGTTAAATTTATGATTGTTTTTATTGGCAGCTATTTTAAACTTCTGTCTTTCTATTGACTGGTGAATTGTAAAAGATTTCTGTTATTTCCCTCCTTGCTGGGTAAATCATTATAATTAAGTCTCAGAATGTCTCCTGTATTAGGCGTGATATAATTTAGAATCTCCTGGGTTCTCATTTGCCCAAAATGCATTTGATGCTCTTATTCTTTGAGAGTCTTTCTCAGTCTATCTCAAGATATTTAAGGCATTAATTAGAGATTTAAAAAAAACTTCTTTGTTATCTCACACAGTACTTTTGTGAACAATGATCATATGTTCACTCATCAGACAATAAACAGTAACAGGCTGTGGATCACATTCCTCTCCAGTGACATGGCCAAGATGAGCCCCCTGAATGCCAATGCAACCTGTTCTTTGATATCTCGTAAAAGGTCCCAGTGGACTTGATCCCTTGTTGTTTTTCCCCTCAATACTCAGTTCCAATCATTCACTGAGTGACACTCGTTATGTTAATTATATAAACCACAATACACTTATTGCTCGAAAGCAGAATAAAGCCATTCACACATGCCAAGGTTTAAGCACACTTTAAACAATGAATTTTATTGTGTTTTTTTTGAATAAAAACATTTAAACTTTCATGTCTTGTAAGCTAAGAGATTATGTACCTCTCAAAACCATTTAAAAAAAGCTCAAAAATATGGAATACTTAAAAGTGCTTGTCAGTTAGTTTTGTTATTCTTTATACTCACTGACTTGATGTCTTTAGCTCTTTATAGTTTTTAATCACTTATCTAACCTTTTTTTATATAATTCTACATTTTTTGTAAGAAAAACAAACTTGAGCAAACCTTAATTAGACTTATTAAATTTGGAGGCTGCTTCCACAGTTATCACTGTCTTAAATATTTTGGTAACATGATTTTAATTTTAGTTCTCACCTCTATGAAAACAACACATTCTTTTTTGTGACTATACAATGTAATCTCACCTATAAGTGGAACCTAGTGAACAAAACTAAAAAATGAGCAAAATAGAACTAGAGACATGGAAATAAGGAACAAACTAACAGTGACCAGAGGGGAAGGGGCAGGGAGATAATGGGGGAAAGAAGGGGAAGGGAGGAAGGGTCTAGTCGAGGAAACCATGGTAGTGAAAAACAAGGTGGGGACTGACTGAGAAAGTGGTGGGGGGTGGGGCAGAGGAGAGCAATAGGGGAAAAATTGGGACAACTATAATTGGATGACAAGAGAAAATAAACAAGTAAAATAAAAGATGTTGCAATGAACAGAACCACTATACAATTAGTGACTGGACTGGCAGAACCATCATACTAGTTACTAAATGGATTTCTTCACATTATATCAAGTAGATTTACAATTGTTAAAAGCCACATGGTATTAACATGATATAAATAACATTTGTATCAATGATGTTTGTAGCTTGTTTTCTAAATATATAGTCCCATAAATACATTTGAGATGCTACAATGAAGTGTAAAATAATAGATATATATGTAATATAGTATATATAATTTTTCTTTATGTATTTATGTATCTATACATATTAACATATTAGCCCCCTGTAATCTCTAAATAACAACATATCTAATACAATTTTGTAAATACTTTCAAGAGGCATTAGTAATTATCATGAAAGTGATTAAGTCCACATCAAGAGATAAGGCAACATGGAGTTTCCGTGGGAGACCATTCTGCATGGCATGGGCCCAGCTCCCACTTGGAGATGCACAGGACCCATGCCCATGGATGGGTTCTCCCGTGGGGATTCAGGCCTGTATTTATACCTAAGCCGCTTTGAGCCTTGCTTTTGCTAAAACTCCCTCACCCTGATTGAGATAGCAAGTGCTTATTGTAACTTCCTAAAATCCATGCTAAACCTTCCCAGGATGAGTGTAACTGGTTTGACCACTTTTCCCTTTTTCATTTGCAAATATCCTTCTTCTGTGATTTGATGAGGGGCATTGGCTCCTTTGTTGTCTGTAAAAGGTAACCACCTATAGCGAACTCATGCATAGTACATGAGGACCATAATGTAATGTGACCAGAAACCCAATAAAGCCCTGTCATGGCAGAGGCCATGGCTCTTTGCTACCCTTGAGAGAAAAGCCATGCTGTCCTTTTTCCTCCACAGGACTTGGTAATCCGTGTAAACGTTTCATTTTATCCATAATGATGCGGACACTGTGGCCCAGTGTCCGCATCAGTTTCAATAGTGGTTTCAAACTCAATTTCAATGAGAAAGAGATCATTAGGTATTCATAAATCTTATGTATCAATATATCAGAATGAGCTATTAAGAAGAAAATGTGATTTAGATAAGGAAAGATTTTCTGAAGAAATTTAAAAATCACCTGTGAGGAAATGCAGCCAAAGGTACTCGACCTCCTGATGGTGAAATACATAATAGAATAGACACTTTGGTACTTTGAGTGTTTTGTTGACTTTCCTGTTTTTAGCCTGAGAACAAAATTTTTGAATTTCTAGTCCTTTCCAACTTCTTACTACCTTTGTAAGGAAAAAGAATTTATATTACCAAAATGACTTCCAAACACTAAAATAGTATTCCTGATCTCAGATAACACAATTGCCAGCAATGAAGCAAATTGAAAGCATTATTTTGATATGCAAATGAGAATATCAACAAGCCAATTTTAGGTAAACTTTTTATATTTTGAAATTTCACAACAAGGAACATTTAAACTATGGAATGCCAGGTGTGCAATCAGAGATAGGCTTTTTTACTCTAGTAAGAGCATTCAACATGATTTTGTACTTTAACTTGATATAATTTGATGGCATTCCAAAGAAATCACATTTAAAAGAAGCTAAGAGAATGGATTATCTCTATATTTTTCTAAGTCTATTAGTATCATCAATGTTCCTTTGTTCTCATTTGATACTCTATTTTTAATTTTACTTTATGAGTGTGAAGATAAAGCTTTCTATAAGCATGATTAAGAAATAGAGTAAAAGGTAATTTAGATGCACAGACACAAAAGATTTTTTCTGTGTTTAGGAAGTTTAAAAATTTATAGAAATTCATTAGCTTCTTTTACCTGATTTATGGCAATATATTTGACCCACCAAATTAAATTTTTTTTATTTTGTTCAAATACAGCATTCTGCCTTTCCCCCCACCCCTCCCCACCACCCCAGCCCTCCTCACCTCCCGCTGCTGTTTCCACCCCCCTTGTTACTGTCCATATGTCCTTTATAATTGTTCCGGTAAACCCTTCACCTAATCAACAAAACAAAGAAGCAAGCGAAGTATAGTCAGACACTGAAATTGAGAACAGGCTGACAGTTATCAGAAGGGAGAGGGGAGGGGATAATCAAGGAAAAGGGTGATCCACCAAATTATATGTCAGCAAGAAAACACCTGAACAATCCACTTTGATAGAACTTTCAAATAGTTCATTAATAGTTCATTTTAACTATTAAGAAAGGGAAACATGAGATTCAGAGAAATCCTAGTTTGAGTTAACTGGATTTTTAATCCTAACTCTGATTATGTCTACATGCGTCAGAGCAAGTTACTTAATCTTGGATCTCAGCTTCCTTATCTGGAAGATGGAAGAAGTGGCTTCTATAACCTCTCTATATAAAAGACTATGCTTTATCCAAATATCAAATACATTGCTTTTAATGAAGACAAGGTAAATTATGATGTTTTTCACCTTAGCCTGTTGATGCTAGTGGCAAAATTTCATTTGAGTGGCAAGACCCAAATTCAAAAGACTAAAAGAAACCTACTATTGTGTTTTCTCAGGTCAACCAACATGAGTTTGTTGGGTTTCTTTTGCTGTAGTGGTACCACAAATGATGCAAAGAAACAGAAAATATATTGCTTCTAAGGATTTGAAATGTTACCATATATAAGACCAAGAAGAGCATTGGAGATCAAGAATACTATTTTAGTGTTTGGAAGTGATTTTGATAATATACATTCTTTTTCCTTACAAAGGTAGTATGAAGTTGGAAAGAACTAGAAACTGAAATTCAATATCACTGTCTTTAAAGAGTGATATTGGCATGTTCATTTGCTGTCTTTTAATTTCCAGCACAGAAGTCTAAATATTTTGGACTGATTTATACCAGAAAATGGTCATTATCTAACACACACAAAAAAATCACAAAGGTTCAAGGGTATAGTTAGACCTCATATACAATTAAAACTGAGATTTCAAATACCGTACTCCCAAACTCTCAGTCACTCTCTCTGTCTCTGTCTTCTCTCCACATGTCAATTGTATTCTTTCATATTAGCCACTTCAACATGGTTACTAGGAGATGGGTGCCAAGTTCGCCTTTCTTAGAACTGCTATAAAGACTATGAATGACCTTCTCTCTTGTACTAAGTAAAAAACGAAACAAAATAAGACAAACACACCAACTCACAAAAGACCAAGAGGGGAACAAATTGGCCAGGTAGAGGAAGATAATAATATGACTGGCCTGGTGTTGGTCAGATGCTTACACCTGGTTACTTCATGTTGGCCAAATGACAATGGGATTTTCAAGAAGAAGCTGAGTTCCACTTGAACCACAAGGCTGAGCAGGAGGCAAAGAAGGGGCCGGTACTAGAAAAGAAGGAGTACTGTCCTGGGCAACTGGAAAAAAACTACCAATGAAAATAGATAATGAGCTTATTCAGAGAACCAAATGATCCGCCCCAGCTCCTGAACAAGTAAGGCATTATCAAATAGCTGCCGACTGGATGTAATCCAGCTGGGTAACAACGCAAGTTGATGAACAACAAGAACACCAGCGTGGAGGAGTGCAGGTGCAAAATGTGCTTGGGAGCAGTGAGAGGGTCAGTTTGGTGGGAACACTCTACAAATCCAATCAAGCAAGCTCACTTCCTCTGAAAATTCTATTATTTGTATTCCCTTTTTACTTTTCCACTTTATAACATTTCCAATCTCTCTGTCTGCAGAGGTTTCTATGTGGTTGCTCTTTTCCTATGTCATAAATGATACAACACCCCACCCCCCACACACAAAATGTACACTAGTTTCCTGAAGATACCAAGATTAGTATAACCTGAGAAGACACAGTTGAACTAACATAAAGGATTTTTGGCCATTATGTTAAAAAATAAAGATAAAAATGAAAACAAAAACGGTACTCAACTTTAGTTTCCTGAGTCACTTTTAGCAAAAGAGCAGAGGTGGAGTCAAAAGTTTACTCATCGGTAAATGGTCTTAAAATCATTGCAGGCGTCAGGCAGGCATTAGGCAGCAGTAGTCCACTGGTGATTCTAATGAAACACAAAGAACTTAGACTCAGTAAAATAAATAGAGCATTTCACTCTCCATTGGGAAAAGTTATTTCCATGGAAATAATAACTTTTTCTCTCCTAGATACCAAGGAAGCTTAAATGTCAGGTGAAAATTTGCATGCTTGGTTTAGTTTAAAATATACATTTTTAAACCAAGTCATTAGTATGGCTATTTTGTTTTTGATCTCATTTAATATTTTCTAAGAAGTTTGACTTGTGTTTTATATCATGTGAAAAATTATGGCACTCAGTAGGAGTAGAACAGCGACGAAAATACAGCCCCAGTTAATTACCTCTAATCTGAACTGTTTCTTGAGATGAAAATTATTTTCTCAACCCCCCAAAAATATCTTTTTAGTATTAGCCTAAAAATAAAAGGCCAAAGTGATAGGTAACAAGCGTTTATTTGAGATCCCAAAAATAGCTATTTTGGAAACATGGATTCAGGCAGAGACCCAAATAGTGTTCCAAAGAAGAAAGTAAAGAGATCTTATAATACACCAAAGTGCATTCTTGAGAATAGCCAGTTCTTCATTCTTAGCTGTAGAATTGGTCCCGGACAGTTGTCAGGCAGATGCCAAAGCATCTGGAGGATAGACACCAGTGGGTCTGGTCACATCCTGAGTGCTCAGGGGTTGTCCAAGTGCTATCCCTTGGAAAATAAATGCTCGGGCATTGACATAGGACTGGAAAGCTCAAAAGAGTGCAGGGATAATTATCTAGGGATGAAGGCTGAGTAACACCTGGACTCTCAATAATTCTCAATCAGTATGTGGAAATATCAAATTTCCTATTGTTTAATAATATTGAAAAAAGAAAAATATGAAAGTAGCACCAAATATATTTTGGAGTATCACTTAAATTAAACCTTAATAAGCATTTTCATAAATTTTGAAATGAACTGTATTTAAATAAAATAATATCTAAATATATTCATTTACCAATAAACAATATATACATACACTGTCATACATGGCTTAACATAGGGGATGCATTCAGAAAATGCATGGATTTTTTTTGGCAACTTCATCCCTGTGCAAACATCATAGAGTGCTCTTGAACAAGCTGGGATGGTATAGCCTGCTACATACCTAGGGCACAGGGTGTAGCCTATTGCTCTGTAGGGGAGGAAAAGTAACTTTTCCTCTCTCCTCTGGGCTTTTGGCTGAGTCATCCCTGTAACAAAGATTAACAGGAGAAAAACAAACCAAACTTTAGTAACACATATCCCTTCTGTATCCATGGGAGACCCAGGAGAACTGACTAACTCACCAACACGGTTGAAGCCACCAACTTAAATAGCACGTCCTACTACAGACAAAAGATGTTAAGGGTGGGAGAAGCCAGTTAGGAAAGGTTATCAGGAAAAGCACAGTAAACATAGTCTATTACGAAGATACAAATCTGCTTTCTACGTTTTTAAGAGCTTCAAAAGATAAGCTCATTATCCCCTTCCCGGTACTGAGAGGGGGACAAATGGAGGCCTCTCCTGAAAATGTAAATATTTTTTACAAAGGGTAACTTCTTGGTTTTCAGAGCTTCTCCCATGTCTGTTTTTCTTACCAGCCTAAAAAATTCTTATGTCAAGTAAACATATTTTGGGGTAACACATTCTGTTCCCATAAAGCTGCTAGGCTACCAACCTGTGCAGAATTTACAGTCTTGTATACTATAGGCACTTGTTAACACAAGGGTAAGTATTCGTGTGATGTGTTGCACCACAGGCTTACTCCAGACAGCTATAAAGTTGAGGCTGGAGTGTTAAAATAGGGAACGAAGACCTCAAGCTCCCCCCAACCCCTTCTTCATCTTGGCTGGAACATCACAGCAGTGACCTTCACTCACCACCTGCTTTGTTGTTTCCACCTCGGTTTTCTGTAATTCAGAGGACTGGGAAGAAATTACTACCTGGAAAAAAGAGGCAAGGACGAACCTCGAGGTCTACTGTCAACCCACCAGCATCAGAAACCAAAACCACCCTATCCCCACCTTGCCCACGTTTAATAAATATCTTGCACCCAGACCCCCCATCAAGACCACTCAGTCTCTGAGCTCACCTGCTCTACCTTCTTGAGTGCATACTTTTGCTTTCATAAGTTTACTGTGTTTTGCTAAATCCTTCTGTCATGCTCTTGAATCCTTTCTTGTTCTTTCACAAGAACTTGGATCAGGTTGAGACTTCCCTTGTCCCCGCCAGCCCCCACCGGGTGCCACTAGCCATCAAAGTCACTAAGCCGTAGCAATTTTTGAGCTCCATTATAATGCTGTGGACCACCCACTTGTACAAGGGCCGTCTTTGAATAAAACATCACTATGTGGCACACACCTATACCTATACCGTATTAGGTATTCCCTGCTTCTCAGACGTTTACATTGTACCACTTCACTTTTATACAAGACCTGCATTAGTACATTTTGCAAATTAAGAGGAATCTGAAGACTTTTGCTTTGATCAAAAAAGGCAGCATGCCACAACAGCGCTCATGTGTCTGTTTTGCGTGGACTGGTCACAGAGCCCCTGCGCACCTTGAGCAGCTAGAACGTCACAGATTTTACTATACGGTGGTGTTCTTTTAGGATTCATGTATCATTTCATAAAATTTGGTAGGTTATTTTTGGGCTTCTGGGAACACTCACAATTTTTCTATGCAAATTAACAGTAGTTGCTTCTTTGTTTTACATCATTGCAGCTTACAAAATATTTCATAAAAGTGCTCTATTTTGAGGGAGCGGGGAAACCTGCATATTATTTCATTAACTCTTCACAGTAACCTTGTGAAATGATATTATCCCCTCCTGGAGATGACAAAATGGGGAGTGCCCTTAAATTCTCTAAATTACAAGTTCATATGTGTAAATAAGTAGTGAGCCCTTAACTTTAAGCCAAAATGTTGGACTAAAAAATCCACATTTTCATCTGATCTCTCATGCAGCTTCTTAACACTGAGATTTAAGTACCAAACTGGAAAATAAATTTTAATTTTATGAACTCAATTATAGACTTTGGATGCAGTCAAATACATTTTACATTAAATCCAGGGAAGTAGAAAACTTGGCTATTTCTTGAGAACCCCAACTAAAAAAATACCATTATGTGCAGACTATTGGGCCCAAAGTGATGAAAAGATTACAGAGGGGCACACATAAACAAAGTTTTTCCATCATCCATAAAACACTGAAAGGAGTAAAAGTTTTTAAAAATCACTTAAAAACATGGATGAGGGATCAACAGACAGCTTTTTTTATATTCATAATCACTCAACTTCATTGCTACATTGTGAAGAACAGTCTTGCTGCCTGTGGTTTTCCTTGAAATAAAACATTTTTGTGTCACACATGTATCTCAATTAAATATTTTTATGCTAGTCAAACAATAATTGATGTCTGAACATTTACTACAATCTACCAGCTTGTGAAGAATAGGGATGTATGGGATAGTGGTGGTGCAAGAAAAAATTCCGTGGGAATACAAATGGGTAGGGGGATAATAGTTTTAATGTGAAGTTTGAAGAAAAGGCTTCATACCGAATGTGAACTTGAAGAATGGGAGAATTAAATTCAGAAAGAGAGGTCAAAAATCACAAGAAGAATCATGTGTATAGGTATTAACTCATTTTAAAAAAGGGGGATAATGGAGCCCATAGAAATAACAGATTCTCAAAGAGTTCTGCTGCCTCCTAATAAACAAAGAGTTACATATCTTTAAGGAAATTGTGGAGAATTTAATTTGGCTGGAAGTTGAGGAAAAGCAACAAAACGAATATTTACTGACTATATAGCATATGGGAAAGATCAATATTAGGTATTTAATATGTTTCCTTTTAAAATTATTACAATAACCTTATAAGTTAATCAAACCTCTCTGTATATATTTTTTTTTT